>JARHVA010004259.1:1082500-1557500 GCA_037957365.1 Torreya grandis | reverse complement strand
AATCCTTAGATAATGTTATAAATTTTAGTGACTATCAACTATGAATATGTTGAACCTAGATGTTCTTATTGCTGACTATAAATGCTTATAAAAACTCATACCATCTTCTAGTATATGAGAACTTGACACTTAGAGTGATTTAAATGAATGTATCTTCTACATATTATAATTAGATGATTGGAAATTAGTTTAAAATTAATAATCAAGTAAACTATGTACCTTACTAAAAAGTATGACTATTCTTGCTTAAATTGTCATTATTTAGCATTACACTCCTTACTATGGTACAATTGTTTATAACTTTCATTTATATTGTTGCAATTTAAATTATTCAGTTTACTTTTTAACTGCAAAAGACTACCTAAATGCACATTTACTATAAGATAGTATTGAACTTAGTTTCAATTTCATTAATAGTCATTACACTACTTGTACAAGTTTATTCTGCTATCTTACTTTGGATTGAATATTTTATTAGGCAGTTGATCCTTTATTTTTATAACTATTGATAAAAATTTGAAAGTATTTACATTACCTAAGGCAATGAAATGAGTAAATAGATTAGAAAGGATTTATTGCTTATAAGGTTATGTTTCAATTCATACTTATGCTTAAAACTATTAGCACTGGGAATAAAGGCAATTTGAATTGATAAATATAACAAGGTTACTAGTAAGATTTTTAGAATCTTTACTCAATGAATTATAAGTCAAATTCATTATGTTTTACTTTCAAAACTTGAGACAAGATAGTTATAAACACTATTCTCTTCTTTGCCACAATGACCGATTATGTCATTACTCCTTAACTGGTAACTTAGTTTAAGTAGCTATTTTGATTCAAGGGTTGTAGAAATATCATCTAAAATTCTCAGTTGATATTTAATTAGTTATTAACTATTGTTCCAACCTGTAGTTCATACTTGACCACCCATTGAATCAAAGAAGTTTCTTGAAGAGAAGGGAAAGAGGATGGACGAGCTCTGCAACTCATCGCCAAGCTAGGGAAGTCGTGCCCTAGCTTGTAGTTGCATTTTTTGGTGTTGCACAGGGGTGCATGTGGGTATGGCGAGAGTAAAGTGAAGAAGGGGTCCGCGCAGGCTATGGGAAGAGTCTGGTGTAGCATGAGTATGGCGCAAAAGGAACCAAATAAAATCAGGGGGGAAGGAGTTTTAGTGAAGTGGTAGGCAGCAATTCGCAGGGGCAGGAGGCCAAGATAATAGAGAATCTAGTTTTTAGTCAGACTCCAGGGGTGCTTGACACTGGCATAGTAGGGGGTTCTAGGATCAGAAAGATCACTGGCTACCTGGAGCGCTACAAGGAAAGACCAAAGCTTGTAATCCCATTTGACATGATAGCTAAAGATGTGGAGTATTATTCCAAACATTCACTATATTACAAATTTTTGGGACTGAGAGTCTCTCTCCCTTTTTTGGAGAGCTAGGCTCGAAGAGTATGGGAGCCAGAGGGTGAGATGGAGTTACGCTGCTGGCAAACAACTTATTTATGGTTACTTTCATTTGCTTGGCTGATAGAAATAGGGTTTTTGAAGGTGGGCCATACTTCTATAATCAGGTAGGGCTCCTTGTGAAACCATGGCATGCTAGTTTTAACCCAACTTAGGAATTGCTGAACAGGGTCCCAATATGGGTTTGCCTCCCTTGAATGCCAGTTGAATGCTGTTGGGAAGATGTTCTGTAGATGATAGCCTCTATGCTAGGAAAGCCAGTAGGATCATCTTCACAAACCTTAGGTAAAAAAGTCATGACATTTGCTCGAATTTGTGTAGAAATTGACTTGAGCAGGCCTTTGCTAGATGCGGTGGAGATGTGTGTAGGCTCATACTCCTGGGTGTAGCAATTAGACTATGAGACCCTCCCCTTTAGATGCCACCTCTGTCATGAGTATGGACACCTAGTGAGAAGGTGCCCGAAGGCTAAAATGGATGAACAACATCCTTCACCCCTACCTCCACCAACTAGTGCTATGACTGCTGACAAAGGGAAGAAGGGTGGTGTTGGTGGAGTCAAGGACCGTGAGGGTTTCGTGCAGGTTAAGGCCCAGAGTAGAAGCAAAGGTCACAAGAGGTCCTTAATGGAGTGACAAGAAGAGGATTCATTTAATAGGTTCAAGATATTGGATGTGTTGGGCCAATAGGAGGTTACCCCAGGTTTAATCAGTGGAGAGCAAGAAGGCTCCTCCTTACCTAAGAATTCTTCGGAAGGAGGGAAAGAAGGGAGTTGCAGAGAAAAGTGTGAAACTGGGGAAAAAGAAGGACATGGAGAGGATAAAGATGATTTGGGATAATTTGGTTGAATCAGGGTCGGTCAAGACCTTAGATGCCCACTTCTTGCCTCCTTCGAAATGATTACGATCTCTTAGAATGTTAGGGGCTTGAATAGCGGCCCTAGACAAAAAGTTGTTTGGGAATTAGTAAGGAATCACTGTCTGGATATTCTCTTTCTTCAAGAAACCAAGGTGTTAGTGGAGTACATGATGGGTATTGCACCTAAGCTTTGGAGGCAAGGTTTATGCCAATGCATTGGGTCCCAGGGGGCAGCGGGGGACGTGGCTTGTCTCTGGAATCCACGTAAGGTTAAACCGGTGTCTTGGATCACCTTCAGATCTTCATTATCTATGGTCTCCTTATGCATGGATTCAGGGGAGTATGTTCTTCTGTCAAATGTCTACGCCCCCACTGATTTTCAAGATAAGCTTCTTGTTTGGAATAACATTCAGCTAGTTCGAAATGATTTTCCTTACCTGCCATGGATCATGGCTGGGGATTTTAATGCGATCTTAGATCTTTCAGAAAAGAGGGGAGGCAATGCTAGACTGGATCCATCTTCTGTCTTGCTTAGGGACAAAATTTTGAAACTCAACTTGGTGGATATCAAACCAAGTAATGGGCGATTCAATTGGAACAATAAAAGGATGGGAGACTGTTGTATTGCTGAGCACATTGACCGATTTATGACTTCTTATTTTTGGGTGGGCAACATGTGGTCTTTAAGCTTTGAGATTTTAGACTGGAGGGGCTCGGATCACTGGCCCATCAAGCTTACCATCTCTTCTGCTCATTGGCAACGGAGACCGCCTTTCAAGTTTCAACTTATGTGGCTAAGAGACCAGGACCTGTTTGGGAGAGTTGCTGATTGGTGGAGAGTAGGGAGACCTGTGACTACTACTGAAATGTATATGTTTGCTAAGCTCCTCCAATTTGTAAAATACCGGCTCCAATGGTGGAACAAGCAGTGCTTTGAGAACATCTTTCAAGAGAAGAAAGAGGCGCAGTCGGAGCTAAATAACATTACTAGATTGATTAGGGAGGAGGGATTGTTTGAGTTTTTACTGAAAGAGGAAGCGAGGGCTGTCAAGAATTTGGAGGAATGGGAGTTGAGAGAGGAAATATTTTGAAAGCAGAAGGTGAGGATTGAATGGCTGCAAGAGGGGGACAAGAACACCGCTTTCTTCTTCAATTTGGTCAGAGCCTAACAACACGGTAATGCAATCACTTCTTTGGTGATGGATAGGGGGGAGGTGGTTTCTTCTACAAGAGGTATCTGTAAGGAAGTTGATCAGTATTTTAGTTCTTTCTTCAAAGAAGATGGGTAGAGGGACGTGGTTGTGGAGGATCTGATATTATCTTGTATTCCTTCTATGGTTTCACGGGATATGAAGGAGCAGCTGATGAGACCAATAACTTTGGAAGAACTAAAGAAAATTGTTTTTTTGATGAAGGGAAAGGCTCCAGGTCTAGATGGCTTCTCGATTGAGTTTTATCAAGAATTTTGGGAAATTATAAAAGAGGATTTACTGGTGGTGGTTCAGGAATCACAGAATAACAAGCAAATGCTTCGGGCCCTAAATTTTACTTTCCTGGCCCTTATCCCCAAGAGGGAGGGGGTTGATTGCTTCAGTCATTTTTGCCCTATCTCCCTTTGTAACGTAATTTACAAAATTATATCGATGCTGATTGTCGAAAGGTTAAGTGGTTGGCAGTGATGATTTTTGAAGAGCAAAGTAGCTTTGTGGAGGGCCATCAGATTTTGGATGGGATTGTGGTGACTACAGAGGCTATCCATTCTGTGACCAAGTCCAGGGAGAAGGCTATGTTTATCAAACTAGACATGTCCAAGGTGTATGACAGGGTGAGGTGGTCCTTTCTTCAGAGGGTTTTGGGTGCTTTTGGCTTTGAGGAAGAATGGATTAGGTGGGTTATGAGCTGTGTAACTTTGACTTCATTCTCTATTCTGGTTAATGGGGAGCATTCTAATCTTTTTGGGGCCTCACGTGGTTTGCGGCAAGGAGACCCTTTATCCCCCTACCTGTTTCTTCTCTTGGCAGAGGGCCTAGGTCGGCTAATAAGAAGGAACACCAGGGATGGCATTATCCAGGGTTGGAGCTAGGGAGGTGGTCTTCCTGTTCTCTCTCACCTTCAGTTTGTGGACGATGTGGCTTTGATGGGTAGGGCTACCATAAGGGAGGCAGGTAACATTCACAATAGCCTGGAGGCTTACTTGACTGCCTTGGGACAGGTTATTAATGAGGAAAAGTATTCCATTTATTTCTTCAACATGCCTCTGGCCATCTATAGGAGAGTGGTTGATATCCTCTGGTTTCAAATCGGAAGCCTCTCGTTATTGTATCTTGGGATCCCTATAACTTCAGGGAGATAGTCCAAGGAATCATGGCAGGTGATTTTCAATAAATTTAGGGCCAAGGTGAATCATTGGACCCACAAGTGGTTGTCTTTTGCTGGCTGAGTCCAATTGATTCAATCGATGGTGCAGGCCCTTCCTCTTTACAGGTGCATGCTACAGGTGGTGCCTGGTAGCTTTGTTAAGGACCTTGATTCCCTGGCTAGACAGTTCTTGTGGGCTGGTAATCTGTCTTCGATGAAGTGGAGTCTCATCAAATGGGAGGTTGTTTGTAGCTTGAAAAGGTTTGGCAGCTTGGGGATTAGACAGTTTGTGCTTACAAGTACGGCCCTGGCAGCCAAGTTGTACTGGAGATGGTGTGTTGAGCAAGACCAGGTCTAGGACAAAATCTTGTCTCATAAGTATTTTTTTGGGATCCCCTTGAAGGATCTCCCAAGGTACAGTTTGTCTGGGAGTGGTTTGGTGATCTGGGATACTCTTAAGAAAGGAGCTGCTCTGATCAAGAGAGGTCTTTTCTAGATTTACAAGGGGGAGGGAGGCGTAATTCTGGCATGACTCTTGGGATGGCTATCCCCCCATAGTTTTTTAGTATCCCCATCTGGAGGCACTTTCACAGAGGTTCTGTGAAGCTGGTTGGAATAAGGTTAGCGACTTCAAAACCTTCCTTCTTCATGGCCAGTTGATGGAAGTGAGATGGAAGCATCCTGAGGAGTGGCCAATTATGGATATGGAGGTGGAGTGCGTAAAGCTGTACTTAATCCTTGATGGGCACAATTACTGCACTCTCAGAGGAGTTAACAAACTGGCTTGGTCCCTAAACCCAAAGGGGAAATATACTATTTCATCTGGCTACCAGGAGTTGGTTGCACAGTAATTTGTGGAGGGGAGGGAGGTTCCTTGGTGGAAAAGAGTGTGGAGCAGCTTCTCATGGCTGAAGTGCAATTGTTTTACTTAGACTCTGGTCTGGAACCATTGCCTGACTTGGAAAAACATTCGTAAGAGGGGCTTTGTCAGTCCTTTGCACTGCGTTCTATGTGGTGGTGAAGAGGAGGACTCACCACATTTATTTTTCAGCTGCCCTTTCACTTGCCAATTATGGCATGCCTGGTGGGATGCGTGGAGGTGTCAGTGTGTGCACGCCTCCTCCCTTACTGATTTTTGGTTGAAATTGGGTAGACCACCCTCTACTGCTCATTTCTTGCAGGATGCCTAGTATGCTGGTCCAATTTTTTTGCTATGGCAGGTATGGTTGGAAAGAAACCATAGAATTTTTAATGATGTAAAATTGGGAGTTCAACAGGTGTGGAGTCAAATTATAAGAATGGTCTAGGAAACTATAGAAGCTAAGAGTGAGGTCATCTTGCCTCTAGCAAAGGGGGAAGCTGAGTTGGTTGACAGGTTCGGTATACAAGGTATTTCACCTACCTCTACTTGCGTTAGGAGAGGTGGAGGTGGTAAGCAGTGAATTCAGAGGAGTGGGAGATGGACGCCCCCTCTTGAGGTTTTTTTGAAAATAAACACTGATGGCTCCTCCAGGGGTAACCCAGGCCTGGCTGGAATCGGTGGGATAGGTAGAGACTCCTCTAGATCTGTTGTTTTTATTCTCTCAGCTCATATGGGGGAGCAGACGGTCAACAAGATGGAGGGACTTGTTATTTTGTATGCCTTGAGGAGAGATTATGAGCTAGGTTGGAGACTGGTGATATGTGAAGTCGATTCACAGATCATGATCAATATGATCCTAGAGAGGAAAATCATAGATGTGAGCTTGCAACTTTCTGTAGTGGTGTAGCATATATTACAGATTAGCTCACTCATGGATTCAGTGTCTTTTACCCATGTTTCAAGGGAATGGAACAGGGCGGCTGATTGTCTGGCCAAGTGGGCATCGGAGGATACGGAGGGTCAGAAGGTGGATGGTTGGGTGCAATTGCCCAAGGAGGTTAGTCAGAATATGGAGAGGATTCTGAGTGACGACAGTACTGATGTAGGTATGTGATGGCTTATGTTAGACTTTTTTTGGTGTTCTCTTTGTTTGTCTGGGGCTCCGGCCTTTTGTGGCTTTGTACTATGATTTTTTGAGATTAATAAAGTTTTTACCCCCTTTTTATTTTAAAAAAAACTTGTAGTTCATACTTTTTTATTCACAACTAATTCATATTAAGATTTGAATATAATATGCATAATGAGATACAATGACAAAGATGTTGTCTTCATTGAATACACTATTTTAGCAAGCTAATGAATACATCAAATCAAACTTAAGTTAATAGGCTTGTTATAATTGTAGTTATGACATGGTAATGGTTACCAAATTACTAATTAGAAAGCACAATATGTGTTGACATTATTATAGAAACAAATTTTAAAATTTATGTGCTCAACCAAGGATTATAGATTTATGATTTTAAATAAAGTGGCATAAATTGTTAGTCTTATGATTATGATCAACTGACACGTAAATAATACTAGATAAATATGAATCTGTAAAATACTATTTATGGGATGGTCTAGTGAGAGCATCATGCCACTATAAGTTGAAAATATCATATCTACTCATAAATAATATCGACTTGGCAAGAATTATAAATTAGTTAAAATGACAATTTATTTCTTAAAATGAAGGCATAAATTATGATGACTCCATAACCATAAATCATAGTATATTGTTTTAAAATCAGGGGTAGTACCATTAAGACCTTTCATATGTCTCAAGTACACAAGCATTCAATTGCATCTTAAAAGTGCATAGTCGTAAGCCAAATCTTAAAATTTATTCAAATCAGTACCACTACTTGAATTGGATAGAACAAAAGCAATGAACTTAACTTAGATTAAATTCATATTTTAATAACATTGATAACCTAAGTAATTAACTTAGCCAACATAAACTCTAAGAAAAACAAGTTGACTACCTTAACCTATACGAGGTTTTTATGAATGTTAAATGCTTAGATTGTTGAAGAGTTATCTATGATGTCATGATGATGTCATGGAGGTGTCCTGGTGAGTGGATGAAGTGATTTGATAGCCTAAGTAACAATAAAAAAGTGTGCAATGTGTTTGTCCTAGTGTGATTGAAGTTGGCTTGGTTGATATTCAGTTTTGGCATGGTTAGTGTTATTTAGGGATGAGTCTGAAGTTTTGAGCATGTGCAATAGTTCCCTAAAAAAATTTATATGCTTTGAGTGCTTGTGTGTATAATTGGAATTCATTTGGTTGTCCATAGTTTTCATCTAGACACTTTGGGTCTAGTGATAAAACATTTGAGTAGGTAGTTTGATGACATCATCATTGCCACGTGTGGATGAGTTAGGGGGAGTTGGTTATATGGTTATGATCACATTAATCCCTAGTTCTTATGTGTTAAATCTTAGGTCATGCACCTAAACACATCAAAATATATGCAAGTGCAAATTTGGGCTCCTAGGCATTTTGACAACGTTTTTCCATACTTAACCAAATTTGCAATGTGGTAAGAAGAGTTGAGTAAGCATTTTGATGGTAGCATATCTTGCACATGTGGATGTTTTAGGAGGTGATCATATGGATTTATTTAGTTTTTTACCTAGTTGATTTGCGCTAATTTTTAGGTTATGCAATGAAGTGTGTCAAAAGATATGCATGTGCAAAGTTGACCTTCTAGGAAGGTTTTGACATAGTTGGCTCTATGGTAGAAAATTTTGAGTGAGAAAATTAATGGCATTATATCTCACACACACGAAGGTTTCAAGAGCAGTTTGTTATATGGATGGATAATCCTTTATGAGGATATTATATGGTCCAAATTTGAGATCATGCATCTAAGCACAGTAAAAGTTATTGAGGTTCAAAGTTGGATACTCAAACAGATTGCAATGGTCCCCATAT
Organism: Torreya grandis; assembly: GCA_037957365.1. Lineage (NCBI taxonomy): Eukaryota > Viridiplantae > Streptophyta > Pinopsida > Cupressales > Taxaceae > Torreya > Torreya grandis. Next base: position 1,548,970 of record JARHVA010004259.1, on the reverse strand, counting down.
TTAGTCAATTTTGCACAAGGTAATATTTGATAAAATCTTGAAGAAATCAATGATGTGCATTTGCTCCAAGATGTCAAGAAGTAGCGAGATGGTAGGAATTGCTCGAGGTTTAATGTTGAGAAGAGACAAAGATCGAGCTTCTTCCAAGGATCAATGGTGAGTAGAAGATTGTGCAGATATAGATCAATGTGTGTATTAAAGTCAAGAGGTCAAAGTGATAGTTGTTTAGCTTTGTTAAAAGATTTAGCTACATACAAAAGATCAACAAAGCACGTTGAGTCAAAGTTTTCAGATTACATGAGATGAGGTCAACTATCAGATGGTTAACGTTTGGGCATTAGCGCACTATGCATCAAAGATCAAACAAGATCAATGGTGTTTGTTTAATATAATCAGTGAGGAAATGAGATGTGAGCATGGTGTTCAAAGTTTAACTATGGTTGTTTGCATTTGAATATTTGAATTTGCAAAGGATAAAACCAATGCTCTGTATTTTGGCTATATCTTTCGATCTATTTTTTTTTTGATCATACAGTAAAAATCAAAGTGGTAGAGGAATCCAAGGCACATTTGGAAATATGAATTTGAAGATATGAAAGTGTGTACAGTCAAATATATTAAGCTCCAAAGTTTACTATGTGTCTGTGTATGTTTTGTAAGTAACTCGAGAAGGGTATTTGAGCTCATTTTGATGTTATTTTGATATCTCATGATGAATTAGCTATATGGGAGTGTTGTAGACTCCATAAGGATGCCTTGAGTGCATTATGAAGGATTGACCAATTGCATGAAATATGAAAAAAAGATTAGAAGGTGATTGTTGTTCACTCATAATGATTGTGTGTACAGAGAAGTGTTTGAGTTATTTGTGCTTAAGCTAAAGGGTACTGTGATGGTTGTTGGCACTTAAGGGGGACTTATAGATCATGTAGAATGGGTCCATGCATTTGAAAAGTGTTCCAATATTTTTAATTTTCTTGGAGAAGTGTCAAAGAGCTGAATGGGTCTCCATAGGACCTAAAAGTGACTTAGGCCTATCTAAAAGTGGATTGTGCTTAAGTGTGACCCATGTGAGATGCCTTAAGGGTGAAGGCATGTTTTGTGGCCAATCAAGATGTTGATAATTTATGATATCTCTATGTATAGTGAAATCAAAGATGATGATTTCTAGACTTTGTGGAAGACTTGTGAAAGAGACTTGTGCAAGGTGGATGTGAGAGTTGTGAAGTGAAGGAGAGGTAGAGTGCCTAGTTGGATGAGTTGATAAGCAGAGCATATTGATGACTATGTGTATGACTTGTAGGTCATATTTTTTATGTCAAAAAAGTGCTCTTGCAGTTTGAAGATATGCAAAGAGGTCTGAGTGTGCAAATGAGTAAAGTTTGAGTGAAGGAGAGAGATTGTGGCATGCCTATGTGAGAGCCCTGTTTGAGATAAAGAGGAAGTTTGTACAGGGGTTAGATAAATATATATCCATCATCAGGTGTTGAAGACATCATTTCTAAGGTGGAAGTGTTCAAAAGAGGGTCTAAAGGACTTGGTCTTTCTTAGGGGCAGTTGCTCCTTATGAAACACGTGTTTCACTAAATACCTTTGGTCAGAAGGATATGATCAAGGTTTGTTGGTCTAAAGGAGTTGATTAGTCTCTTGTTTATAATTTATTATAGGATAGTAGTCCATGTGTTGCAGGCTTGAGAGTGGGTTTTATTCCCCATGAGGGTTTCCCACATGAACTATGTGTTGTGTTTGATCTTGTGTATGTATTAAATGAATTAGCTCTCTTGTTAATGTTGCTTGATCAAGTTAAAATATGATTTTTGGTTATTAGTTTAAATGACTCTAATTGAAATTAAAATATCTGGGCTCACTGATTCACCCTCCCCCTTCTCAGTGATTGTACCTCTAACATAGATAGGATAAGGACACCTAGGTGGTCTTATTGGGAAGGTGTTTGCTAGCATGCAGTCCCAGATATATCGCTATAGGTCACATATCGATACACTTAAAATTGCATGAGGATATCCCTAGAGAAATAATCTTCCCCATAGAATCTTCTAAGGGAAATTACGCTGACTAAGGGTTCCATGCATGTAAACACGATAGATTATGCAAAACCAAGTTTTAGGTCATAAACCAATTCACCTTCCACTATGAATTCTGAAAAAAAAAAAAAAAAAAAAAGGACACTCATTTTTTTTGGGGTTGTTTCAACACCATCAATAGGAGGTGTGGGAGGGATAGACACTTATTTTTTATTTAGAGATTTGTTGATTATAAATGAGTTAATTGTAACTTGTTAATCAATAACATTAAAAGGATTATCACTAGCAAGAGATGCATTGCTATCATGTGAAGATAAACATGAGGTGGAAGAAGATGCCATATTAGAAGATGTGTTAGAAAGATTGTCATGGCTTTCAATTTTAGCTTGTGATGTGCTAAGGGAAGAAGAAGGAATTTCATCATCATTGGTTGAAATGGGAGCCAAGCTATGACATGTAGGCTAAATATACATTGTTTTTAAAGGAGAAGAGATAACATCACTATTATTAGTGGCCACTTGCTCTTCAAGGAAGGAACAATAATATTTTGTTCATGATTAATATCGCCCTTCTTTAAATTTATTTTATGTGTATGAAAGCAATAAAGCACATTAGTAAGGAGGAAAGAGAAGTTATATGTGCAAGAATAAGGTTCCTCCTTTTTTATGATGGGAGGTAATTTAAGAGAGAAGATGTTCATTTTTAGAACTCTCTTTTTTCTCTAGATTATTATTTAGGGAAAAAAGTAAAGGTGGATCCCAAATAAAATCTAATTGTGAAATTTTTTCTATACACTCGTTCCCAAGTTTCATCAAGATCAAATTGTCTATTCATTATTACATCATCAAAAATCATAATTATCGACATATGTTTCTTCCATAAGGTTTTTCTCATTGCAATTTTTCCATTCATTATCATGAGTTAAAGGCCCAACATGACTAGAGAACAAGGAAAATTGACTATCCATGATATATACAATGAATTTAAATGCAACAAATAAAATGTTTATTTCTATCAATTAATATTCCATGTACAAAGGATTTAATGATTATATATATAATACAAACAAAAATCAAGGTATAATGGGTGATCCAAACATGTGTTTGAATATTTGTGTGGGCTCTCAAATATACTTGTTCATTCGTAGAGTAGTGTCAGCTAAATGTTTTAGAGGACTAACTACAAAGGGAAAGACGTACCTATAAACCCTGATGTTGTCTCTAATGGGATGGTGATAGTAATTTTATTAGGAGATACACTCGTCTTATATGCACCACAAATCAAACAGTTAAACATGTTTCATATGTTATAAACAAGGGACCCTAGTGTTTCCAATATACTGTGAGATATGAGTGAACTAAACTATGTGCTTAGTGTTGTATAATGGCTTGAGTATTGAGGAAGTACTCCTCACACTATGATGTGCATAAAATATATCACCACTTAACCCATAATGACAGTCACTAAGTAGTTTTAAAACTGTCAAAACATAGTTTCAAAAAGCAAAAATGCGCAAATAGAAATTAAAAAGAAAATAAAATCAAAGTATGTGTATAAAGATCAATAAATTTTAATTTGAGGTTGAAAGAAATAACTTCAGTGTCAAATCTTATCCAATGTGACAAAATAATTTCTTCGATGTCAAATTAAATCCAAGGTTGAAAAACATTGACTCATGTTTTCATACTTATATCTAAGATTGAAAGTTGTTTTCTTTAAGAGTCGGGAATTTATAAAAATTTGTATTAAATCATAGAATAAAAATAAAACAAACAACTAGTAATATTCTAAATAAATTATGAGTTCACGAGAATGTTTAATGTTATATTTTTATTTAACAATGAAAAGATCTACAAAATATACATATCTAGATGTGAAATACATTATTTTATAAATTTTGAAATGAGCTATAAATAGTAAATTGACAAATAGATATGCAAACTTAGTTTAACTAAATTTATATTAACTGTGCAGTTTGACTGTTGATGAAAATTGAATGTAACAACCCTTAAACTGTGTCACAACTGAACACAAAATTTCAAACTGTAATGGGACAAGGCCACACTAGGAGGACAAGGCCACACTGAAACCTTATCTATTGATTGTAATCATGTCTTGGTTGACTTTGTGATTGATTTTCTTGTACGAACACCTGTAGCAAGCTATGATGACTTGTTGATTGATTGTCTTGATTTACCACATGAAAGACCTGCAAAATCAAAACACTAGCTCTTGCATAATAAACCAAATGAAGATACAATACAAAAGGAGAAATTGAGTAAGGAGAATAGTTGAATTATTCTCAAAAAACTCCATGTGATCTAAGTGTTGCCTACATAGCCTAAAAGGGCTTTAGAGTGATATAGTTCTCCCTCTTAGAGTGAGTGTCTGAATGTTGAAATTTGCTATATGAATGTGACTAGATAGATTGAATTGAATGTTTGACAATGAGTACCCTTGACATGCAATAAAATAACTTTAGACTTGGCCTATTACTATAAGAAAGAACAAAATTAGAATTGGAAGGAATAGTGCTTTTTTGTTCGATGTGTAGTAGAATTGTCAAGTTATTGCTATATGTGTTTGGAGAGGCCTTGATGTGTTTATATAAAGGAATATTTAGAATATTTCTATTAACCGACCTTGTTAAAAACATTCAAGAGTTAAAATGAAATGTCTTGAATTTGAAAAGTAGTCATTGGAGCACGGGGGACAAAGTTGCGATGCGGCCCTTTCCACCTCGTGTGGCCCTGTCCCAAAAGAGCAGATATTGTTGGGATTTCGTTGACAAGAACATATAAGCAGAATAAGGATCCCTAAATGATATTTTCAATGATTTCAAGGCAATAAATAGAAAAATAAATGCTCTCATAAAAATTGCAATTTAATAGAATAGCGAATAGGCCAAGTAAAGTAAGGATAACAAGATTAAATATTGTCAAGCACTTAGAGATTAAATTTACGTGTCTACATAGAAATAATTTACAAGTTGTCCAAAAAAGTATGTTATCTTTGCATATGGTTTTTTTAAATCAATTGATTATACGATTGTAATACCCACCACAAATAATAGGGTTCTTTCTTACAAGGTACTAATTATTACATTCTTCTATTATGTCATTATTTATTTATTGTGCAACTTTGTCAATGTGCTAACTAATGGATGCCAATGATGTTTTCTACTAGTGAATGTTACAAAAATTGTTGGTGGACCTAATTGTAGTTTCATTGCAAATATATATATTTTCGTTTGTTGTAGATAGTCAGGGTATATGAAATCTATGTAATCAATACTAGATTTAAGTATAGGATCTAAATTGGGCATGTCCTCTTAGATGACATTTTCTTATTTTTATCCACATACTAGAGAAAACTTTGTCTATTGTAATGAATACTGCTTTGAAAAAGATATCTATTGTATGACATGTAAAGTCATGCCCTGCATGCAATAATTCCAATTGTGTTTTTTTGGGGAAAGTAAATCTCTTTGTTATGACATTGTCACGTGGGTTTCGATATAATAGCGTTGGAAACTTCATTTTTTCTACATATTTGTCTTTGAAAATTTCAAAAAGTTATATTGTGCTAGAGTTATTTCAAGTTTCTTGTCATTTAAATCATGAATGCAATGTGACTCATAAATCCAATTACAAGAGTTAAATTTTTGTTTTCATTGTCCATTTCACTATCTAAATTGTTTGCAATTGAATTTGTTTCAGTTGGTACACTTTCATTGATAAGTTGTTTTGTAATGTCTTTCCAAATCTTGATTATTTTATTTTTTTCAATTTGGTAAATTTGTCTACTGCACAATTGTTTAAGAAATCTCTTGACTATGTTTATGTGCATGTTCCCTTCTAGATAAGCACTTTTGTATTGCAATCATATTTTTAGTGCAACTATGATTGTTTATGTTTCATTCGTGAATTGTGGTAGTTTTCTTGGCACAATATTATATTAACAGGTATATTAATAATTGAGCTACCGAGTTTGATATAGAGGGTAGAAATATAGGGTGGCGAGGGGGTGGCGGGCTGGATCCATTCTTTGTTCCCCTTGGTAGATATCTAGAGGAGATGAGCCATGATCGTGGGTATTGGTTGGTTGATGTGATAGAGGGCCATAAAATCAGTCGATGGAGATGAGCAAAGCTACCGTGTATTGGCTGATCTCAGGAAATGGAATGGGTCGAAGAGTGTATATCCAAATTGACCCAACCACTCCATTTGTTGGGGCCCTATACCTGCTCATTTCAAGCTCATTTAAGGATGCTTGTGACCCCATTTTCTTATTTGTACAAATGCAATTGAGTGATATTAACCATTCTTCTAGTTCTGGTAATGTTCTCACTAGTGATTATGAATTATTTCATCTTATTTGGTCTGGTGAAGTAAATTGTGGGAATTTTTCATTTTTGAAAGCTCGTTTACCCCATAAATTTTGGGAATTTTTCATTTTTGAAAGCTCGTTTACCCCATATATATGGGGTAAACAAGCTTTCAAAAATGAAAAATTCCCACAATTTACTTCACCAGACCAAATAAGATGAAATAATTCATATATACACACACTTTAGTCATAACATGACAATGTGAAGAAAGAACAACAAACATATACAAATCTGACATTCAACAATAAAACATTTTGTAATATATATATATGAAGTAAATTGTGGAAATTTTTCATTTTTGAAAGCTCGTTTACCTCATATATATATATATACACTTTAGTCATAACATGACAATGTGAATGAAGAACAACAACAAACATATGCAAATCTGACATTCAACAATAAAACATTTTGCAATATATATATATCATAATGTTGTTGTCTTTTCTTGTACTTCATTTTTCATTTCATGTATCACGTCTTGCCAATGTGATTGTAGATTTTCACAAATAGTTGATAACCGGTTTGTGGGAAGTTATAAATTCCAATTTGGGGATCTCTTTGCAATAATGGTTAATAATGACCAGCGATTGGATTTGCATAAAGGAACAAGATGCAATATGTATCATGAATGTACTTTCATTGATATTTTTAAAAAATAAAAAATCACATTGACTACCACAGTACAATTGATATATTCAACCACTTCGCTAACCAATGCATACAAAATGTATCACCCCATAATCGTGTCCCTGTACTAGCTGATAATCTCATTCTACAGAAAGGTGTCAATATCATTGACCTTGTGCATTTCATATAGACATTCAAGAGCTAGTTCATACTGGTACGATTGCAAGGCATCTTGATTACCATTTTGCAGGGAAACGAGGAAGTCTATGACCCCATTACGCAATTGAATCAACGTGTAACGAAATATTAATATTACATGTATTGTATATAATAAGCAATCGCCTAGTGTATATGCAAATGAAGGAGTTCATTACAAGTTGTCACATTTCAAGACATCATCAATGTTTGCATCAGATACTTGTTTGTATTGATAATTTTCAACGTCTACAATTTTTTTCATGTTGAGATATACTTAAAGCATTAAAGATGGGTTCTAAAGCATTTCAAATTACATAAAAAATACAAGTTTCTTTAATACAACTTTTATGAAGATAATGTCAAAGAGCAGGAGGCATTAAGACAGACAGATATCATTGTATTGTTTCTTGGAGTAGAGTACATACCTATGTTAAGCATTCGTATTACAATGCATATTAGCACTTTGTGACAATCCTTGTGCGTAGATACTTTTCTAGTTCAAAATGGGTTGGCTTTCTTGTTAGCAAATAAATAGGATAATAGGATAATGAAACATTAATACATATTTTAAAGTACTAAATTGCATTAAGTATAAGGATGTGACACTTTTAACCCATGGACAATTATATATGCTACAATAATCAATGTAAAGGACATACCTATATTAAACGTTGGTGTTTTATTACAGCTTCACGGTTGCTCAGTATGCTCTTGCAATGATACTTTACAGTTGTTTTAGTTTTCCGTTAACAAACAAGGAAACGAAATATTAATACCCATATTTTCAAGTACTAAATTGTATTCAAATATTATACGATATATTATGTTTTGACAGCACAAATACAATATACAGGATGTATGGACATTAAGGGTCAGTGCTTGACTACACTCCAGCAATTTTTTGTCACCAAACTTGCAAGTGAAATATAATAATAAATCATATGTTAAATGCTTTTCAGATGACCACCTGTAGCATGAAAGACCAAATGCAGACAATGTTTGGTTTTATTCAAAGAAAACGAGCAATCAAATTAATGTTATTAACCACGAATAAAACCACGATGAACTGTTGCCATATTTTTGCTGAAGGATGTACACTTTCAATACAATATTAAAAAAAAAACTTGGCTTTGAAAAGTGTCTTAAAGTCTCCTAAGTGTAATTTAACATGATTGTAGGGATGCTGGAATTATTAAAATTGTGTTAGACTCTGCCTGCATTTACATGCAAGGGCCACCTCTGCATGCCATCTCTGAAGTACTTTTTTGCTGCAAAATACAATCGATTCTTTGGGTGCACCGTGTGAAATGCAAGGTGATAACTCTGGTATATTTTGTGTTTTTAGGCTATAGAAATATATATATGTTGGATACGCTACTAAATAATAAATATATATTAACTCTAATATTTCATTCTCCTAGGAAGAACAATACTAACATTTGAAATGCAATGTTAAATAAATAATTGTCATATAGAGAATGCATAAGAATGCATTCTTAAAGCACAGTAAGCCATAAACTACTAGATTAGAAGGAGATTTGTATTTTGTATTTTGCATTCTTTCAGCTCAGAGATCACAGTAGACTTAAATATACTTCATCAAAAAGAATAACCACAGGGCTTATGGTAAAGTGGGTTTGGTATGCTATAAAATGGATCCAGATGAATCTGAATTCCAATGTATACCCAGCAAGAGTATCTGTCCTACCTGCATTTCAATGTATACCCAGCAAGAGTATCTGTCCTACCACGCATCAGTTCAAACCTCATTTTAGACAAGGTAAAAAACAATTACATGTACATTCCAACAGGTAAGTTAATTTGACATTGAAGATGATGGATACATCCGTCAGAGAATCTACCTACCTGATTATGCTCTAGGTAAATGAAATTTGGGTATTAATGAAAACAATTAAATTTTTTAAAGAAGATTAATATAAGCAGGTTAGATTTAATAGAAAATGACACAAAAATGTCGGTTTCATTTCGAGACAAGTTATTAGTTATTAATATTACATATGTTACTCTAGATATAGATCATGGCATTCCAGATCGTCAAATAGTCTCCAAATTATATACTTAATAAAATATTTATCTTAAAAAGACCTCAAATGAAGGTGGAGGATGGATATCCTCATTCCCAAAGAGAGGTCCTTAAAAATTGTGGCCAATTACAGCCGCCAGTACCTTCTGCCAGAGATTTAAATTAGGCTTCTCAAATGTCAAGTACAGCTTCTGAACAAATTGAAAGAGTTGATTAATACCATGTAGATATCGTTTGCAGCTGATTGACTTTGGAGATTTGTGTTCCAAAACTCTTTTGCGTATAACATGCAATGGTCCACATCTTGCTAATATATTCATAAAATGACTTATTTGGTGTACTTAATACTGAGCTTTTCATAGATGTTAAAACACCATCATAATTTGTTTTATCTGTGATGAAAGAAAACACTTTGCTCATTGAACAAAAAAGTTGGATAGATTTCAGGAAAATTCCACTAGAGTTCAACATAACTACTCTGTAACCTAATATGAGTTCCTCATAGCTTTGGCATTGAGTACTTAATTTCTTTAGATTGCAGCAAGGCTAGATCATACAAATGGAAAATCTTGCTTATTAGTGATATGAACGGTAAATTTGAATGCTACGTTTAAATAATATTACACTGGAATTCAAATAATGTTAGTGTGCACAAATGGTGCACATTTGACAGCATTCACTATAGGCTATAGCAATGCCGTGTTTGATTACCATATAGAAGAATAACTTGTCCCACAAACACTATCTCACTGAGACTTTGTATTTTTTATTTTTTTTGAACATGAGAAGCAAATATAAAGGTTGGCAAAATTATGTAGCCCATCGTTGCACAACTCAATTTCTTCCCACCCACCAAGATGGCTTTTCCATGCAAATTATCAAGTTTGCAATCATCCTGAAGAAAAACCATTAATGACATCAGTAAGAGATTTAGGATCTTCAATGGAAAAAACATCCTTGGGTAGTAGCCATCTCTACAGTTGCAGCAGACCAATTTCTAAGAGGGTGCCGTTTTGAAGTTGTTTATTTCATGCCAAATGAGATTTTGTTTTCCAAATATATTTTTCTGTCTGGAGCCCTTGATTGGCCTTCAAGCTTCAATGGGAATCCATTCAGGATATTTTCATTTATCCACTTTGGAGATAGAGCCGCTAATGTTCAACTGATGCTCAAGCGCCTCCCTCTGTACCCAATTATCTAGGCAGGGACTACATCCCGGAATTGTTTACCACCCTAAAATTGTTTCATCTGGCAAGCATGGCTTATCTTAACAATTTCACTATAATTTTTCTTTTCCCATCTCTTCTTTGTAATCATCAATCTTATTTGAATCATTGAAGCCTGACTGTATGCTGATGGATTTCCCTGAATATGCACTTCCTGAAACATCCATTAACAATTCTTTATCATCCTCAATCTCACTAGAATCGTCTACCTCCACGTGTTCGTGCACCTGCATAGAGTAGAAACCGATCAGTACCTTCAAGCAGTGAATTAGTACTCAAAATTTCATGCCATCCCTGTTCAGTACACAAAATTATGTAAAGATAAAAACTCAAAATAACTCATAATTACCTCAGTATATGACTTCATACGCTTTTGACAAACTCGTTCTATAAGCTTTTCTATAGTAATCTGTAGTCCTTCTTTTGCCCTTGTTTGTTTCATGTGTCGATCCTTTTGTTGCTCTGCAGTAACTTTTGAATGGCAGATCACACAGAGTGTTCTCATGTTTTCCAATCTGCATTCACCTGACATATATTTGTAACAAGGAACGTTAAACATTACAAAAATGACCATCATTACAAGATGCTTACATCATTCTAATAGAGACAACCTTATCTTCTTGAAATTGTTTGCTCGAGGCCATCTTACAATGCCAACAGTTTAAAATCATTAAGATAATATAAAGCTATGATTTCAAGAATATACCTCCTCCTCTATATACTGGCACGATATGATCTGCATGCCATGCATTTCCTTCAGTTGGCTCTAAAACAAGCTTGTTGAGCCTGAAAAAATCAAGTCACAAGCAGCAGTTAATAAAACAATGAATTAAATCAGCAGTTAAAACCTGTCAAAACTGCTCTTTAATATAAATGATCAACATGGCCCAAAACAAAGGAGAAAAAAGTAAAACGAAATGATTGTTCAGGCCTATTCATGAGTTAGTATAAATAAATTGTTTGCAAAGAAATTTACAATCTTTGATATTTTGCAAAATCTGGGGCAGCCTTGAGTATGTTCTCTCTCCGTTGATCAACTGTCAATGGATGAATGCACTTAACTAGTTTATGGCAATCTAGTTTGCAACTGGTACATATTCCATGCTCTATGGAAAAGAGTTCCTGAAAACATAACAAAGTCAGACTACTTACAGCGTCTAAAAACATAATCAGAAAAATATTAAAGAGCATCTTAGATTTTAATTTCTAAAATAACATTCATTACAAAAGAAAAGTATTTGACATCAAACAAAATACCATGCTTGCCCATTGTCGATCCTACTCTAATAAATGTAGTATGATGCATCTAACAGGCATGAAATGGTCTCTCGGCATGTCTGAATTCAAAACCTTTGAACCAGCAAAAGTATCGACTTGTGACTTCTATAGTCAAATTCAATGTATACTAATAGAATTAAATAAGTTGGGTACCAACCTCCCGCAAAAACTTTTGACTTGTCCTCATACGGAACTCTTCAAAACAGCTTATTTTGCAAAATAAATCCTCAAAATATTCAGGTCTCTTTGCCTGGATTCCTCTGCAGCATTATAAAGCAATAGATGAAAATTAGTCATGAAAGTACATGCTCTCCGTATAAACTATATACTTGAATCTTTGGTTTGAAATACCTACAAGCAAGGGTTCTGACACAATTTGCAAAGGGGCTGTTCATCTGCATTCCAGGCCTGCATTTCATGCCTCTCTTTGATTTTACCATGTTTCGATAGTGATATCTTCCGCCAGGCTGCATGTTCTGGCAAAGGATTACTGATATCGTCTCCTTCTGCAACCCGGCGCTTACTTCCTCCTTTCAGCAAGCCCTGCAACATAATATTCTCTTTCAGCACCCCTTCCCACCTCTCTCTCTCTTTAAAATACACACATATATAGAGAGAGAGAGAGCGCGCAAGATAAAATAATGCATATATAGAAAATAACTCAACAGAACATACCCCGTGTCCATAATTAGGCTCATATTTCATGTAGCTCAATTCAAGGCTTAAAGGCAACCGCAATGGCCTTCCAAATAGTTTATTACGCTCAACAGGTCTGAGACCATTCCACTCCTTGATGAATGTAAGTGCAATTTCTCTGTGAGCCAGACTAATGTTCATGCAATTTGGAAGTGAACTCTTACCAAACACATCTGATATGATAGGGGACTCTATATCTTCAGGCCGAAAGTTCAGTTCAAGCTGTCTTGGTCTCGAATCCTTTTTGGAAACACATGCATAGAGATGTATGCGACCTGTATTTGCACTTACCTGCACAAGTTTATTTCAATTCAGATTTTTTATCTGACATAACATTACAATTGCTCATCAGTTTTTCCCTTTCATTCCTCTTTAAGTAAACAGCAAACCTTGCAGAGAGGTTTTCTTGAAAATTCCCAAGTCGTTGAAAAGTATATTCATATTTTTAACAGGGAGCCTGACTAAGTTAAATGTTGTGAGACTTCTGGAAACAACTGCCTAGAAATAATTAGGTTGGACATTACGGGTCTTTCTACAAGACCCATCATCACGGAAAGGATTGAAGCCAATACTTATCAAATGTTTCAACAGAAGAGGCTTGGTGCTATGAGGTATATGGTTTTTAGCCTACCTTACTGGATACTGCTACCTAGTGGTGCAGTGTCCGATACCATATGCCCTAGGTACTGGTATGGGTTCGATACACCACTGGATGTGCCCGGTATATTGCTGGGCAGCTGTGGATATGCCTGGGTTTATCACCTCATATGGTTTTTAGCCTACCTTACTGGATAATGCTACCTAGTGGTGCAAATTCTGATACCATATGCCCTAGGTACTCGTATGGGTTCGATACACCACTAGATGCACCTAGTATATTGCTGGGCAGCTGTGGATACGTCCAGAGTTGTCTCGGGACAAAACCGGGCATATCCACGGCTGCCCAACAATGTCTTGGGCATATCCAACAGGTATCCAGGGCAAAAAAATAAAAGAAAAAAAAAATTAAAAAAAGTTGCTTTCACTTCATAAAAAGTCAAATATGGATAGCCAAAAACAAGAAAAAAAATATATATAGGGGAAATCCTAAAAGCAACTTTCACACTCTCGATGAAGACATTGAAGCCCACATGATGATGCTCTTGATGAAGACATTGAAGACCAACATAAATATAATAAATATACTGATTTGTCATGATTTTTGTCCATACTTTGTAACATGTGCAATACTTGTTCTAAGACTAATCTAAGTTTGACCAATGAATATCATGACATTTGGCATTGAATTATAAGTATGTTTTGTGGTTAACTTATTTTGTTTATTCTAAGCATATTATGTGGTTAATTTTGCTTACTTGGCAAATATATATATATATATATATATATATATATATATATATATATATATATATATATATATATATACGTTATCGGATACGCCAACTGTAGGTCTTGAGAGCGCGTAGGGATATGGCAACGGGCATGGGAGTGTGGGAGGAGCGCGGGGAGATGCCCAAGGAGCGTGCCTGGGTTGCGGATACGACTGGGTACATTGCCCAGACATACCCGGGCATATCCGCAGCCCAAGCATGCTCCTTGGGCGTATCCCCGCACTCCCGGGCGCAAAAAACATTTTTTTAAATTTTTTTTTCAATTTCGACTTTGAAAACGTCAAACGTGGACTTCAAAATGCAATTAAAAACAAAATAAAGTGGATTCCCAACCCTAAAAGCAGCATTCATACTCATTTTATAACAAGATAACAACACATTGCTTTTTCATTGCATTATTCACTCTCATTGCACATTTGTTCACTCTTCTTATTTTTTTCAGTTGCACAAGCTTGAAACTCCGTCCTTGTTCTAAACCTACGCCATTGCTTCAACCTTTTTGGCGCCAAGGAGCTTGAGGAGCTTGCAAGGAAGATTTGTTGATTTAAAGTAAGTTTTTTACATTTGTGGTTTTTTTTTTGTTTTGTTTGTAACTAGTTTTATTTTTTGGTTATTCTTCTAAATTTTAACCGTTATTTCCACAAATACCAAATGCAATGATTATATTTTTTATTTTTATTTTTTATTTTTTAGTTTTTTAGTTTTTACTATTAAATTTTGATAGCAATTTTTTTTTTACCAAGGGCTATAGGGATTTGTCAGAAATTATAATGTCTCGGGGTTCAAGTGTTAGCTCAGTGGGGCAAGGGATAAACCCCAAATCTGATCCGGGAATGCCCCTTTGAAAGTATGTGACAATATTATAATAGATGCTTGGTTAAGGGTGTTTTCATTGGCTTTGCTCAAAGTGTAATTGTAAATTCAAGAGCTTGTATAGTCGAGTGAAAGCTCATTTGTTTGCGATTTCTGGCATTAAAATCAGAGTTTGTGGTGGGCCAACTATAGATGGAAGGTCGGGAAAGGGCTTGCCATAGGCAAAGATCCTTGCATACATCAAAGAGCAAGAAGAGACAAATATCGTTGTCGGCAAAGATCGAAGCATCCTTTGAGAAATAAATGATCACCACCTGTTGATCCATCTCATGCTAATGTGGTGAACCCATCACACCCCTTTCTTGCTACACCCATTGCAGCTGAAGAGGAAGAGGATTCACCTCTTGGTTGCAAAAGACCAAAAGATGCAGGCCCATTGGAGAGGGCATTCCAAAATGAATCCAAAAAGATAGCGGAGTAGAGCATTGTGCGTTGTATTTACGCATGTGGATTGTCTTTAATGTTGTTAGATCACCATACTGGCAGGAAATGGTGAGATCTATCAATGCTGCCCCTAAAGGGTTTGTCACCCTAGGTTATGAAAAGGTGCACACCACCTTATTGACAAAAGAAATAAAACACATTGAAGCCCATCAGGGATTCATGGATTAAAACAGGGGTGTCCATCATTTTCGATGGATGGAAAGATATGGCAAATAGGCCATTGATTAATGTGATTGCAGTGAGCCCTAAAGGGGCAATGTTTTTGAAGGCCTTTAATTGTGAGGGGCAAGTGAAGGATGGACAATTCATTGCTAACATCTTGATAGTCCATTGAGACAGTGGGGCCTCAAAACGTTGTCCAAGTTATAACGGATAACGTTAAAAATTGCAGAGCTATGAGCATGTTGGTTGAGGCAAGGTATGGACATATATTTTAGACACCTTGTGTCGTTTATTCCCTCAACCTTATGTTGCAAAAGTTGGGGACAAAAATTGACCAGATCAAATAAGTCTATGAGGAGGCGAGTGAAATCCAAATGTTCATAACCAACCATCACATGTCCCAAGCCTTCTTCAAGGCCTTTTCAAAATTTAGAGTTGTTGAAGGTAACTCTTAATTTCATTTAATTTAATTTAATTTTATAAGTTTGTAATTTGTAGTGTTTTTATTTTCAAACAATTTTTCAAGTTTATTAATTATTTGTTTTAATTTTGTATTAGGTTGTTGAGACTCGATTTGCCTCACACACTCTTGTCTTGAGACGATTTGTTGAGGTGTGTGAGGCATTGAGTAATATGGTCATCAACAACCTTTGGGGTGTATGGAGGCAGGCAAACAGTGAGAGGGCCACAAAGGTGAAAGGGTGGATTCTTGATAATGTGTGGTGGGAACATGTGGAGTATTTGCTGAGTTTTACTAAGGCCGTCGTCAGCATGTTGCTATATGTGGACATGGATCATCTATGTTTGGGTGAGATTTATGATGGAATTGATTCAATGATTAAGAACATGAAATCCATCATAAACGCCAAAGAGCAAGATCCCACAGAGAGGTTCTTCAAAGAAGTGCAGTCGCATCTCATTGAAAGGTGGAACAAAATGACCACCCCATTGCATCTTCTTGCTTTTGCCTTGACACCCAAATACTACAGTGTAGAGATTCTTTCTTTGCCTAGGAGGGTCGCACCATATAAGGATGTTGAGGGATATAAGGCAACATTCTCTAGAATCTTTCCTAATCCCGAGGTAGAAGACCAAGTCAGAGAAGAGTTTGTGTATTTCATATCCTCGGTGGATCACTCCCTTGGTGCTATCCATGACAAGTACAAGATGGACGCTCACTTTTGGTGGTACCTCCATGGGCAAGCATCCACCCACCTTCAACCACTTGCAATAAAAATTCTATCACAAATGAGATTTTAATTTTTTTACTCTACCCTTCTTTTCACCTTTTCAATGTTTTGTTTTAAGTTTTAAGTTTTAGTCTTTTAATTTTTAATTTTTTATAAATTCTAATTCACTTTGTGGCTTCAATAGGTTGCAAGTTCCTCTTCAGCAGAGCGGAGTTGGGACAGCTATGGCTTTATCCACTCAATTAAACGCAACAAGTTGGCTGCAAAAAAGGTGGAGGATTTAGTTTATGTGCATTCCAACTTATGTTTTCTCTCATATAAACAACCTCACTACAAGGAAGGGCCAACAAAGTTGTGGGATGTGAACCTAGATGCTGTTGATTTAGATGCCTCTGTTGCCTACTTTTCTTTACTTGACACAGAGCTAGACAGTGCTTCACCCGACTTGCATAGTGGAGCTAGTGGGAGTGGCACTGTTGCTGCTTGTGGTTGTAATGAACTACATGATGATGAAGACATTGCAGGCGAAAAAGAATATAGTGAACAATGAGAATGTTGATTTGTCTTTATTTTTGTCCATACATTGTAACATTTGCACCGTGTACCTATTATAAAACTAATATAAGTTCGAGTATTGAATATAATGATATTTGACATTGAATTATGAGTGTATATTTTGTGGTCATTTAACTTATTTGAAGTTATTTTGTTTCCTCTATGCAATTATGTGGTTAATTTTGCTTATATGGCTATATTTTTAATTTTTTATATATATTTTTGTATGGCCGTATCCAAACCCCAAAAAAAAAATCGCCGTATCCCCATATTCGATGCTCGTACCCGTATTCATATCGGCAATGTGTGTGTGTGTGTGTATATATATATATATATATATAGCCATACCCAAAAACAAATACCCATACTGGTGTACCCGAACCCGTACTAGTGCTAGGTTCGACTACATAATTTTTAGCTGTTATTGATAAATACATACTGCCCAATATATTTTATATAGATGTGAGTTAGAGCTCACATAAATGCTTATACTTGGGATCATTCACGTTACTTATGGAAAACCAACATATGCCCACATTTGAGAATTTATGCTCCATAATATGAGAAAAATGAAGCCAAGCTAAGACAAAATAATGCATCAACAGGAAATGAGTCTATACACACAAGAAAATCTTAGCAAAAAGTAATGAAGTCACTTAAAAATAATAAGTGTTCGTTTTATTGTAAATCTCTTCCCCGATTCCCAAACATTGATCAAGGGGCCATTTTACAATGACTTCATATAACAGATATAGATCAAACACAAAGATACCAATGATAAAACTGGAGCACACAACAAAATTTATTATAACGCTCAAAACCTCAAAATGTAGAAGCATCAAGGAAATTAAATAACATGTCGAGAACTTATTGGGAGCTGACCCATTAAGAGAGCGCTAGAGATGCACTCTTTAGGAAGTCTCGGAGATAGCATACAAACTTTCATGCCTTTCTGTGCAATTTTTTATTATGGCAAAGAGACACACAATCCACATGTTCAACTAAGAGCAACTCTTGTTTGCTAGGCATGGTCCATGACTAAAGATATTGCTTTAACACTACGTTACCGATACGGATATGGGTACGAGAATCAGATACAGGGATATGACGATTTTTTTTGGGGGTTTGGATATGGCTAGATACAGCCGTACAAAAATATATATATAAAATATTAAAAAATAGCCATATAAGCAAAATTAACCACATAATATGCATAGAGGAAACAAAATAACTTCAAATAAGTTAAATAACCACAAAACAAATACTCATAATTCAATGCCAAATATCATAATATTCAATAGCCGAACTTATATTAGTTTTATAATAGGTACATGGTGCAAATGTTACAATGTATGGACAAAAATAAAGACAAATTAGCATTTTCATGATTCACTATATTCATTTTTGTCTTTGGCTGCGATGTCTTCATCATCATGTCGTTCATTATAACTACAAGCAGCAACAACGCCACTCCCACTAGCTCCACTATGCGAGTCGTGTGAAGCACTCTCTAGCTCTGTGTCAAGTAATGAAAGAAGACGCAAGTTGGAATGCATATAAGCCAAATCCTCCACCTTTTTTGCATTTAATTGAGTGGATAAAGCCATAGGTACCCCAATTCCGCTCAGTTGAAGAGGAACTTGCAACCTATTGAAGCCACAAAGTCAATTAATATTTATAAAAATTAAAAGTTAAAACAAAACATCGAAAAGGTCAAAAGAAAGGTAGAGTAAGAAAAATTAAAATCTTACTTGTGATAGAATTTTTATTCCAAGTGGTTAGAGATGGGTGGATGCTTGTCCATGGGGGTACCACCAAAAGTGATCGTCCATCTTGTACTTGTCACGAATAGCGCCAAGGGAGTGACCCACCGAGGATATGAAATGCACAAACTCTTCCCTGACTTGGTCTTTTACTTCTGGATCGAGAAAGATTCTAGAGAATGTTGCCTTATATCCCTCGGCAACCTCAACATCCCTATATGGTGCAACCCTCCTAGACAAAGTAAAAATCTTTGCACTGTAACATTTGAGTTTCAAGACAAAATCAAGAAGATGCAATGAGGTGGTCATTTTGTTCCACCTTTCAATGAGATGTGACTGCACTTCCTTGAAGAACCTCTTCATGGGATCTTGCTCTTGGCATTTATGATAGATCTAATGTTCTCAATCATTGAGTCGATTCCATCATAAAGCTTACTCAAACATGGATGATCTATGTCTACATATCTCAACATGTTGACATGGGCTCAGTAAAACTCAACAAATACTGCACACGTTCATCATCAAGAATCACCCTTTCACCTTTGTGGCCCTCTCACTATTTGCCTACCTCCATACACCCCAAAGGTTGTTGATGACCATGTTGTTCAATGCCTCATGCACCTTAACAAGTCGTCTCAAGACGAGGGTGTGTGAGGCAAATCGAGTCTCAACAACCTAATACAAAATTAAAAAAATGTTAAAAAATTAAAAACACTACAAATTACAAACTTATAAAATTAAATTAAATATATGATGATACATGATTCATGAATGTTAAAATTAAGAGTTACCTTCAACAACTGCAATTTCGAGGAGGCCCTAAAGTCGCCTTGGGACATGTGATTGTTGGTTGAAAACATTTGGATCTCGCTCGCCTCCTCATTAACTTGTTTGATCCAATCAATTTTTATCCCCAATTTTTGCAACATAAGGTTGAGGGAATGAACGGCACAAGGTGTCCAAAATATATGCCCATACATTACCTCAACCAACATGCCTACAACTTTGCAATTTCTAGCGTTGTCCGTTACAACTTGAACAACATTTTGTGGCCCCACTGCCTCAATGGATTCTATTAGGATGTTAGCAATGAATCATGCATCCTTCACTTGCCCCTTACAATCAATGACCTCAAAAACATTGCCCCTTTAGGGTTCACTGTGATCACATTAATCAATGGCCTATTTGTCACATCTTTCCATCCATCGAAAATGATGGACACCCCTGTTTCAATCCATGAATCCCTGATGGGCTTCAATCATAGTTATAGGGAGACGTGTCTCCCTACCCCTGGGATGCGTCTCGGGTTCCAGAACGCATTTTGGGTATGAGAGATGAGTACAAGGACGTCTCCCATGCCAGGAGATGTCTGCTTGCCCGTTCCTGCGTCTCCTACCCAGTCCTGCGTTGAAATATCACGTCTCAAAAATGCAAAAAACCCTAAACGCACAAAAATGAACCCAAAATAGATCGTTTGCAGTCAGGAAGGAATAAGAATGAGAAGAAATAGGGGCTTTCGAACTTTTTTGTTTTATTTTATTACATGGAAATATTTTAAATGGTTTTTCATTTTTTGGGGGTTAAAAACTTAAACATATACATATATTTGCAGTGGCAGGGACTACCGTGAAAACACTATCATTCGCGACAGTCCCTGCCACTGCCATTCTTTTTTTTAATTTTAATTTTATTTGTTCTTATAAGGTTTATTAGTTTATATTTTTTTAAATAATATTAATTTTATAACTACTATTAGTTTTTTAGTATGATAATATAAAATAAGTTTATAAGGTTTTTTTTTTATTCTTACAAGTTTTTTTTTAATTCTTATAAGGTTTTGTAGTTTATATTTTTATAATTATATATATATATATATATATATATAATTTTTTTTATTGTTATAAATATTAACTTAAAAGATATAATTTTTATTGCGTCTCCCCATACCCCCATCTCCTATTTTTCAAAAATTGGTGTACCCGTACCCGTACTCGTCTCCCCATCCCATAGCCATACCCATCTCCTGGCAACTATGGCTTCAATGCATCTTTAACGTGTTTTCTTTCTTTTGTCAATAAGGTGGTGCACACCTTTTCATAACCTGGGCCGACAAACCCTTTAGGGCCAGCACTGATAGATCTCACTATATCCTATCAGTATGGTGATCTAACAACATTAAATGGCAGCCCACGTGCGTAAAGACAAAGTGCAATGTTCTGCTCTGCTATGTCCCTAGATTCATTATGGAATGCCCTGTCCAATGGGCTTGCATGTTTTGTTCTCTTGCAACCAAGAGGTGAATCCTTTTCCTCTTCGGCCACAATGGGTGTAGCAAGAAAGAGGTATGATGGGATCACCACATTAGCACGAGATGAATCAACAAGTGGGGATCCTTTCTTTCTCAAAAGATGCTTTGATCTTTGCCCCACAATGACATCTACCTCTTCTTGCTCTTTGATGTATGCAAGGATCTTTGCCTATGGCAAGCCCTTTCCTGGCCTTTCATTTATGCTTGGCCCACCACAAACTCTGATTCCAGCACCAAAAATCACACACAAATGAGCTTTCACTTGACTATACAAGCTCTTGTATTTATAGTTGCACTCTGAGCAAAGCCAATGAAAATACCCTCCACCAGGCTTCTGTTCTAATACTATCACATACTTCTAAAGGGGTGTTCGCAGATCAAATTTGGGGGCTATCCTTTGTCCCACCCAACTAACACTTGCACCCTGAGACATTTTGACAAATCGATATAGCCCCTAGTAATAAAATTAACCAATTGCTATTAAAATTTAATGGTAAAAACTAAAAAATAAAAAAATTGCTATTAAAATTTAAAACATAATCATTGCATTTGGTATTTGTGGAAATAATGTTTAAAACTCAAAAGAATTAAAAAAAAAATTAAAATTAAAACTAGTTGCAAAAAAAAAAAAAAAAAAAAAACCACAAATCTAAAAGACTTACCTTAAATCAACAAATCCTCTTCCTTGCGAGCTCCTCAAGCTCCTTGGCGCCAAATAAGTTGAGGTAATGGTGTAAGTTTAGCACAAGGAGTTTCAAGCTTATGCAACTGAAAAAATTAACAAGAGTGAACAAATGTGCCATGAGAGTTAAAAATGCAATGAAAAGGAAATGTGTTGTTATCTTGTGATAAAATGAATGTGAATGTTGCTTTTAGGGTTGGGAATCCACTTTATTTTGTTTTTTATTGTATTTTGAAGTCCATGTTTGACTTTTCATTGGGCGAAATTGAAAAAAATTAAAAAAATATAATTTTGGCACCCGGGAGCATGTGGAGACGCCCAAAGGAGCGTGCTTGGGCTGTGGATACACCCAAACGTACCCAGGTGTATCCGCAGTCCAGGCACGCTCCCTGGGCGTCTCCCCGCACTCCTGGGGAAGGGGGGGCGTGGGGGGGGCGCGGCGTTTGTGTATCCGGTAACGTAGCTTTAACATATGCAAAAGCCAATAAAGCTAAATCAACATGATATGAAAAGAGATTTCAATCTTAGGGCAATCCAGGGGCCAATAGGAAGGAGATGTGGGTTGTTCACTGTCAGCTAGGTTACTAATGGCTGTGTCCAGAGCCCGTTGGGTATGATGAATTGCCTGGGATGCATATTCCATACATAGAGGAAGAAAGATATGCCCACTTATTTTTGCTTTCAAAATTCCCCATTTACTCAAATTAACATCCCTAAATTACAGGACTCAAATGTGTTGTAACAAAAGCAAATTCGATTTAAAAAAAATACATAAGCAGAAATAGCATTTATTCATTCACATCAAAAGAGAAATATATAGCTGAGATCAGAAATTTGTTTATCTGAACGTTCTGTACATAGAAATCTCTGAGCAAAAAAGAATGAATGTGTCTACTCCAAAAGCATGTGTGTGCATATCAATGCAGAACATGTAGAAGATGAAAAACTGTTGCAGAATAATGGTTACCAAAGAAGTGGCACCATATAGACAGTGTTGGCACCAGGTAGGCACCAGGGCAATTGGTTACACCAATTTATATAGTAGTCACTACCCCACCACATTAGGGGTTGTGCCTTATAACGGAAAAGGGAATCTCTGTGGGGCACTACACACTGACAACACTAGGAACTGCCTGCCCTTGACTTCACAAGGTAAGTGGACAAGGGAACAACTAGGAAAGTGGTTCTCCTACGTAGCAGCATACTGAAGAACAATGATGCACAGAGACTCTCTGGTCATGCTGTGATCTGATTGGTTGCACCAAAAACTGTGGTTGCCTGTTACTAAGCATTCTGCCAATATATGGTGCCAGATCATACATGGATCATCAAGCCAATGATTTCTCTTTTTAACTCTTGTTCACTTTGATATATATGACACACGATTTCAAAAAGAAACTATCAAAATGGACATTTGGCATTGACTGCACTGAAAGAGATATTGGACACAAACAGAGATTCCAGTGAGAATTCAAATATCCAATGAAACATTTTATGAAGGTCAAATCCTCATGATAGAAAAGCATCGAGGAAATAAATATCATATATATATTATGCTGAACACAACGATTGAGAGAACATCAAAAGAGCAGTCTGGAATAAGGTTCAGAGTTAACATAGAAGGTGCATGCACTTTTATGAAATATTTACGATGGCCATGAGGCACACCATCCATGGGTACAATAAAGATCATTTCTTTCAGAAGGTGATAAGTCAATAGGTTTTGGTGGAATTTCAAATCAAAATCTGTTTAGATTCATGAGAAATGTGAGAAAGAAGAAAGACAAAGAAATCATATTAATGTCCATGAAAGGTCAAAGTAGGTCACTGGGACTCGATAGTACAACCAATAAATTATAACAATAGCTTTTCAATGTAAGGACTCTTTGAGACGGAAAGGTCACAGTCCAAATTAATAAATAGGCATTTGTGTATCCAAAGAAATTTGGATAGTGATGGTTCTAAAATTTATATTTCAACAAAAAGGTACTAATAGAATTTGTTTGCTTCTTCTCATTTCATTCTGTACTGTTTTATTGCTTTCTTACAATTTATGCACTTACTTTCTGCTCCTGTGAAAACTAACAATTGCACAACTCCATTTCAACCATCCCAGACAAGTATGAAAAGCATTCAATGGTAAGTTGAGAGTTCCACATAATTTGAATGATCCATTTTAGCACAATGAGCAGCCCTACAAATAATGAGATGTACAGAACACTGGTTCCACCATTTTGACTAGGGATTGCCTTCTTACTCCCTAACTCTATGAAGGATAACTACAAAATGCATTTCCTTACATTATTTAATCTCTTCTAGCCAGCTATAACACTCACGTGCAGTTCCTTGTTGACTAATACCAAAGCTTTTTGAAGTATGATACTAGCGTCGATTTTATTTACAATGACTAATCAAGACATACGTTTGATGGAACCAATCTGTAGCAAGTTCACAAAGAGATAATAACTACTATCGATTTTATGACCTACATGTTCCAATTAGAAAATTACTGTAAACTATTTGTTAACAGTTTAATTTCTTTGGATGGTACCTTGGGTTGGACTATGGCAAATAGATTAACAATGAGTAATCAAAGTATAGTTTTAATGGAACCAATTGGTAGCAAGTTCAAAGAGTTATTATAACAACATACAATTTGATGACCCGTGTTCCAATTAGAAACATACTGTAAAATATGTTAACAGTTTAATTTCTTTGCATCGTTACAAGACCTGTTGGACTATGCCAAATTCTACTAATATTTTTAGACAAGTAAAGTGAACGACATAGAAGTACCAATCTTTGTGATTATTGAAGTTTATACTGCCTCTATTTTTGGAAAAAAAAAAGTTAAAATAATTTACCATGGTTCCCCAAGTTTCCAATATAGGAATTGTTTTCCCGAGCATCCATGGCATTGAACAATTAATAAAGAACATTTCCTATTGAAATCAAAAGCTGAGTTTGTCATATACAAATTCAAATTTGCATTTATGAATATCAAATTAATATATTATTAATGATCATGTAAATAACTATAACTCTATAATATAAGTACAAATTTTATTTATGAGTCTCACATGAAAATGAAAGTCAGAACATCAAAATATAGCAAATCTATTTCATGGTTTTAGCCATGACAAGTCACAAATTGCTTAACTGCAAGCATGAAGCAACAATCTCAATAATCAAAGCCATCATTAGATGCATATCCCATGTAATCATTGTTGTACTCTACAACGGCTAGCTCCTCCAATAGGACCCCAACCAATCTTGGATACATCTCATGTTTCTTATCAGCCTAACTTGACTACTTAGATTCCACATCCATTGTCTCGATGGACAATCCTACTCAAGCATCTTGTGATCCATGAGGCACAAGGCACTATGGACAGTAGGTAAAGCTATAAGCAGTGTTGCAAGGAGACACGTCCCCCACCCTCTAGGATGTGTCTTAGATACCGGGACGGGTCTCAAATACAAGGATGAGTACGAAGATTTCTCCCGTTCCCAGAGACGTCTATCAGAGACTTTCAACATCTTCAGTTGTTTCTATTACAAAAAAGACCATACCTCAAGCACGCTTTTTTAACCCTAAATGCGTGAATTTTCTTATAAAAAAACACAACGCATCACATTTTATCATAAGCAGTTGGATTTGAAGAATTTGCAGTCGCAATCGGAGGAATCAAGAGACTAGTCGTCATCATCGGATAATCAATCGTCGCCAAAATTAACTAGTTTTGGTCGGAAATCACAATCCAAGTTGTCGGAACGAAGGTATGAATCAAGTCTCGACTTTCATAAAATCTAGAGAGTAGTATATTGTGTTTTTTTATGCCATTTCACAATATAATGTAAAGGTTCAACTTTAAAGTTTGAACATGTTTTTAGCAAGGTGAGGGCAATGTCTTGCACCCCTTGAAATGTTGTGACACTTAGGTTTAGCAGCTTAGCTTTAGCCTTTAAGTTTTCTTTTAAATTATATAGTTTAGTTTTTATTTTTAATGTTTATATATTATAATTATTATTTTTTATTTTTTATTTTCTGTAGTTTACGTTTAACTTTTGTTTTTTTTAAATTAATAGTTTAGTTTTTAATATTTATAATTTATTATATTAATATAAAATATTTAATTGCCCCCAGGGTTATACCTCAACGGTAAGCCGTTGCAACGGTGACCACAAGGTCATGAGTTCAAACCCTGATTGAACCGCGAGCGTCGAGTGGGGCACTAGCGTAAGCCCAAGGGATTAGTTTGTTGGACTCGCCCTGTGATAGTGTGCCTAAGTGTGTGCTAGGTCGTTGGGTCCAACACGGTGATAATGTCGTGCCAGAAAAGTTGCGGGGCACCTTCGGTTACCAAAAAATATATATATAAATTATTTAATTTTTGTTTTAATTTTTTTATTTAAATTTAACTTTCTATTTTATTTTGTTTTATATTTTAATTTAATTCAAAAAATAATATATAATTTTAGTTTACATTTTTATATTAACATTATTTTTTTATAGATTTTAAATTATAATTACTATTTTTATTTTATTTTTTGACAAGAAGCATTGTATCCTCTAGAAGTATTGCGATTGCATTCGCAAAGGGAATGGCAGAACAATGGAGATCACCAATAAACTTTGTGCAAAGGCCTTCCAAGGCACTTCCGCGAAGGTGAAGGCTCATTTTTTCTAACACCATGAAAATGGGTTAAACCTTGCCCAAACGAGGAAGCACGATATGAAGCGATGATGGGAAAAAAAAAGGCTAAAGGCAAAGTGACTTCTTTAAGCTCCTATGCTTCAACCACAAATAGAACTCAGAGTCATCCTGTCATAGCAACTACAAGATCAAAATCAAAGCTAGGTATGTCTTTTGGATATACGGCAAAGGATGTGAGGTCTTCTTGTAAGAGACCAAACATTCACAATTTGAACTCAAATGGAAGCATGTTCGATGTGCATGGTTGAAATATAGTGGATGCAACAATTGCACACTTCTTCTATGCGAATGGAATAGTATTCAATGGTGTTCACCCACCTTACTATGAGGAGATGGTTTGTGCGATTGGCAATGGGTTGGTAGGGTATAAAACCATTGAATATGAGAAGCTTTGCATGACTCTTATTAAAAAGAGGAAACAAAGATGTAACAACAAATTGTGCCAATTAAAAGAGCGTAGTCTGCAAAATGAAGCAACATTGTGATGGACGGTCTGACTAATACTTGAAACCATCATCATTTGAACATTATGGTAACATGCTCCAAAGGCCCTTATTTTTTAAGGCAATCAATTATTCAGCACAAGAGAAAAATGTACGGTTCTTTTAGAACTAGCTATGTGATGCCATTGAGGAGGTGGGGGCATCACACATTGTCCAATTTGTTATAGACGCAACCCCAATTTGTAAAGCCACTGGGTACTGTCATGTCCCCTTTTTGATCATGGAGCAAATAAAGATCCTTAGCCTTGTTTTGTTTCCCAAGGGCTAAGGAAGAACAAGAAAAAAGAGAAATAGTTGGGGTTTTTAACAGTAATTGTAAAAGTATTTTATTATTCTATTTTTCACTTAAGTTGTGGTTTTTTAAGGGTCATGGGCACCCAAACCACTTAAGTGGATTATAAGGAGTGCTCTTTCTATAATTTAAAAAATGTACCTTATAATTCTAATTTTCACTTAAGATGTGATGTCCCTATTTCCACATCATGAATAAACAGGGCTTCAAGACCTTTAGTCTATTCCCCATACACTAAAGAAGATTTTTTTTTGGAGAATATCATTTTATTAATTGTCGAAATAGTGATTTTTATCATAAAGCAATTATTAATTAATTAATTAAATATTTAAAAAGTGATTTTTACCACTAAAGTACTTAAATGAATTAATTATTAATTTATTTGTCTTAAAAGTAATTTTAATTACTATTTTAATTAATATATTATTCAAAAAATGGATGTCGGCATGGGAGCTAAAGCAAGAAAAAAAAATGTGTTTTATCTTCCCAAAGTGGTTCACCCTCTTTGGAAGTTATAAATACATGGCGAACGCTGCAATGAAGGATATGCTGAATTTTAATAATTTGTTCTTCATGTTTGAAAAAACTAATGGGATGTAAGCCTAATAGAGGTTTGTTACTATTGGTGATTGATCAAACTAAACGGACACCGTCATTGCTAAAGGAGATCTTGTTCTTGCCTTAAGGAGTGGGGCAAATTGCTTTGGAGGGTTTGTGTGCATGTTTAGAAGGGTTTCGTGGTCTTTTCCTTGCATCTTGAGTTTGCTAATTTATTATTTTATTTTTGCAAGAGGAGCAAACCATTTGGGGAGCTTGGATCTAGGGATTGAAGGTTTCAATTGATCTAAAATTCGCAAGTTAAATAATCTAATTTTATTTCTTATTTTTTTGATTATTTGTGTGAAGTTTTGAGATGATTTGTGATAGGTCTGAAGGAGAAAAATTAAATAATAATTTGCAAAATTATTATTTAATTATTTGACAGGGTTTTGAAAGATTTTCCATTTGCGAAAGGCAAAAATATTTTTTATAGTTTTCTATTATTTTTCCCAGCACTTTGGAAGTGGGGCGATTGACCTAGAGGGGCTATTTTGGCATTTTCTATGCCCAAATAGGACGCTGGAATTTTTCTGGTATTTTTTGGAGGATTGTGGCTATTTTTTGCCGGGGTTTGAAGAGAAATTTCACTCCGAACAGCAACTGTAATTTTGATATAAATCAGAATTTTATGCCATCTTATTGTGGTGTTTGACCTTCAGAAAACAGGTGAAAAAAGTACTTATTTATGCAAATGAAATTCTGATTTTTTCTTGCACATTTTCAGTTATTTCAAAATAAGTTGTTGGCTGGATTTTACCCATAAAACCCTATCATTTTGGTGCCTAGGGTTTATAGGGTTCATTAAAGGTTTTGAGAGTTTGTTTTGCAATCTAGCGTTTGCTGATTGCATTTTCAGATTTGCAAATTTTGAGGAAAACCCCTTTTGCATTAATTCGTACCATTTGGAGACATTACAGTGGTATCAAAGCACCGACCTTGTCTAGTCTGTGAGGGTTTGTGTTTGCAGATTTGGATGCATAGTCTATGAATCATGGAGTTAATGAGTGAAGATAAATTCAGAACAAAGCTTCACAAATTGGGAAAAAAACTTGAGCATCCACATCATTTAAAAAATATTTTTCTCAATATTTTGGAGAAAGCAACAAAATGTTTGTCCATAATAGGGCAATCAAATTCTAAGTCTATGTTTCGGGCAATAAATCTTTTGGTGGTTTATTTGGCTAGACCCAAAATTTTGAGACATTCATATTCAGATGCGAGACTTGTAGCTATCACTTGTATTAGTGAAATTACAAGGATAATAGCTCCGGAACAACCATACAATGATAACATCATCAAGGAAATATTTCAGTTGATGGTGGAAAGTTTTGAAGGTCTTGGTGACTTCACAAGTTCTTTTAATAAGAGGAACACCATTCTGGAAAATATGGCAAAGATCAAATCTTGTGTGCTAATGTTGGATTTAGTGTGTGATACACTTATTCTTTAAATGTTCCAACATTTCCTTACAGTTGCAAGTAAAAATCCTACAGAAGGTATGATAAGTTCCGTACAAAAGGTGATGACCTTAACATTCAATGAAAATGATGATCTTTTTGAACCATTGTTGTCTATCTTATTGGCAAGTTTAAAGTTAGAAAAGAATAAATTTTCAATTGCCCAAATGTTGTTTAAAAATGTTGCAAATATTTGTGAGAAAAATTTAAGGCTATATTTGATAATGAAGCATGTAGGAGATGACAAATCAGAAGTTTGTGAACAGCCATTAACCGAAATTTATGTGCCACAAGAACTAGAAATTTATAAGCAACAAGGGTTGCAAGTAGAATACAAAAAGAGTGGATGGACAGCCCTTCATGAGGATTCCTATGGAAGAATCAAACAAATAAAAAAATCAGATTTGAGAGGAGGTAAGCAACAAAACTGTGACAATTTGACGCAGCCTAGAGTGGAAGATTGTGAGCATAAAAAATCCGAGTTTTTGAAGCAGCAAAGAGGGTTGCAAATGATTGACCAACATGGAACAATGCTAAGTATTTTGGGGCAGCCAAGTATCACAAAGTTTGAAATTCAAAGAGAACAAGACATAGAAACCGAGGTAATCATGGATGACCCCGTAAGAGGTATGTTGTGGATGGAAAAATTGATTCTTGCAATGATTATAATAATTGTTCATTTTCGTTGCATGACTCTAGAGTGAATGAGGGAGATTGGAAAGAACAATTGTTAATCACAAGTGAGAGGGAAGTACAAACCCTAACAAAGTGGAATGGCACAAAAAAGGCTTCTTAATGAATTAATGCACAATGTGAAAGGGAAATGTTTGAAGAAAAGGGTCACTATGATGGACTTGCACACAATCAAAGTTGCAATGAAGACAACAAAATCATATTATTTTCACATGATCAAGGACAAGGATGTGGCCATCAAAGTTGCAGATGAGGCCTTAAATGCACATAAGGCAATGAAGCTTAAAGTGGAGGAGCTCACCTTTGAGCTAGAATCAACCAATGACTCTTTAAAAGGTAGTCAAAGGGCACTTCTAGAGATGAAAAATCAGATTGTGATGGCAAAACAATTAAGGGAGCAAGAGGATGAGGCAAGGGCGAAGGAAATTGAACAAGTGATTGATGAACTCATTAGGCTCCAAGAAGACTTCGATTTGGGATGCTTTTTAGAAAAACCAAAAGATACAAAGATAGAAATTGGACATTGTACGGACAATCCATTGTTTAAAATGGATCGAGATTCGAACTTGTTGTGGAATGTAAGTGATTTTCGTTGTATGAACAATCCATTGTTTGAAATGGATAAGGAGGTAGATCAAGGTTTCAAATTGTTGTGGAATGCAAGTGAGATTTTTAGGCCATGGTAAGAGGCTGCAAATTTTGATCATGGCCAACCAATGACTTCAAAAAAAAAATTCAACGTTCCACGAAATCAATATGACTAAATCTGAATTTTGTTTTGCATTGGAGGTGACATCAAAAACCATGAAAAAAGTCTTTCTCAAGAAGAAATGGATAAGGATAGCAAAGAACTAGGTCTTTCCTAAGCTAGAACAACCCTCAAGGTATGAAAAGAACTATTTGTTTCCATGTGTATTGATCCCAATGATTGCTGGAAATAATAATTTGAGTCATGAGACCAAGGAGGTGGAAAATTGGTTTTCCTTCTCTCCGAAAAATTCAGAATTTATTTGAATAAATTCATGTTTCTTACTCTATGCAAAGAACAACTTATCTTGCACATGGCAGCAAAGGAAGAAAGTTGGAAAAAATGGTATGAAGTCTGATTTTTGTTTCTCAAAAATTTCTGAGTCAAAGGGGCAATTCCAGCCACTTAACATGATCATAAAATTGCAAAATTAGGGCATGCTTCAGCTCAGAAGAGGATGAATGAATGCATATATTAATTCTGAACTTTGTCATCCAGAAAAATCAAATTTAAGAGGTCAAACACAACCATGCATGGAAGGGGACAATTCTAAATTTTATGATATGTTCCAGCGCTTGGGTCAAAAAATGTATGAGTATGTTTATTTCTGTGTTTGTCCATATGAAAAATCAGTAATCTACTTGCATATACAGCCATGTTACCATAAAGGAAAAGTTGATTTGGTCCAGCTCATACAAGATTTTGAAAACATACTTATGTTGGCACTTTAAGAAGGTGATGTAAGAAGCATTCACAATGGGAGGGTACAACCTTCTTGTGAGAATGTTTGGAAGTATATGGAGCCTTCAGAAGGCTATGAGGACACTTCTAACACGAGAGAGCAGCCCTAAAGTACAGGTACAGCAGTATGAAGAAGCCATTCGAGGATTTCCTTCATTGAAAAACAGGGAAATGTGGACATTGCTTGATACGGTGTGTTGGGACACCTACTTGGATTTTGCAATTGCTTGAGAACAAACAATTTTGGGTGGGGAGGACTGTGATGTCCATATTTCCACATCATGAATAAATAGGTCTTGAAGACCTTTAATCTATTCCTCATAGACTAAAAAAGTTATTTTTGAAGAATATTATTTTATTAATTGTCGAAATAGTGATTTTTATAATAAGACAATTATTAATTAATTAATAAAATAATTAAAAAGTGGTTTTTACCACTAAAGTGCTTAAATGAATTAATTATTAGTTTATTTGCCTTAAAAGTAATTTTAATTAAGGCAATTAATTAATATATTATTTTAAAAAAAAATGTCGGCATGGGAGCTAAAACAATGAAAAAAAAAGATGTTTTATCTTCTCAAAGTGGTTCACCTTCTTTAGAAGTTATAAATATATGACAAAAGCTATAATGGAGGATATGCTGAATTTTGATAATTTGTTCTTCATGCTTGCAAAAACTATTGAGATGTATTTCCAATAGAGGTTTGCTATTGTTGGTGATTGATCAAACTAAAAGGACACCACCATTGCTAAAGGAGATTTTGTTCTTGCCCTAAGGAGGGGCGAATTGCTTTGGAGGGTTTGTGTGCATGTTTATAAGGGTTTCGTGGTCTTTTCTTTACATTTTGAGTTTGCTAATTTATTATGTTATTTTTGCAAGTGGAACGAACCATTTGGAGAACTTGGATCCTAGGGTTTGAAGGCTTCAATTGATCTAAAATTCGCAAATTAAATAATCTAATTTTATTTCTTATTTTTCTGATTATTTGTGTAAAGTTTTGAGATGATTTGTGATGCGTTTGAAGGATAAAAATTAAATAATAATTTGCAAAATTATTATGTAATTATTTGATAGGTTTTCGAAAGATTTTCCACTTGCAGAAGGCAAAAATGTTTTCTATAGTTTTCTGCTATTTTTTCTAGCACTTTGGAAGTGGGGTGATTGACCTAGAGGGGCTATTTTGGCATTTTCTATGCCCAAATAGGTCGTTAGAATTTCTATGGTATTTTTCGGAGGATCGTGGCTATTTTTTGCTTGGGTTTGAAGAGGAATTTCACTCCGAATAGCAGCTGTAATTTTGATAATAAATCATAATTTTCTGCCATCTTATTGTGGTGTTTGAGCTTCAAAAAGTGGGTAAAAAAGGTACTTATTTGTGCAAATTAAATTCTGAATTTTCCCTTCACATTTTCAGTTATTTTAGAATAAGTTGTTGGCTAGATTTTACCTATAAAACCCTATCATTTTGGCGTCTAGGGCTTCTAGGGTTTATTAAGGGTTTTAAGAGCTTGTTTTGCAATCTAGAGTTTGTTGATTGCATTTCCAAATTTGCAGATTTTGAAGAAGCCCCCTTTTGCAGTAATTTGTCCCATTCGGGGACATTACATAAGAGGTCATTTGAGGGTCATGGGCACTCAAGTGATTAAGTGAAAGCCTAGTGATTAAGTAAAAACTTGTATGAAAAGGTCATTTTAATAGTTAAATTGTTTTCCCTCCCTTTTAGACACACCCCTTTGGGGAAAGGCTATAAAGGTAAAAGAGGGATCTTGTGGAGAGGTTCATGTTATTTTTTATAATTGATTTCTTCAAGTTTTACACATGAAAAAGTTGGACTTTGCCTTGGTTTTTTGGAACAGAGATGGAAACCCTTGATTTTAGACTTAAGACAACTTCACGAAGAGGTTGTATTGAGCATCCTTGACAGAAAAAAGGGTGTCTTCAACACTATATTTTCATCTATAAGTTGGGCGACTAGGGTCTGGAGGCTTGGCGATTGTTTGTGGGCTGTTTTCATAGCAACATACCTCCATAAGAGCAGCAAACTACTTGCAGGTGCAACGACCCCTTTTTCTAAGGTGGGCGATGGGCTTTTGCAAGTGTGTGGAACAACTGCACTAATTTTCGGTATTTTTTATAATATTTTTCAGCCTAAAAACATTTGAAAAATCAAGTTTTGACTGATTATCATTGGTTGTATTTTTGGATATTTTTCTATAATTTTGTGGAGTTCTGAATAATCATTTTTATGCCAACATGGAGCATTTCTAGATTTTCTAGATTATTTGCAGCAGCTAGGGTTTGAATAATTTATTTATAAATTGGTGAAAGCTTGCTAATTAGGGTTACAGAGAAAAAATAGAATTTTGTGATCAATTGGCTAGGGTTTCATATTTAGAATTTTGGCTTATTTTGAATGGGGTTTGTTGGTAAACCCTTTGATCCAAAAATATTCCCCAAAAGGGACATTACAGTGGTATTAGAGACAAAATCTTGGCCAGCTACAGTGTTTGGAATTGTATACAATGGATCTTATCCGAGAGTTGTTTATGCATGTGCAAAAAAAAGATGGGGATAGAATAAAGAGACGACATTAAATATCAGATTGTGCAACAATTTACTATCAACAATGCATCCCTAGCATCATTCAAGAAAAGACATAGAAATGATCATACACAAAGGGCATGATTGGAGGAACAAAAGAAAGAAGATTAGGACAAACTTATGGTCTTTGATGAATATGAGAGTAAGGCTGATATGAAGGCAGCGTATAACACCGTGGAAGGATTTTTAGAGGTGTACACAAGAAATAAAAATAGAAGAGCAAAGAAGGAAGAGCCTCTAGCAGTTTGCCCAAAGGATCCATCACCAAAAGAGGGCACAAATTTAGAAGTGAAAGAGGTTTTGAGGCAGCCAATTGTTGTTTTTCTAAGTACCAAAAATCAAATATTGTAGGGCAACAAGGTGAGGTTTTACATCAAGCTCATGGGCAGTGAAATGAGTCACAAATGATATATAATGAGAGGGAACACTTGAAAGAAATTGTCACTATTGTGGATTTACAAACAATCAAGGATAAAATGGAAGCAACAAAATCAGAATTTCTTCATGAGATTAAAGACAAAGACGTGGCCATCAAATTTGTAGATGAGGCCTCATATACAAATAAGGCAATGAAGCTTAAGGTTGATGAGCTCACCCTTGAGCTTAAATCAACCAAGGACTCATTAAAAATAGTCAAACAACTCTTCTGGATGCAGAAAATTAGATTGATGTTGAAAGGAGGTTTAGGAAGCAAGAGAATGAAGCAAGGGCAAGAGAAATTGAGCAAGTAATTGATGAGCCTATTAGACTTTAAGAAGACTTTGATTTGGGATGTTTTTCAGAGAAATCAAAAGTTCCAAATGTAGAGTTTGAACAAAGGGATAGAAATGATTTTCAATATTTTGATAATCCACTTTTTGAAATGGATATTGAGATAGATCAAAGTGAAGATTTTATGTGGGCTCCAAGTGAAACTTTTAGACCATGGGAAAAGGCTGCAATTTCTGAGTTTGGGCAGCCACCACCACCAAGAGGGATTCACCATAATGCGTGGTAAGTAAATTGAATTCTAGAAATTGTTGTTCCTTGAAAGTAGTCAACAAAATAGCCAAAGGACAGCCAATAGGGTATATAAAGAATCAATTAATTCCTTGTTTCATAAGCTTAATGAATTCTAAAAATGAAGATGCCAAGCAAGTTTATGAAGGGAATAATTTTCAGCTTGTGAGCAAGAGAAGTGGGTCTGAAATTTGCATGGGGAAGAGACCTAGGGTGTGCTCAGAAAATTGAGTTTATTTTGAAAAATCAGAATTATGCATACTTGGTAACCTCTAGAAATAGTGGGGAAACTCAGCTCTTCACTTATATCACCAAGTTTGAAACTTCAAAAAAGGAACAACCCTTGCACCACATGAAGTCTTAGTGTATTGCACACTTGGTAAGCACTTTTTGTTATGCTTTTTTTGAGTTGGGACAGCTACCTCTACTTGGAGAGCTATGTCATACCCCTGGTTTGGTAAAGGGGTTTTAGGTTGGAAAGTGGTGTGCATCAAAGGAAGTTGAAAGAATGACAAACTCTGAGTATGGGCAGCCACCAAGGCATTGTGAAAATCATCCAATCCCATGCTTCAAAAACATGACAAATTCTGAAGAAGATAAATTAAGACCACTCCTTGAATGGGCAAAAACTTAGTTGGGGAATAACATATGGAAATCTGAATTTATCAAGAGGAATAGGCCCATAAAACACTCAAAAAATTCTGAGTTTTTCATGCCAACTCAGCTGGTTGTATGTGCAGAAAAATCCTTGAAAAGTGTGCCAATTCAAACGGGTACATGTACCATGAAGTCTGAAAGTGATAGAAAAATAGGTGTGGGAGACAATGAAGGGACAAATAGGCAAACTCAAATGTTCATATGCACAAGAAATTCTGTAAATTTTGGCATGTTACAACCCCTTATAAATTCTGTAAATGCAAGGGAGTTTGGGTCCTTTTCTCGTGACAAAAAGTTGGTATGTGCAAAGAATGAACAGTTCTCCCAAGGTATGACATTTCAACACTTTTCAGGCCTAATATGTGATTCAAAGATTGTTGACTATGTGTTTGTGCAGCTAGGTAGCCAATTGGACATTCAATTGAATTGGTGTGAGCTTGCAACAAGGGGGCAGCTCTAGAAATGCAAATTGATGAATAATAGGAGGATTGAACAAGGTTTCCAACTCATAGGGGATGGAAGACGAAGGAGTAGCTCCTTGAGGGAAGAACACCCTCAATCTCTCTGCACTCATATGGAAGGTGGAAAGCTTGTTTGTAAAAAGGTGCAAAAGGAGAGGCAAGAGACACTCGTGAGGGCACTATGGCAAGGTTGTTCACTTCTTCATGGTATGCACACACAAGGCATGTCTTCAAGATCGTTTTAAATTATTGGTTTCATGCAAATTGTTGAGCAACACCTTTGGCATAAGGAAGAAGCTTGAAGGCACAATGAGAACCCTAAGGGGCATTGGGATGGTTGCCAAGGAAGCACTCACTCCAAGGTGCACATGCAAGGCAAAATGATCATGATAAGCAGCCATAAGATAATCTCTAGTAATGCTCATGATGGTCCTAGACTCTCTAAGGAGAGTTGTGGGCTCATAAAATGTTCTTTGAGGGTGACATGCATGAGGGAACTCCCAAGAGATGAGTTGGGAGTGAGTAACTCCATGTTTATTGACAAATACAAGGCTGTAATCTTCAGTTACAGTCTTATAAACATCAAGTACATAATTACTTTTGGAGTATTCTTCTTCAAAATAAGATAACACGAATCCAAGGGTAAAAGAAAGGGTTGCCACTGTGTTGAGGAAGCTTTCTGCCCATGGGATTTATGGAGTTGTGAGCTTGTAAAGTGGTTGAGAGGACTAATAGCTATTGTGTGTTCCATAATGAAAGCTACAACAGGGGCAGCCACTTGTTTGAAAAAGGATTGAGCTTGGTGGCTATTTCGAAGGGTACTAAGAGCTGGTCCATGCCTAGCAATGGAAGGTACAGCCATGGCAACCTTTCATTTAGAGGAAGAACTACACTATGCGGTATTTCTATTTCTGACACATGGGCAGCCATCATTTGACAGGCACAACAACAAAAGGGTGCAACATGAGGTTTCTCTTCCATGGGAAACAACTATAGGTGGACTTTGCATGAAGCAACTTGTTGGGATAGCTCCATGGATGTTGCTATTGCTTGAGGACAAGCAATTTTGGGTGGGAAGGATTGTCATGTCCCCCTTTTGATCATGGAGCAAATAAAGATCCTTTGCCTTGTTTTGTTTCCCAAGGGCTCAGGGAAGAAGGAAAAAGAGAAACACTTGGGTTTCTAATAGTAATTGTAAAAGTACTTTATTATTCTAATTTTCGATTACATTGTGGTCTTTTTAAGGGTCATGTGCGCCCAAACCACTTAAGTGGATTATAAGAAGTGTTCTTTTTATATTCTAAAAAAGGTACATTATAATTCTAATTTTCACTTACGAAGAGGACATTTGAGGGTCATGGGCACCCAAGTGATTAAGTGAAAGCTTAGTGATTATATAAAAGTTTATATGAAAAGGTCATTTTAATATTTAATTTGTTTTCCCTCCCTTTTGGATGCACCCCTTTGGGGAAAGGCCCTAAAGGTAAAGGGGGGATCTTGTGGAGAGGTTCATGTTATTTTTGATAATTTATTTTTTCAAGTCTTAAGCACAAAAAAGTTGAACTTTGCCTTGAGGACGAAACCCCTTCAAGGTTGTTTGGAACAAGGATGGAAACCCTTGATTTAAGACTTAGGTCAACTTCACAAAAAGGTTGTAGTGAGCATCATTGACAGAAAAGGGTGTCTTAAACACCATATTTTCATCTACAAGTTGGGTGACTAGGGTTTGGAGGCTAGGCTATTGTTTGTGGGCTGTTTTCGGGGCAACATATCTCCATAAAGGCAACAAACTAATTGCAAGTGTAGAGAACCCCTTCTCTAGGGTCGATGATGGGCTTTTGCAGGAGTGTGGAACAACCACACTAATTTCTGGTATTTTTTGTAATATTTTCCAGCCTACAAAAATTTGAAAAAATAGGTTTTTATTGATTATCATCGGGGCTGTATTTTTGGATATTTTTCTATAATTTTGTGGAGCTTTGAATAATTATTTTTATGACAATTTGGAGCATTTTTAGAGTTCTGAAATTATTTGCAGCATCTAGGGTTTAAATAATTTATTTATAAGTTGGTGAAAGCTTGCCAATCAAGGTTGCAAAGAAAAATTAGAATTTCATGATCAATTGGTTAGGGTTTCATATTCAAAATCTTGGCTTATTTTGAGTGGAGTTTGTTGGTAAACCCTTTGATCCAAAAAGATTCCCCAAAAAAGACATTACAACGAATTTTTGCAAAAAAAATACAAACATGTATTTTGGACACCATGTTGCATGCATGCACTAAACAATGTGCTCAAAGACATTGGCAAGTTTTAGTAGATTTCAAAGTTTATTGAAAAAGATGGAAAAATACAAATATTCATATGCAATCATCACTACACGTAGGCTATTTATTGAAGATTTTCCAAAGTGGAACTTCTCAAACCTTTAAACACACAAATTGCTTCTTTCTTCTTACTTTTTGACTATCTTTATGTTGTCAAAGGGATCTTATGTTTCACTATAGTTAGTGGTGCATGGGTAGCTTGGAGACAATCTACATCAAAGACTGCGGTTGAGGTGAGATAGATAGTCCTTGATGACCATTTTTGGATTGATGTGAAATTTGTTGTCGACTGCATTCACCTCATTTGTGAGGTAATCCACTTCACTGATTGACAAGCCATGTTCGGGGAATATTTATGAAGAGATTGATTTTATGTGTGAGAGAATAAGAAAAATTATAGACTTAAGGGACCCTTCTTTATATCCTTTGATTAAGGATGTAATGTCCCCATTTTGAAATTAAATAATATTATTATTAAAATAAAAAGTAATTTTAAATACTTAAAATAAAGTAATAATAATAATCTAATTTCCACTTAAGTTGAGGCCTTTTTAAGGGCCATTCTAAAAAAGTACTTTTATAAGGAAGCTTGCGTATATCTTTTTATTAAAAAGAAAAGTAAGCCTTCCTCTCTATTTTTGGGCACCACAATTGGAGGAAGATTATGAAAAGAAAGAGAAGCTCCTTCGAAAAAGGCATGTTGAATATTGATTTTGAAAATTGGATCAAGTATGTCAAGCTTAGTTTCCACCTCTTGAGGACGACAACCTTCAAGGAGTGTCATAGATTTGGGGACAAAAACCTCCACCCTTCTATTGGTGCAACTCTACTCAAGGGTTGTAAGTGAGCTTCAAATTGCATGTTTTCATACAAGTGGATAATTCAAAGGTGTTTTTAGACACCGCTTCATCAAAGAAATATTGCATACTTCTATCAAAAACAGGTTTTGGTGAATTTTGCAGGTGTTGAAGAGAAGCCAATCATCTTGGGAGATTGCCCGTGTTGCCGAATACCTTCCAAAGGGTGGCAACTTGCCTAGGGAACTAGATGAACCACTTGGAGGGGTTTGTTGAAGGTCAAAGGGAGTTGCTCGTATTTTTATAATATTTTCCAACTAGGGCGATTGTTGGGAGAGTGGATTTTGAAGATTTGAGAAGGTTTTGGAGCACTAACAATGTATAAAATATTACTAATATTTTATACTACCCTTTTTGCTTGGGCAAATTGGCCTATGAGACATTGGGAGGTGATTTTGGAGGATTTTCAGTAAGTTGAACATTCTGGAATTTATTCCCTATTTTTTTAAGTAAGACGAATCAGTTGTGGAGAAGAAAACACATTGTAGGATTTTTAGACTTCATTCAGCAAGGTATTTGTGATTCTCTATTTTCTGAAAATTTGTGATAAATTATCATAGGGTTTGGAAGGAATTTGGAAGGAAAATTACCAAGATTTCATCATAGAAATTCTATTATTAATTGGTGAGTGGGGCAATTCACTTGAGGAGCATTTTTCCAATTTTTTTGGGTGCTATTAGGCTCTAAAAGGTACACAAATAATATTAGAATTATTTGGGTAATTTTAGCATATTTTTCTAAAAGTCCATTGATATATTTGAGGGTGAATTCAAAAGAGAAAATTGAATTATTTAATTCAGTATACACTTGGACAAATAGATTGTGAAGAGTTTTTGGGCGTTTTGAAAGTGCTAATTTTGAAATATTTCCATATAAAATATTTCTATATTTTACCATATTTTTGGTGAGATTTTGCAAGGGTTTAAGGGCTGATCTTGCAAAGAAAATACAACTTTACTTTCAGAAGGAAAATCAATTTTTTTTGGCAAGATACTCAACAAGGTATGTGCATCCTTTTTCACACATACAAAGGTATTTATCAAAACATTAATTTGAGGGTTTATGCATGATTTATTTGAGGGTTTGAGGTGCAAAATTCAATGGTTACATCCTTCATATGCCTTGGAATTAATTTTGCAACTATTGGCACCGAAGGTTTGTTATGCATATAGTGTTTTGAACATATTTATGTCAGCTAGGGTTTTTTGATTTTAATTTTCAAAATTCAATGTGATTGGATTTGATTAAAGGTTTTGTTGAGAAACCCTCTTTTATCATCATTGTCCTAATTTGGGGACATTACAAAGAAAAAGGTACATGGAAGATGGAACAAGCTTAACACACCTCTACATTTGTTGCTTACGCTTTAAATTCAAAGTGGTATGATACAAAAGTCACCAAGAGGTCTCCATATGAGGATAGAGAAGTAATTAAGGAATTTGGGTTTACAGTGAGAAAATTTTATTGTCGAGGAGAGGAGGCTTCTTTTATCAAGACTCAATGGAAAATGTTTTCATGTGGTCGCAGACAGCTTTTTATAATGGAGGCTCTCTATGATATGCATGCAAAGAAGGACCCAACAAAGTGGTGGTGGAATCATGGCAGTGAAGCCCCTAAATTACAATCATTTGCAATATGACTACTCTCACAAGTAGCTAGTTCATTATCTTGTGAGAGGAATTAGAGTACTTACGATTTCATTCACTGATTTAAGAAGAACCGATTGGAGTCAAAGAAGGTGGAGAACCTAGTGTACATTCATAGCACGCTTTGCCTCCTTTCTTATGTAGACCCAAGGTATAAAAAATGTCCATCAAAATGGGACCATATTACACCTAATGGAGCAACAAACATATCTTTGGAGGATGATGTGCTTGAAGCAAATGGCCTCAATGATTTGCCCACTATTATATTGCCTACAAAGGAGGCACAACTTGAGAGTGATGCATATCTAGAAAGCATCCATAAAGGGGACCTAGAGGACATAATCAATGTGGAAATTAACCCCTATTGTATCAAATGAGATATGATTCAAGTTCACATTTGTGGTTTTTGTCTTTTGCTTGCATGATTATTTGTTGGTATTTCAATGACCCTTAATATGATGAGATATCAAGTATCAATATGAATATAATTACTCATTTTTTGTTGACATCTATTTTATTTACTTTTAAAAGTTATTTTTAATGTATTTTACATTTTTAAAACTGCCATGGCCATTGCATAGTATTTATTTCTCTAAATTTTCATCGAATTCACTTATAGCCATAGTTGCCAAGAGATGAGTACAAGTATGGGTACAGGTACTGGTGCACCATTTTTTAGAAAAATAAGAGATGAGCATGGGGACACAGAATATGTGTGTATTCTGTCTCCCCATGCTCGTCTCCTATTTTTCTAAAAAATAGCACACCGGTACCTGTACCCATATTGGTACTCATCTCCTAGCAACTATGGCTATAAGTGAACGAATTCCTCTCACTAGCATTGGAACTAAAAACTTGTGAAAGGAGGCAAACAAGAAGTGCTTCTAGCATCTTCAGGCCTCAATGTAGCCACTGTCATCCTCTATGGTCCTTTTGTGCTAGAGTGAATGTGGTATTTAATTTGCTAGCCTTAATATAAACTATGAGAGTAGCAAACATGGCCCACTTAGCCTACAACCTCCTCCATAATGTACTTGTTATTTAGGGCCTAAATGATGGCCTTTATGAACCTTAAAAGTAGCTTTACTTTATTTCACCTTCTCATAGTCAATATGAGTTACTCTCCTTGGCCTCTCCACAAACCATTTAGAATTAATTGCATACGCATCCATATGTAGTGAGGTGTTTAACTTATCCCACCTTCGATAAACAATGGGCTGAATATGATCGTCATAAAATGCCAAAGTGGGGCTTCTTTCACATATTGTGACATTCATCTATCCAAGCATATTATATATAGTCTTATATATCAAATTAGGTTAGGAAAATCGAGTCCGCATATCTAATGACAATAAAAATAGGGATACGAAGGACACAATGTACCTCACATATGCCCAAAAAGCATCCCTAATCACCACCTCCTTCAATCTTCTTCCATGTTAAGTCTTAGACTCACCCCATCTTGCCCATTCTCATGCCATAATCATAAAATGCAAGTGCTCTTGCAACTAAAGCAACCTCTCGAATAAAATGAAATGAGATGCAAATTTTATCTCAACAAGGTTGAGGAATTCCTTCCTCAAAATA
Source organism: Torreya grandis (assembly GCA_037957365.1). Taxonomy (NCBI): domain Eukaryota; kingdom Viridiplantae; phylum Streptophyta; class Pinopsida; order Cupressales; family Taxaceae; genus Torreya; species Torreya grandis. The sequence goes on along the minus strand of JARHVA010004259.1, from coordinate 1,506,212 downwards.
TACCGAAACAATACCAACAAGGTGTGGTGGTCACATATATAAATCTACACCTCTCTAGCACTCGTACCTACTTGCTTGACACAATCAATTTTGTCATTGTCTTTTAATACATTGTTCATTGCATGCAAAAAAAGGATCCAATAGGTGTCCCTATAAGAAGCCTTAGTGAAATTTATTGTTGCCTTGCACACATAAGTTGCATTTGAAACTCAAAATTACCATCCTTGCACTTACCAAGAGAATAAATAGTCCTAAGTAAATAAGGATCTGCCTCACATGTGACAATGACATTGATGAGCAAGCAATGCCTTATGTCCATCCACCCATCACTGATAACAGAGTAGCATGTTTTCACACATTTTTCCTTCATCTCATACATCAACAAAATATTTTTTTATTGCCAACTTGGCTTCTCCATGAGGAACTTAAGATGACTAATGTTCCACGGAAACGCAACCCTTGCCTTTTTGGGGTTGTTCCAAACACTTTGGGGATGCACGGACTCAGAGGGGTGCTTCCCCCCACTTTCCATTGTTCTACATTTTTTTCTCATGTCCCAGAGACATTTTGGGATTTTTTTTGGCATCTTGAGGACATTTCCTATTTTATCAGTACTTGGAGACATCCTGACATCCCTAGGACATTGAGATACATCTTAACATTCCTAAGACGTCTCAAATTGGCTGAAAATATCCACTGCATCAACAATTTTTTTAAAAAACTTAATTAATGTACTTGTAAAATTAATAAAATGGGGGACATTTCAAACATTTATTTCCATGATTTTTGCTACTATAAGAATCACATACTTCATGTTTACATTTTTGTATTTGTATTCTATTGTTTCACATAATTTTCAAGTTCAATTTTCAATGGTCAATGTTGAATGTTCATTGTTTCAATATCAATGTCATAGATCTTAAGGTTATTTTAATTTCAATTGTTTCAAATATTTAATGATAATTGATAATTTAAATATGCAATTGCAAACCTATAAAATATGTTTTTCATAACTTCAATGTGTGTGTGTGTTATCTATACATACATATATACATATGTATGTATGTATGTAACATATATATAAAATGTTTGAAAATATATATATATATATATATATATAAAATTAATGTTTGAAAATGTATGTATATATATGTATGTATGTAACATACATATATAATATATAGCTTACTTACATACATTTTCAAACATTATATATATATATATATATTATATATATATATATATTCAAACATTTTAGGTATGTGTGTGTGTGTGTGTGTGTACACACACACATACACACACACACACACACACATTTATATAGTCACCTCCCATCCCTCCCCAAAATTCGGTAAAAAGTTTACCATCCGAAAAAACACATCCCCACATCCCACCATCTCGGAAACTCAAAGAATCATAAAAGGTTACCTTGCTTTACATGCTTTATTGAAAGCCTCCTTATCATAAGGAGACCAAACAACATGAAATGGGATAACATTAGCAAAGAAGAATACTCCAATTGCAATATTTCTCTACTCACATGCCCAAACACCATACATATTTGTAACCAGATTTTCATCCCAAACGCTTCCTTTTTCCTTTGGATGACCTTCCCCAAACCCTAGAAGCATGCACGGAAAAAGTTCTCGAAGAAGGGATGAGGGTACTAGGTGCAACAAGATAAGAATGGTCCCTACTAAAACCCTGTATTTCAACCATCATGTCAAGTGAAATATTTTCACAACCAACCCCACGACCTCATATGTGCAATAGGTCTGTATCAGCCCAGGTGATGTTGGCCTTTCAATCAACATTGCAAATTTCTCATTTCCAATGGAAACTCCCTCATGAATGATGCCTTTGTGTCAACCACCTACACAAACTAAATTAAGGTTTTGTTTGGTTTGAATGGCCCCTTGCATATGACATCAACAATAGTAATTGTAAATCAAATTGGATAGCACTCCTAAATGAGCCTTTTTTTTTGTTCTTGCATCTTCTTCACCCTTGTGATTCACGAATACAGAGCATAGTCAATGAAGCTAGGGTATTCTAGAGATTTTTCAATCTATGTTCAAACTCTCAATGTAATTGATAGTTGTACATACTGATACAGTCAGTGGAGCCAAGGGTTTTCATTGTTCAAGACTGCTTCAAGGAATACATATTGATATAGCAATTAACAAGGCCCATATGCAGATTGGGGACAAGTGGAGGGGGAAGAGATTCATAAGGCAATTGACTTGGATGATATCAATCCATATGCTGACTAGATTGTTGATGATGTGGAGCCTGGAGGAGATCGCAAATTTGGAGAGGGAGGCAGAAGAGAATAGCATCAAGGGCAACATAGGTATTAAGAGGAGCTTGTGAGGATCTAAATGATATCTTTGCACATGATGTTGTTGTAGAGTAGTAATTTTTACCTTCCACTTCCATGAGGCAGCTGCAACAGACTTATACAAGGCGCTAGAGATGAAATGTAATATGCATATTTGATATTTCACTCTATGAGCATTGTAGTTTGTAACTTTGGACTCTTTTTGGGTCGAAAAATATTAGAAGATATACTTGTGCATTCTCTACATTCATTTCTAATGTCATTTAACAATATTTTACATTTTATTTAAGTTTATTTCATGAATTTATATGTTTTTTTAAGTAGCGATAAAGTTGCCAAGTAATTGTCAAGAAACTCCCAAGTCCGAGTACGAGTCAAATTTTTGGTCTGCTAAGTACAAGTTTTTCAACTATGGTTGTAAGATATCACGAACATATTTTGTGCATCCACATACAAAAAAGTGACCAGTAGGTAGTGATGGTGCCATGAAGGTAGGCATCATGTCCATTTTTCCAATTCTATTAGTGAAATGGATGAATTTGAAAAATATCAACCTTGTATATATGAACCCCATCAATGCAGAGGTTGAGTAGAAAATATCAATAATGGAGTGTCAAATATTTCTAGATTGTGCACAATAGTGGTCAATTTGTTTTCTCCAAGCTAACTAAAGATCCCTTTTCATCTTTGGTCTTCATCCTCATGAACCACAAAGGGTTGGGTATGGGTTGTGATTGACATCTGAAACATTTGCAGAACATAATTAATGTCATTGAATATTGTGAGTACTAGAAAGTACACACAATAGAGAGCCTATGCGCTACCCTAGATGGATCTAAGTCCCTAATAGTGGTTGTTGAGTGTGATGAGCGTAACAAACCTAGTAAAGCGTGATTGTATTCCTACGAAAACCCATGTACAATGCCAAATCATGAATAGTGGTGGTGGGCAGTGTTGTCAACCTGGAGTTGCGCCTTGAATCGAAGACGTGCATGAAATGGCCAATCCTCTATCCGGTTGAAACAATGGAATCTTCTCACGAGGGTGGGTGCCTCAATGGTGAGAAGAACCTCTAGAGAAGGCTAGTTCCTGTAAGATGTATCAATGAGGATCTCTACTCTGTGCTGCAGACTACCATGGAAAAGGGAGAAAGAAACTTTTAAGGGGAAATCCTACCTAATAACAGTGATACATCAAAAGATTGATCCACTCTACTTGGAACCCTGAACACTGAACAAACAAGGGACAAGGAAGACCTTCGATTTCAATCGATCACTATACATAAGTATTTCATGAGAAGGTTCGATCCAATGACCAAATCATGAGGGAAAACGATGGAGAGAGGTCTGATACAAGACACTTTGAAGCCACCTAACATCCACTTACAGCTTCAGCAAAAGACAAAGAAAACTTAACATGACCTGCATAATACGATAAGCTAGCGACTAGGTATGAATCAGAATTTGAGAAGGGAGAGAAATCTACCACATATGCAAATTATTGAACGAATATACACTATGCCATCACTTGAAATCTGAAAGTACAATCCTTCTATTGATTGAAGAGGTTACACAACTCACCAATGGCAGAGTCTGGTCTTGCCAAGAGAGGGATAATTTAATCAAGGCTAAAAGCCAACTTATAGAGAATTACAAAAGTCAAAAGATTCACGTTGAAAAATAGACGAGGAAGATCAACTTAGATTAAATCAAGGCTGACTTTGCCTTTCAATAAAATATGTTTTCCCTTTGTCTTTACATGAAGCTCTTTGGCGCTAGCGGAAGTGGACTTGTCTTTGCATGAAGCTCCTTGGCATTAGAGGAAGTGTACTTGTCTTTGTTTATTGAAATGCCCACCTCTCTTTGCATGGAAATTCATGCCAATGTCAATTTTAGCTTCTTCATGAGCTGCTGGAATGTTTGGAAGTATGAGATGACAATAGCATGCATGAAATCCAACGCCAATGTCAATTTTAGAACTCTAGCTTGATCCGTTGGAAGCCAAGTTGGAACGTCTGAAACGCTGAGTTGGACGAAGAGATTATTCTCCTTTGCACGGAAAACTCCTAGTAGATGTGGCATTTAACAATTAGTCAATTCTAAATCTAGAACAATCAACTTGACGTCCGAATTTGGAACTCCGATTGAGCTGTTGGAACGTTACAAGCTTGAGACGGACGAAAGTGCTTGCATGGAAAACTATCTTGCTGAGTGAGATAAATTCGGGTTGAATTTATTTCTTGGCTATCTATTTTCTGTTTCTGTTTCTGTGCATGCATTGCTCTTTGGTTTATGCCCGCGGACTGTTTGTCCTTCTTTGCCTTCGGACTTCACTCTTCAAACAAAAAGTCTGAGACTTTATCCTTCCTGGGCTTTTCTTTTCCTTGGGCTTTATATCCTTCTCACTTTTCCCATGGGCTTTTTGTCTTTTGATTTTCTGCGGACTTTTTCCTGTGGGCTTTATTTCTTTCGGCTTTATGTCCTCACTTTTCCTGCGGGCTTTTTGTCTTTTGAATTTCTGCAGACTTTTTCCTTCTCACTTTTCCGAATTAATCTTTCAATTCCTTCGGACTTTTTGTCCGAAGGATATCCTTCCTTTGTTTTCTCTTTTGCCTTCGAACTTTTTTCTGTCGGGTTTTTGCTTTGTTCTCCGAATTTCTTCGGACTTTTTGTTCGAAGGAATTCCTTCGGACAAAAAGTCCGAAGGTATTTTCTTCTTTGTCTTCTTTGGACATCGGTAGAATGTCCTTTGGGAAAATTGCAAAGGTCTTGCCACCGACCAAGTGCCCTCCGCAAGGGATTGTGTCCTTCCTCCTTGGCCTTTTTGAAAAAATTGTAGGGCACCCGGGTTTTTTGTAGGGCACCTGAGTTTTTTGTAGGGCACTCGGGCTTTTTGCAGGTGTCCTTATTCCTTTGAACTTTTGGATTTTCTGACTTCTCTCTCGGATTTCTTCGGACTTTTGTCCGAAGGAATTCCTTCAGACAAAAAAGTCTGAAGGAATTACTCCTTGGACTTTATTCTTTGGCGGACTTTTCTTTGGAGGCTGCGGACTTTCCTTTGTTTATTCTCCGAAGTATTCCTTTGGACAAAAAGTCCTAAGGAATTCCTTCAGACTTTTTTCCGAAGGATTACTTACTTTGTAATTTCCTTTGCTTTGTTGGCTTCTTTCCTTGCTAGCTGTGTTGCTGTACACAGCTCCTTGGGTAGCTGTAGTTATGGATTTAGGCTTGATTGAACTTTGCAAAACCTTTTCCTTTTCATTATTCAGTACCTGAAACTGATTTACAAGACAAACTGATACCCATAAGACCATCTTCCGAATAGTAAGGTTGACAATTTTTGGCCTGTGGAAGAATTGTCAACATTTCTGGTGACTCTGCTGGCCCAACATCCTTGCTATGCTTGAGAACTCAGACCATATAAATGCTATTCGAACTCCCAAAACAATGATAAACCTGAATTCTGACTGAAAATCTCCTTTGATCAACGCTGAAGTAACCTCCTTCAAAATAAGAAGGGAAACATACGAAAGCAGAAAACTAACTAAGAAGCAAATGTGCAAACAAGCACTTATTGGACAAAACTGAAGCAAACTACTGTGCTTGAACAACACTTGAAGGAAAGCAAAAACAACTATGTACATAGAGTTTTGCTCTTCAATAGCAATGTTTCAAATGTATTCCATTGACTGGGATTGGAAGCTCTTGGCCATCCATCTTGGCAAGTTGGAAGGCGTGGGATTTGCAGCTGGATATCGTTTATGGGCCACTCTAAAGGAAATCAAACTTTGTGTGTTTCCCTGGTTTGGCTCGATCCTCATCTTATTTGAGAACCAAATCTCCTTCATTGAAGCTTCGTAAGGAAGCTCCTTTGTCAAATGTTCTTTTCACTTGTGCCTGATGACTTTCCATGGCTAGCATGGCTTGATTTCTGGTCTCTTCCAACTCCATAAGCTCTGCATCCCTGATCTCCATAGGCTCATTCTCCAACAACTCAAGTTGATGCATTAGTTCTAAAGCTAAAAACTCGAGAGAAATAGGTAACCTCGCTTCCTTACCATAGACTAGCTTGTAGGGAGAGTTGGCTATTGACCTCTTGTAGGTGATCTTATCAGCGCATAGAGCTGACTTCAACTTGAGATGCCATGACCTCTGATTGTCTTCAAAAATCCTTCGTATGATCCTTAAGAGGTCCTTGTTTGTAGATTCAGCAAGGCCATTTCCTTGTGGATAATAGTTCGATGAAGTACTGAGATAAATCCCATGTTGGACAGCCCATTGGCTGATCCTAGATCCCACAAAAGCCATTGCATTGTTAGAAATAATAATCGAATGAACCCCAAACCTAGTGATCAAACCTTCATAGAAATCAAGAACGCAAGTTTCTTTTGCTTCTTTCAATGCAATTGCTTCCGTCCAACGTGTGAAGTAGTTTGTGTAGCTGTTAGAATCCACTTATGCCCTGAACTCAAAGGAGGGTTAATGAGACCCATAAAGTCCAATCCCCACTGGACAAAAGGTTGATCCATTGCAATTGGCTGAATGGCAGAGCTGCAAGTTTAACTTTTCCTACATAGCACATTGTTTGCACTTCCTAACCCATGTATGGCAATCGCCAAATATAGTAGGCCAATAGTACCCACCTCTCATGATTTTAAGTGCTGTAGTTCTTGCAAAAAAGTGTCCTCCACCAAGTCCATCATGGAATTCTTCAAATAATCTTTGAGTTTGGCTTGGCTCCACACACCTTAGTAACATTCCATTGATATCATTTTTGAACAAAATGCCGTCAATGAGCAAGAATGGATTTGATTGCAATCTGAAATACCTTCTTTTTGAAGCACTTAGGTGAGAAGGGTAACAACCGTCTTGCAGATAGCTTACCAATTCACGAAACCAGCTGGCAGGTGAGGTGTGAACAACATCAATCTCTTCATCATTTGACACTAAAACAACTTCATTAGTTTCTTGCAAGTCCTGAGCTAAATGCTCACAAACTTTGCCTCTAACCAGCTTTGTAACTTTAATTCCTACGTCATATTCCATTACTTTGGTTATCCAACCAACCCTCTTCTCATTTATGTCTTTGTTCAGAAGAAATTCTTTGATGTTTGGATGAGCAACCATTAGATGTATTTTATTATTAGACAAGTGTCTAAATTTCTTCAAAGATCTTATAACTGAAAGGACATGTTTTTCAGCAAAAAAGTACCTTGTCTCATACTCTTGCAAGCCTTGACTGTAGAAAGTTATTGGCTGCTCCAAATCTTCATGATTCTGCTGCATAAGAATGCCTGAAATGGTGTCCACATTAGCATACATATACAGAATAAAATCTTTCGTAAAATCTAGATTTAAAAGCATAGGAGCACTTGCTATGGCTTTCTTCACATCTTTAAACCCTGTTATTCCCTCCTTGGACTAGCTAAAGTTATGATTTTTCTTTAACATGGCTGTAAGTGGTTTAGCTACAGTGGCAAAATCTGAAATGTATCTCCTTATAAAATTGATCTTTCTAAAGAAACTTTGCAAAGCCTTTTTGCTCTTAGGCAAGGAGAGTGCAAGAATGGATTGAATCCTTTCAGAATCTATGTTTAAACCGTGCTTTGAAACATGTCCAAAAAGCTTACCTTCATGAACTGAAAATACACACTTTTTGGGATTTAGAGATATCCCAAATTGCCTACACCTTTCAAAAACATGTTGGAGGTGAACCATGTGATCTTCTGCATCTTTTGAAAATACTATTATATCATCCAAATAGACAAGCACAAACCTGTTAAAAAGGCCTTGGAAGGCCATATCCATGGCTCTCTGAAAGGTTGCTCCAACATTGGACAAACTGAATGGCATTTTTTTGTATGCAAATGTCCCCCACTTAGTTGTGAAGGCTGTCTTGAATTGGTCATCTTCTTTGACCAAAATCTGATTGTAGCCACTATATCCATCCAACAAGGAAAACCTCTTTGAACCTACAACAAGCTGTAAAATTTGTTCTATTGATGGCAATGGATAGTGGTCTTTAAGCGAAGCCCTGTTTAAATCACGAAAATCGACACACAAACGAATCTCACCATTTCCGTACTGGAACGAGGTTCACCACCCAAGTTGAGTGCTTGATTGGAAATATGATAGTTGATTCTATGAGCTTGTGAAGCTCAACTTTCATCAAAGGCTCAAGCTTTGGATTGATTGGCCTTTGTCTTTGTCTTATTGGTTTAATTTCGTCTTCTAACTCAATAGTGTGTTGAGCCAAACTTGGATCAAAACCTTTGAGATCACTATACTGCCATGCGAATATATCAGCAAAATTTGTACATAATTCAATGAAAGTTTTCTTTTGTGGAGTGCATACTTTGCCCAATTTCAAAATCTTACCAGCTGCAATCTCTACATTGGCACAGTACTCTTCCTTTGTTGACAAGGATAGTTTCTCTTTTCTTAGCTCATCATCTTCACTAAAAATATTTTTAAGAGTGACCAATCCCTTGAGTAGCTTATTAGTTTTTAGTTGTACAATCTGATCACCATACTGTTGTAAGTGTTTCGATTGATTTCTTGAAAAAAACTCAGCCTCTTCCTGCAAAAATCTCACAATTTGATTGTCATTTTCAAACACCTGCCAATTTTCTTGGTTATCTGGAACGGAAGGCCTTACAATTATCTTTATATGTGACTGAAAAATGTCACTTTTTACATCAGCTGGGATATCAAATTGTGACCCAACAACAACCAACCTATCAACATGTTTATTTCTATCTCTTGGTACTCCCTGAATATTAAAAGCCTAAAAATCTTCAAGTAAATCCCATACTCTATGTCTATAAGATTTAAGAAACATATTCTCGTATATATTCAAACCTCTTACTTGGTGGACTACAAGTTCACTATCTCCAAACACTTGCAAACAATTTGCTTTCATCTTCGTAGCCCACTGCAAACCGTGGACTAGTGCTTCATATTCAGCAACGTTGTTTGAACAGCGAAACTGAAATTTAATAGAGGAGAAATACCTCTGTTCTGTAGAAAAAATTAACATCATTCCAGCTCCGATCTCATGCTTATTTCTTGATCCATCAAAGTATAATTGTCACAAGCCTTCATTAGATTTGTCATCTTTGACCATGGCTGAAATTGGTGCATCGTTCTCATGAAGACAATACACACCAAGACCTTCTTCAATCAGCTTGTAGGAATCATGCTCATGCAAGGTGGAAGCCCACTTATCAAGAAACAAATCTGGAACTCCATTTAAAGGCAAGTCCTTTTCTACATCACTAGTTTGTAGTATTTCATCTGAGATGATACAATTTGCATTGACCACACTTGGCATAAAAGGCTCCATGTGAAAACATGCATAGGTTCTAAATGAATTGTTACCTTTGTGCCATATCTAGTTTTGAGCAACAAGTAGGTCCAATCAGCGGATAAATATCTCCCAATCTTTGAGGTGAAATCTCTTGAAAGGCACAGCGAAATAAAGAGATAGATCCACCACTACGTCTTGCTGAATAGCCACGTTAGGACAGACATGCAATGTCAATTTCAAATCTTTGATAATGCCTACCATTTATTATGGTGATCCATTCAACTACAATGCCCCTTTAGTATTTGGCTCATAAACAAGGCCGAGCTTGTCTGCAATTTGTTTGGTCATCACTATACTGCTAGCTCCACTATCCACCATACAATTATGAACCAAAATATCACCCACTATCAAAAAAAGATAAAAAGAGGGAGTTTTCTTGGATTTTACCTCAGTTTTGTCCACCTTTGATATCTTATCTCCTTGTTGCACCTGTTGCTTAGTTCGTTGATCTGAATTTGGTAAGACAACACCTTCTTTCTCAACTGATTTTGGTGACAATTCAAGAGCTGAAAGTTCTTGAATGAGTTTATCCTTTTGCCCTGAAATTGAAAAAGAATCCCACATGCTAATGTTGATGTTAGACTTCTTCATTTGGTCTACAATACTGAACTGAGATGAACTAACCTTTGATTGCACTGTCTGTGGTACTTGCTGCTCACGAATTAGAGGTATTTGCTGCATTTTACTAACCTCTACATTCTGATTTTTTTGGGTTGTGGGGGCAGCAAGCTGCTCTTTTGTACCTTGAGCCATAATACTAGGAGCACTCGAAGTATTTGCTACTGTTTGGGCTTCCTCAACAGCTCTTCTTTTAGTTCTCTGATAGGTTATAGCTGCAACTTGACCATTTGAAACGTTAAATTCTAACATCCTGAGTAAAAGCGACATGATCATCTACCTACCAATTTACATTGATAGCATTAGACTACCCTTGACTCGCTCCTTGTGATGCTAAACCTGTATCTTGATAGTGACCCCCTTGAAAAGAGAACTCTTCTTGTGTCATCTTTAGCATGGTGCTGTTTGGTGACACCAAGTTCTAGTTTTGAACATCATTGAGATTTGAGGGCTACCAACTTAAATCCTACACCAAATTGTTTTGAGGTGGGGTTGGAACAATGGATTTTGAAGCAGAAGGAGCATTCAGATCAAAAGCATCATATGGCCTAGTTGGAGTTATGGCTCTTTGTGCTTGATAGGGTGGTCTATTTTCTTTGAAATCCTGATAAAGAAACCTTTGATCTTTGAAGGGTTGATAGTTGTTCTAATTTTGCTATTGATAGGGCCTATTTGACTGAAATTGCTGCCTTTCGAGCTGTACTTTTTAATTTTCAAAATATTGTAGCAAACTTTTCAACTCTCCTATCTCACTAGATTGACTAGTAGGGGTTGCAATAGGAACTTAAGGTGCTGGATTTGGAGCCAATGATGGAATTTGAGAAACTTGAGAGGCTGAAACAACACTTATTTTTGGAAATATGGGCATTGGAGGTCTTGGAGAAAGCTTACCTGCTTGAATCAAACTATTTTCTACCCTTATTGCAATTTCATAAGCATCTGACAAAGTAGTACCACCCATTGACTATATCATCACACTAATGTCAAAATTGAGAGCTTTCAAAAAATATAAAAATGCATATTCAGGTGATGGCCTAATCAGAACCGGTATCTTGTGCCATGTCTTCTGGAATTTGAGATTAAAATCGGACATGAACTCATGAGGAGCTCTCTGTATGGTAGATAAATGCTTAACTAAAGATAAGTGATTGGATTTGTCCTCAAACTGCTTGACCAAGGCTGCGCCCAATTCATCCCAGATGGAAACGGATCTAAGTGGGAGGGTTCTCTACCACTGTAATGCTTTTCCTTTGAAAGAAGCAGCTAGCAATCTGATAGCAACATTATCCTCAACAACATTATGAACTGAACAAAGATAGCCACATCCTGGATATGCTCAATAGGAGTTGTTTGATTTTCTCCTAAGAAGAATAGAATACTTTTGAGGGCAGATACAAAAATGTCATCTAACTGTGCTAGATTTAGTGGACTTCCCCTATTGAATGGAGCAAACACTTGATTTCTAACAGCTATCTGGATGGTGGGGATTGCAGTGTCTAGAACGATAGCATGAGGGGGAGGTAAATATTCCCTTTGAGGATATGGATTTGTCTTCCTAGACCTTGGTCTTTTATAAGTTACAAATTCAAAAGGAATACCTTTTATTTGTTGATCTTGTGGTGACCTTTGGCATGAACGGATTCCCTAAATGATGCTATGAACTCTGCAACTGGATGTAAATGAATATCCTCCGCTGCTGTGAAAACTCTATGTAAAGAACTCTTTTCGTGGTTCCACCGGGCGTGCTAAAAACTATTGTCAACCTAGAGTTGCGCCATGAATCGAAGACGTACATGAAATGGCCAATCCTCTATTTGGTTGAAACAATGGGATCTTCTCACAAGGGTGGGTGCCTCAATGGTGAGAACCTCCAGAGAAGGCTGGTTCCTGTAAGATGTATCAATGAGGATCTCTACTCTGTGCTTCGAACTACCATGGAAAAAGGAGAAAGAAACTTTAAAGGGAAATCCTAATTAATAACGGTGATACATCAAAAGATTGATCCACTCTTCTTGGAACCCTGAACACTGAACAAACAAGGGAAAAAGAAGACCTTCAATTTAAATCGATCACTATGCATAAGTATTTCATGAGAAAGTTCGATCCAATGACCAAAACATGAGGGAAAACGATGGAGAGAGGTCTGATACAAGACACTTTGCAGCCACCTAACATGCACTTACAGCTTCAGCAAAAGACATAAAGAACACTTAACATGACCTGCATAATACAATAAGCTAGCAACTAGGTATGAATCAGAATTTGGGAAGGGAAAGAAATCTATCACATATGCAAATTATTGAATGAATATACACTATGCCAGCACTTGAAATCTGAAAGTACAATCCTTCTATTGATTGAAGAGGTTACACAACTCACCAATGGCAGAGTCTGGTCTTGCCAAGAGAGGGATAATTTAATCAAAGCTGAAAGCCAACTTATAGAGAATTACAAAAGTCAAAAGATTGGCGTTGAAAAATAGACGAGGATGATCAACTTAGATTAACTCAAGGCTGACTTTGCCTTTCAATAAAATATGTTTTCTCTTTGTCTTTGCATGAAGCTCTTTGGCGCTAGAGGAAGTGGACTTGTCTTTGCATGAAGCTCCTTGGCGTTAGAGGAAGTGGACTTGTCTTTGTTTATTGAAACGCCCACCTCTCTTTGCATGGAAATCTATGCCAATGTCAGTTTTAGCTTCTTCATGAGCTGCTGGAACGTTTGGAAGTATGAGATGACAATAGTATGCATGAAATCCAACGCCAATGTCAATTTTAGAACTTTGACTTGATCCGTTGGAAGCCGAGTTGGAACGTTTGAAAGGCTGAGTTGGAACGTTTGAAAGGCTGAGTTGGACAAAGAGATTATTCTCCTTTGCATGGAAAACTCCTAGTAGATGTGGCGTTTAACAATTAGTCAATTCTAAATCTAGAACAGTCAACTCGACATCCGAATTTGGAACTCCGATTGAGCTGTTGGAATGTTACAAGCTTGAGACAGACGAAAGTGCTTATATGGAAAACTATCTTGCTGAGTGAGAAATTCAGGTTGAATTTATTTCTTGGCTATCTATTTTTTGTTTCTGTTTCTGTTCATGCGTTGCTCTTGGGTTTATTCCCGCGGATTGTTTGTCCTTCTCTGCCTTCGGACTTTGCTCTTCGGACAAAAAGTCCGAGACTTTATCTTTCCTGGGCTTTTCTTTTCCTTCGCCTTTATATCCTTCTAACTTTTCCCGCGGGCTTTTTGTCTTTTGAATTTCCGCGGACTTTTTCTTGCGGACTTTATTTCTTTCAGCTTTATGTCCTCACTTTTCCTACGGGCTTTTTGTCTTTTTAATTTCCGTGGACTTTTTCCCTCTCACTTTTCCGAATTAATCTTTCGGACAAAAAGTCCGAAGGAATTCCTTTGGACTTTTTGTCCGAAGGATATCCTTCCTTTGTTTTCTCTATTGCCTTCGGACTTTTTACTGTCGGGTTTTTGCTTTGTTCTTTGAATTTCTTCGGACTTTTTGTTCAAAGGAATTCCTACCGACAAAAAGTCCGAAAGTATTTTCTTCTGTCTTCTTTGGCCATTGGCAGAATGTCCTTCGAGAAAATTGCAAAGATCTTGCCACTGACCAAGTGCCCTCTGCAAGGGATTGTGTCCTTCCTCCCTGGCCTTTTTGGAAAAATTGTAGGGCACTCGGGTTTTTGTAGGGCACTCGGGTTTTTTGTAGGGCACTCGGGATTTTTGCAAGTGTCCTTATTCCTTTGAACTTTTGGATTTTCTAACTTCTCTCTCGGATTTCTTCGGACTTTTGTTCAAAGGAATTCCTTCGGACAAAAAGTCCAAAGGAATAACTCCTTGGGCTTTATTCTTTGGCGGACTTTTCTTTGGAGGCTGCGGACTTTCCTTTGTTTATTCTCTGAAGTATTCCTTCAGACAAAAAGTCCCAAGGAATTCCTTCGGACTTTTTTCCGAAGGATTACTTCCTTTGTAATTTCCTTTGCTCTGTTGGCTTCTTTCCTTGCTGGTTGCATTGCTGTACACGGCTCCTTGGGTAGCTGTAGTTATGGATTTAGGCTTGATTGAATTTTGCAAAACCTTTTCCTTTTCATTATTCAGTACCCAAAACTAATTCACAAGACAAACTGGTACCCATAAGACCATCTTCTGAATAGTAAGGTCGACAATTTTTGGCCTGTGGAAGAATTGTCAACAGGCAGATAGTCCATGGTGACAATGCATGAGACTGAATTTTCCAATATTTGTGTAACAAAAGCCAAATTGATGCATTGCCCTAAAGGCATTCTCCCTACCAATAGGGAGAGGAGGTTGAGTGTCTTCCAAACCATCAATGTCCTTACGTTGGTTGAGTGTTTCCCAACCCTTGTGCTCCTAATGTTGGACGAGGGGTTTGCAATGCTCACACTTCGACTTCCTAATGTTAGTCTCAAGTGCCTAAAGGCCCTCAATTCAGTGCTATCCCGATGGTCGAGCCCTATCAGTCGAGGTTTATCAATTTTATTTGAGCCTTTACAATAAGAATAAAAAACATAGATAATTGTGGACAATGAAAAGTTGAGGTGCTGCTGCTATAGGTTTATTATTTACAAAATGCAAATAAATACCTGGTGAGTCTTAAACCATACAATAGAAAATCCCCTTGTCTTAAAACATTGATGAATTTGATGATATTTGCCCTAGGTTAAGGCGTTAGGTTTTGGGGCAAGCATGTTGAGATTGGTTTTCGATAGTCATGAGTGGCTCCTTCCTTGATTCTCTTGTATTCTAACATGATTAATTTTAAATTGTGTGAAGCAACAGATTAGGCCAGCAATTTGTTTTGGTAATCCTCGTAGAGATTTGACACAATAGATTATGTCCACTGGCATGCTGAATTTGTTGTAGACATAACTACATGAACTCCAGTGAAAATTTTCTTGTTTTCTTTTCTATAATTGATGAGATACTTATGCATTGCAATATGCAATCTTTTCCAGTTGTCAGGGTCCATAGAAAAAAAATCTACCATTGACATCAGAAACACCTTAAAATAAAAAAACATAGAAATTACAAGACACCCTTAACAATCCTTGGGAAAACACAAATACTGAGACATTTAATAAAAAATATTATGACAGACGGTTACAGAATATAATGTGCGTAGCCTTTGAAAATAATGTGTAGTATCCCTTGCTAATTCTAATATCAAAATGCTGATTATAAGCTCAAGGAATATTGTCAAACACTTCTGATGCACACTTAATACTTGTTGCTCTGTGGTTTCAGTTTGTTTGATGATGTGTAATTGACCATAAGATTGTTACAATGCTTTGGAAACTAACACTAAATTACTGAAATATAAGATACCATGAAATGCAAGTGTGTTTTTGTATTTTCAAATGTAATAGATGACTTAATGCAAAATCAACTCCTACAGCCAATGGACATTTCGTCAAACAATTGGCATACAAACTATATGCTGATAATTAATGGTCATTATAATGAATATGAAGTATGCAACTTATAGCTCCATTAAAGGAATGCAATTCCAAGTACATATCAATGTAATCATGCCAAGACTCTTGACTTACAAAGTAAATCTACTTCAATGCCCAAATCTGATTACAAATGATCATCTACAACAGCACCTAATGCAAATTGATATAATAATACAAATGGACTTAACAAGATGCAAGAACGTGGAATATATGTTTGCCTATGCTTGATGAAGTTGTGGCAACTTTGGATGCAATGAAAGAAGACCTCTTCAAGCCAAATCAGTCCCAAACATGAGCTGCTCCTGTTCTGGAATAAATTCTTCAACAATAAATTATAGACAACTACAAACCCTCTTTTCTTTCACCAAATATCATTGCCAAGACTCAAAAGGTGGAGCGCCGAAATGTCTATATGAAATCGTTGCATGAATAGATCTGCATGAGCAAAATCGTGGCTCTTAGCTAGCCACCTCCATGACTGTCATAAAATATCAGAATATATATATCATGCCGAAATCGTCCCTAGTGATGATGAAATGATGATCTCTAAATCTGCAAATTATTCTCTAATAAATCTCCAAACAATACTTCACAAATTTGGCCCTTGGATTCTTATAATGTTGCACACTACTGTAGCATTTACTGTAGCAGGTACTATATCAGCCAGCAACAAATATATTCCACAATGAAACCTCAATGCCTTTATAATCTGCAAGTAGATATGCATCAAACCCTTGTATTCTCTGTATTTCTTTTCCAATTTAAGCACAGATTGGACTCCTGGATGAAGCCCACAAGTTTAGCTCAAATGAAAGGACTGTAATATCCTCTCCAATCTGCAACCCTTCAGTAGATAGTTTCACTACCTCAGTTATACGAATAAATGGGAGTGCACGTTCCCAATGACCAATGGAATATTCTGTAGAAACCCTGGGCTTCTCCACAACATAACAAGTCAAGTATCAAATATCCTAGATGATTAGACGCTTGGCTTATCCGCTTTTTATTCTCTAAGTGGAAGTGGAACCTTCAAGAAGCTTCTAGAGAATAATATTAAAATAATATTATTTTACTTTAATGACTTTTTTATGATATAATGTTTTATTCAAATCACTTTATTAAATTAATTAAATATAAGGTCACCTTTTTAATATTTATTTATTGTTATAACCTTACAAATAATTTAATTCCTCTTTTAATTTAATTAAAATAATCAATTAGTCATCTTTATGAGCAATCATTATTTTGGACAACTTAATCAATTAATTTAATTAAATTACTCTGCCTCCAAATTGGGGACATTACATAATGCATATTAGATCTCACTTTACTTATATTTTGAAGCCTTAGTAATGTATAGGACATCTCAAAACATGATTCATTGAAAGATAACTGAAGTTAAATTCTAATTGAAGATATCTTACTTCAAAAAGTAGTGCCTCTGGAGGGATGTCAAAAACATTATCATATCCACCACCTTTTACCGACTCAGACTCAATAATTTTTAAATCTAGTGCATGTTGACTGTCTGCTTGTCCATTCTGAATTTTGTTGCAGTTATTTTCATCTGCACTAGATTCTGTATGTTGTAAAGTTTTCAATGACAACTCTGAAACTCCCACATCATTCCTTCCAACAGCAGTAATATCATCTTCCTTCGGTAAGTCCAGTTCGCTGCCTTTCAAGTACCCGTGCAATGTATTACCTTCAGTGAACATGTTTGCAGCACAGAGAGACTTGCCTGCTGAATCTAGATCATGAACGACATCCACCTATAAATTGGAAAAGATACATCAGTCTAGAAAAGCTGCAATGGTAACTGGGAAAAACCGTACTTGAAAATATGCTACAAAAAGGCCTAAACAGCATACAAGAGAACAAATGTTAAGAGTGTTGTACTAGCAACAAAATGTGTTGTTAATATTATTTAGATGTTCTATTGTGTTTTTTATTAAATTCAGTACAAATTAACTCTTGTGATCTTCTCTCATGAAGTCCAATACGTATAATTATACAATCTTGTATCTTAAGCATAACTGGCATCTTACTCCATTAAGGTCTTAAAGGGATACGATGTGAACAAATTTGAATGCAATGGCAGAACTGAAGGAACCCAGAATAATGGTAGGAAATGCATTGGAGCATATATATAATCAGATAAATATCTCTAAAATTTTTAGAAACTTTCTAATAACAAAAAGGTTCATTTGTCATTGATAACCCAAGCAGTACCGCACCTAAAAGGGGAAACAAATGTCCTAAATTGATCACCCCAATTCCCTTGAGAAGATTTTTTGGATAAAAGGAATTTCGTAGTTATTCATAAAACTACATTATTCTCCATTTGAGAGACTAGAAAAGCCAGCAGCAAGGAATAAAGGAGATAGCCTTTCTGCACTTGCCCAACTAGACTATCTAGAGAAATGATGCATCCTTTAGGGAAATTATGCCTCCACCTTCTTTTTTTCTATTGATCACTCCTCGACTTCATTTCCCTAGTGGACAAGAGCATATATGACCCAGCGTCATTCAATTGAGTAAGGCCATTCGAAGGGAAAAGGAAAATCTCAACCGAATTCAAGAGGTTAAGGAACTCGATTGACGTTAGGGCTTGACCATCAGGACAGCACTCAATCACTAGATAGAGGTGTAAGCTATAGAAAACCACATGACCAGAAGGAGAGGGCATTTTGAAAATCTATATCACACTAAAAAGAAAGGAAAAAACACCCAACATAGGGAAACTACAGAAGTAAATGTTAAGCTAGACATACTATGTGCCAAGAAAGAGACATAGGAACCTAGAGGGGCAAGCAGTAAAAGTCTGACTCAGATTACACAAGTCCTATGCTAAGGGATTAAAATTCCTACATCCCTCATTCTCATAACCTCCCATTCCATGTAAAATAATGGAAGGAAAATGTGGCGGGATTGGATCTCAGAATTGGTTGGTGACCACCCTTGTAAGAACTGATAATGTTGACCAAAAGGAGACTTGCACAGAAAGCAGATGCAGTTGAGAGGCTCTCAAAAAAAAGCTCAAGGTATTTGTAATAACAGAAGACAGATTCTACATTACCATTAGAGCTAACCTTCCCACAAGAAGCTCTTGAAAAGAGTTGATTTCCCAAAGCGCTAATACCTTATCTTACTTTTATATTATTAATCATCGAGACAGCCATTCCATTGAGAGGATAACAGTGGATACTTGGCCCAGCCTCAAGCTCTGTCATTGTCTAGCATTTCAGCAGTTTCTGCATTTGTTGGGAATCCATCTTTTTCTTCTCGTTAGATAGTGGGACTATCAATTCTGCCATAATGTGGCAATTTTTTGAAAGCCTCTTTTTGTTTATTGTTACTTGGTGTAACCTAGGTCTTGTCCTCTTTTGCAATAGTAAGACCAGATACTTGACATTGGTCCAGAAGTGAATAGGATGTTGTTTATTTTAGTTTCCAGAAGTCTGGTATCTAAACCAGAAGATAAATGTATAATTTTCCTGCTCTGAAGAGCCATGGGGCACTGCAGATGCAGGTGAGAACTGATAGCTACAGATCCTGTTACATTTTGAGTGGCAGAGAACTTTGAGAATACATCTATGAGGATCTAAACCTTACAGTCTCTAAAAATGTAGAAAATAATAAAATATCTATAAGATCAATGTAAGAAGATACATAACCCTGGAATATTCATTCCAATATAAGAAGCACATGGGTGCCCCAACAGTTAGTTGAATGATGGTACCTACAATAGATACCATATCCTCAAAATTGGTAACATTATTCCTTGCCCATTTGCAGTTACAATCCGAGCCATTGTAATAGACAACATGCAAGTGGTTACCTTCACAAGAATTTTGTAGGTGAAAATGTTGATCTTTGGTTGCTATGAGACAAAATCCAGATCCCCCATCATGACAAAGAATTTTATCTAGTGTAATTCATTGAAACTTTGCTTTGGCATAGCTAGGAGGGACCCACAATGCAGCTGAAGTCTCATGTCAATGTATTTTGGTTGAGCAGCTGTGTTGCATGCATCTGAAAATAAAAACACTCGACACCTTTTATAACACAATAGACAAGGACATTTCCTATGGAAACACACTGTCTTTTATGTTACTTGCACTTACATGGACTTTGTAGAATTGATCTTTAATACTCTTGCTAATTTTTTGGCCAAGTATTTGGAAGTTGGGTAGTGTTATAAAATTGTACTCCACAGTGATATCCATTTGTGTTGCTCCTGTTTTCACCAAGCACTCAGCTACTGTAATGCTCATTTCTCAATTCCTAGATCTTGATGGTTACAATTCTACTCCCTATGCCAACTACTGCACCCCTAGAGGAAAATTACATGTAAGAATGACCCCTGGAGAGAGATTTCCCATGGCATGACCCATTTTTGAGACCCTTTGCAACCAAGTTGTGGATTTTTTTAAAAACCCATGGCCAAGCTGTTGCTTTTCATAAACCGTCTATTTTTTGACCCCGTGAGCTAAAAAATGGTCATGAACGACTCTTTGTACCTTGGAATTTGCCTAGGTTGTTGACAAATGGATTCGTAAGGCCCTCCCACACAAGACTTAATCATTCTCAAAAGATTTCACAGCCCCTTCTTGATCTCTTACACTCTTAATCATCTTATATGATCTCAGAGATCTGAAGGCGATTTTTGACTTCTTCATCATCTGTCCACTCATTGCTATCAGATGGTGTTCAATCATTAATGCACCTATACTGCTCTGCCTTGTGTTGTGATCATTCCATTGGTTATGCTCATTATTGTTGATCTACTCATCCATTGTGTTGCCTTTTCATGACACTAGTGGTGTTGCTCACCAAATCTGCAGCCATTATCCTCCCATGTGCTACTCTCCTCTCCCTTTGGGTCGTTATGCACACTGAACCAAAAAGGCTACCTCGAGGAACCACTAGTTATCTACTTCAGATTATGGATCCTTCACCTTTCCCTTTTCAGCCAGATATCCTTGGAATCAAGTGGGTAGAACCGCAACATCATTTATGAGTTTGTTATGAGAGCTTCTTGATTGCAAAGCAACATTTTGGTTTAGATTACATGTTGTTTAGGTTAGTAGGTTTATATTCTTAGCAATAGATTTCTATAAACATTGCAAGCTTTCCTTTATAAGTCACATTTCTATTTCAGCATTTGCTTTCAATAATCATTGCTAGAACAGCAAACTTATCTTATTGTTGGTGGTTTCATATATCACTCAATATATTAGTCTTTTTACTATTTTCTAACATAGTTATTGTTGGTGGTATCATATATTACTCAACATATTAGTCTCTTTACTATTTTCTAACATAGTTATTGTTGACAATTTTGCCCCCACAGGGCAAATTGTCACCCCAACTATTCGAAACTTTGCTATGGTGCCAACTTTGTCTTATGAATCAGTTTTGGGGTCCTTAAATATGCATTTACAGCCACCCAAGTGGCCATCTACAGCAAAGTGAAGTTCAGTCATTCAGAGGTTTCCTAGGAGCTTTCTTGATGACAACCAACGCAATGTACAAATACAGCCATGCAAATGATGACAAAAAGGTCTCCTACGGCCATGTAAATTCTGATGGACTCTTACAACCATCATATAGAACATACAATTCGTTCAAAAGGAGGACACATGCAGCAGTTTTAAGAGGGTTTTTCTCCTTCTAAAAACGTCATCTACAGCAGTTTGAAAGGGTTTTTCTCCTCTTCTAAGCATCACGTACAGCCAAAAGCCAAGACATACACACTGTAAGTTCATTTATTTTGTCTAAGCAAAGTTTTTTCTCGGGGTTGTAAGAGGAAGAGTATTTCTTCGGACTTTTTGTCTGAAAGAAAGAGCTCTCAGAGGATTGTGTAAAAACCTGGAAAAAATGACTGGATATTACAAAGTTTATTTCATTCGGAATTTTTATCCGAAGGAAATCAGTTCACAAGAAACCACATAAAGAATTCGGGCATAGTTTTTCCGAAGGGCTCCAACTTTCCCGGGGTATACTATCAAAGTTTCTTTCCCTCAGACTTTTTGTCCAAAGGAAATAGGCATAGGCAGCAAAGGGAGCTTTACAAGAATCTCGAAGGGTCCCTGCCCTTCGGGAATATGACAAGTGACTTAAACGAAGGGCTAGGTCCACGAAGGAAAAGGGCTATTATCAGAAGTCCCGAAGGGTACATACCCTTCGGAAAAGTTCTTGACATTTTGCCCTAAGGGACACTCTGCAGGGTGCCGAAGGTCACTTGCCCTTCGGAGAGGACAATTGCAAAAGTCTTGAAGGGTGAAGGTTCACTTAGAAGAGCCGCAGGAGATTCACTTGGCAGAAAAGGACCAAGGCAAAAATCCCGAAGGGCACCTGCCCTTCGGGAAGGTGCAAACAAAAGTCCCAAACAAGAATCTCGAAGGGTCCCTGCCCTTCGGGAATATGACAAGTGACTTAAACAAAGGGCTAGGTCCACGAAGGAAAATGGCTATTATCAAAAGTCCCGAAGGGTACATACCCTTCAGGAAAGTTCTTGACATTTTGCCCAAGGGGCCACTCTGCAGGGTGTCGAAGGGCACTTGCCCTTCGAAGAGGACAATTGCAAAAGTCCTGAAGGGTGAAGGTTCACTTAGAAGAGCCGCAGGAGATTCACTTGGCAGAAAAGGATCAAGGCAAAAATCCCGAAGGGCACCTGCCCTTCGAGAAGGTGCAAACAAAAGTCCCAAAGGATAAGTACCCTTCAAGGAGGCAAAAGGACGTGTCCCCTTCAGGAAGACTTCGGAAGTGCCCTTCAAAAAGCTCAGGTGCCCTTCAAAAACACCGAGGAAATATAAACAAAAAATAAAATAAAGGAATTCTTCAGACAAAAAGTCTGCAAGAATTCCTTCGGACTTTTTGTTTGAAGGATTCCTTTAGGAAAAATGCAAACAAGAAAGCCGAAAGGAAAATAATAAACCAAAGAGAAGTCAACAGGAGACAAAATTTCGAAGGAATAATTGGACTTGGACAAAAAATATAAGTCCATAGAAAATAGACACGAATAGGTAGACCAAAATAAAAGGAAAATCCATGCAAGCAAAGGCTATTTTTGATTGACTGGTCAAAGCTTCAATTGACTGGTTGTTGAAGTCAAGTTCATCTCCGAATCAACTCGTACTTTCAAACGTTCCAACTCAGCTTCCAACGTTTCAATTGTTGTTCCAATTTTAGCATGGCGTGGATTTCATGCATGCTCTTGTTTATCTCATGCTTTCAAACGATCAAACAGTTCAAGAGGAAGTCCATATTTGGAGGTGGGAATAGCATTTTTGCATGATAAGAGTTTGACTTCCCAAAATTAGCCACCGTCCTTTTCAATGCAAGGAATTTTCATGCAAGACAAAATAGACTTTTGTAAACGCAGAGTTGATTTGAGTTTACGCCCTCTCTATTTTCAAACACCACCTCTTGCCTTTTGTAAATTTTCTATATTAATGGCTTTTCAGCCTTGTAAAAATTATCCCTCTTTTGGCAACAAAACTTTTGCCAAAGTTTGCGTTGTAACCTTTTTCAGAATCAATAAGAAGAGGATTGTGTTTTTTCAATTTCCAGCAGCTGGTATAGTGTATTTTTGTTATAGATTTGCCTAAGTCAAAGATTTTTTTTCTGCCTTGTCAAATCTGGATTCGTACCTAGTTATTAGCTGATCATTTATGCAGGTCACGTTCCGTGTTTGAATGTCTTTTGTTGAGTTTATAGTGGATATTAGTGGTTGTTTAGTGCCTTTCTTCAGGCCTATTTTTTCATTTCCCTCAAGCTTAGATCATTAGATTAAACCTCTTCCTCTTCCTTGTCTGAATTAGTGTTCTCAAAAGCTTGATTTCAGTGGATCAAGCAAATTAGATGAATCACCATTTTAGCTAGGATTTCCTTGCAAGTTCTTTCTTCCCTTTTCCCCAAGCAGTTTGTAGCGTAGAAGTTGAGATCCTCATTGATATATCTTACAGGAACCAGCCTTCTCTGGAGGTTCTTCTCACCATTGAGGCACCCACCCTCGTGAGAATATCCCATTGTTTCAACTGGAGAGAGGATTAGCCATTTCAGCACATCTTCGATTCAGGGTGCAACTCCAAGTTGACAATAGTTTTTTGGCACGCCCGGTGGGACACAAAGAAGTTCTTTGCATATTTGAAGAAGTTTCGCAGCAGCAGAAGATATTCATCTACATTCAGTTGCAGAATTCATCGCATCATTTAGGTAATTCGTTCATGCCAAAGGTTACCACAAAATTAACAAGTAAAGGTATTCCTTTTGAATTTGTAACTTATAAGAGAGCAAGGTCTAAGAGGGCAAATCCATATCCTCAAATAGAATATTTACCTCCCCCTCATCCTATCATTCTAAACACTGCAATCCTCACTATCCAGATGGCCATTAGAAATCAAGTGTTTGCTCCATTCAATAAGGGAAGTCCACTGAATTTGGCTCAGTTGAATGATATTCCAGTGTCTGCCGTTAAGAGCATTTTATTTTTCTCATAAGAAAATCAAACAACCCCTATTGAACATATCCAAGATGTTAATCTATGTTCAATCCATAATGTTGTTGAAAATAACGTTGTTGTTAGATTGTTAGCTACCTCCTTCAAAGGAAAAGCGTTGCAATGGTATAGAAATCTACCACTTAATTCCATTGCCACCTGGGACGAATTGGGCGCAACATTGGTCAAGCAATTTGAGGACAAATCTGATCATCTCTCTTTGGTTGGGCAATTGACCACCATAACAAGGGCTCCTCATGAGGTCATGTCTGATTTTAACCTCAGATTCGAAAAAACATGGACTAAGATACCTGCGTTGATTAGGCCATCCCCTCAATATGCATTTTTGTATTATTTGAAGACTCTTAATTCTAACATTAGTGTGATAATACGGTCAATGGGTGGTACTACTTTGCCGGATGCTTATGAGGTTGCAATTAAGACTGAAAATAATTTGATACAAGCTGGTAAGCTTTCTCCAAGACCTCCAATGCCCATATTTCAAGAAATAAGTTCTATACCAGCCCCTCAAGTTCCTCAAATTCCATCCTTGGCTCCAATTCCAGCAACTCAAGTTTTTATTGCAGCCCCTACTAGTCAAGCTAGTGAGATAAGAGAGTTGAAAAATTTGCTACAGTCTTTTGGAAATAAAATAGTACAGCTCAAAAGGTAACAATTTCAGTCAAATAGGCCCTATCAACAGCAAAATCAGAACAACTATCAATCTTTCAAAGATCAAATGTCTTCTTATCAGAGTTTCAGAGAAAATAGACCACCTTACCAAGCATAAAGAGCCATAACTCCAACTAAGCCATATGTTGCTCTTGATCTGAATGTTCCTTCCACTTCAAAAGCCATTGTTCCAACCCCACCTCAAAATAATTTGGTGCAGGATTCAAGTTGACAGCCCTCAAATCTCAATGATGCTCAAAACCAAGCCTTGGTATCACAAAATATCACCATGCCACATATGACACAAGAAGAGTTCTCTTTTCAAGGAGGTCAATATCAAGATACAGGTTTGACATCACAAGGAGAGACTCATCAAGTTCAAAGACAGCCTGATGCTATTAATGTAAATTGGCAGGTAGATGATCATGTTGCTTTTACTCAGGATGTTAAAACTAACCATTCAAGTGGTCAAGTTGCAGCTTTAACCTATCAGAGAACTAAAAGAAGAGTTGTTGATGAAGCCCAAGCGGTAGCAAATACTTCAAGTACTCTTAGTATTGTGGCTAAAAGTATAAAAGAGCAGATTACTACCCCCACAGCCCAAAAAAATCAGAATATAGAGGTTAGTTAAGTGTAGCAAATACCTCTAATTCGTGAGCAGCAAGTGCCTCAGAAAGTGCAATCAAAGATTAGTTCATCTTAGTTTAGTATTGTCTTGACAAATTCGGATCAGCCAACTAAGCAACAGATACAGCAAGGAAAGAAGATGTCAAAGGTGGACAAAACTGAGGTAAAATCAAAGAAAAATCTTTTTTATCTTTCTTTGATAGGGGGTGATACTTTGGTTCATAATTGTATGGTGGATAGTGGAGCTCGCAGTACAGTAATTCCCAAACAGATTGCAGACAAGCCCAACCTTGTTTATGAGCCAAATACTAAAAGGGTATTGTACTTGGATGGTTCACCAGCAAAGACGGTAGGCATTATCAAAGATTTAAAATTGACATTACTATTCAGCAGGATGTTGTAGTGGTGGACTTGCCTCTTTATTTCACTATGTGCCTTTCAAGAGATTTCATCTCAAAGATTGGGGGATATTTATCCGCTGATTGGACCTACTTGTTGTTCAAGAACAAATATGGCCCAAAGGTAACGATCCATTTAGAACCTATGCATGTTTTCACATGGAGCCTTATCCGCCAAGTGTGGTTAATGCAAATTGTATCATCTCAAATGAAATACTACAAACTAGTGATGTAGAAAAGGACTTGCCTTTGGATGGAGTTCCAAATTTGTTTCTTGATGAGTGAGCTTCCACCTTGCATGAGCATGATTCCTACAAGCTGATTGAAGAAGGTCTTGGTGTGTATTGTCTTCATGAGAACGATGCACCAATTTTAGCCATGGTCAAAGAGGACAAATCTAATGAAGGCTTGTGGCAATTATACTTTGATGGATCAAGAAATAAGCATGGGACCAGAGCTAGAATGATGTTAATTTCTCCTACAGAACAAAAGTATTTCTCCTCTATTAAATTTCAGTTTGGCTGTTCAAACAACGTTGTTGAATATGAAGCACTAGTCCACAATTTGCAGTGGGCTACGAAGATGAAAGCAAATTGTTTGCAAGTGTTTGGAGATAGTGAACTTCTAGTCCACCAAATTGTCTTCAGTTTCCAGCTTTAGAACTAATGCATCAACTTGAGTTGTTGGAGAATTAGCCAATGAAAATCAGTTATGCAGAGCTTATGGAGCTGGAAGAGATAAGAAATCAGTCCATGCTAGCCACGGAGGTTCATCAAGCACAGGGAAAGAGAACCTTTGACAAAGGAGCCTCATCACGAAGCTTCAAAGAAGGAGATTTGGTTCTCAAGTGGGATGAGGGTCGAGCCAAACCAAGAAGGCACACAAAATTTGATTCCCTTTAGAGTGGCCCATACACAACCTCCAACTGAAAATCCCACAATGCCTTCCAACTTGCAGAGATGGATGGCCAAGAGCTTCCAATCCCAGTCAATGGGATACATTTGAAACATTGCTATTGAAGAGCAAAGCTCTATGTACATAGTTTGTTTTTGCTTTCCTCCAAGTGCTGTTCAAGAATAATTTTTTCGTTCTGTTTTGTTCCAATAAATGCTTGTTTGCACATTTGTTTCTTAGTTTTCTTGCTTTCATGTGTTTCCCTTTGTATTTTGGAGGAAGTTTACTTCAGCAATGGTCAAGAGGAGATTTTCAGTCAGAAATCAGGTTTATCATTTGGGAGTTCGAATAGCATCTATATGGTCTGAGTTCTCTAGCATAGCAGGGATGCTTCCCAGTTGAGTTGCCAAAAATGTTGACAATTTTGCCCCCACAGGGCAAATTGTCACCCCTACTATTCGAAACTTTGCTATGGTGCCAACTTTGTCTTATGAATCAGTTTTGGGGTCCTTAAATATGCATTTACAGCCACCCAAGTGGCCATCTACAGCCAAGTGAAGTTCAGTCATTCAGAGGTTTCCTAGGAGCTTTCTTGATGACAACCAACGCAATGTACAAATACAGCCATGCAAATGATGACAAAAAGGTCTCCTACGGCCATGTAAATTCTGATGGACTCTTACAACCATCATATAGAACATACAATTCGTTCAAAAGGAGGACACATGCAGCAGTTTTAAGAGGGTTTTTCTCCTTCTAAAAACGTCATCTACAGCAGTTTGAAAGGGTTTTTCTCCTCTTCTAAGCATCACGTACAGCCAAAAACCAAGACATACACACTGTAAGTTCATTTATTTTGTCTAAGCAAAGTTTTTTCTCGGGGTTGTAAGAGGAAGAGTATTTCTTCGGACTTTTTGTCTGAAAGAAAGAGCTCTCAGAGGATTGTGTAAAAACCTGGAAAAAATGACTGGATATTACAAAGTTTATTTCATTCGGAATTTTTATCCGAAGGAAATCAGTTCACAAGAAACCACATAAAGAATTCGGGCATAGTTTTTCCGAAGGGCTCCAACTTTCCCGGGGTATACTATCAAAGTTTCTTTCCCTCAGACTTTTTGTCCAAAGGAAATAGGCATAGGCAGCAAAGGGACCTTTACAAAAATCCCAAAGGGTACCTGCCCTTCGAGAATATGACAAGTGACTTAACAAAAGGGCTAGGTCCACAAAGTAAAACGGCTATTATCAGAAGTCCCGAAGGGTACATACCCTTCGGGAAAGTTCTTGACATTTTGCCCCGAGGGGACACTTTGCAGGGTGTCGAAGGGCACTTGCCCTTCGGAGAGGAAAATTGCAAAATCCCTGAAGGGTATGAAACCTTCAAGAAGGTTCACTTAGAAGAGCCAAAGGAGATTCACTTGGCAGAAAAGAATCAAGGCAAAAATCCCGAAGTGCAAACAAAAGTCTCGAAGGGTAAGTACCCTTCGGGAAAGACCATTTACTTCGAAGGTGCCCTTCAAAAAGGCCAGGTGCCCTTCAAAAAACCCAAAGAAATATAAACCAAAAAGTAAAAATAAAAAATAAAGAAATTCTTTGGACAAAAAGTCCGAAGGAATTCCTTCAGACTTTTTGTTCGAAGAATTCCTTCGAGAAAAATGCAAACAAGAAAGCCGAAAGGAAAATAATAAACCAAAAAGAAGTCAAAATGGAAAAAAGGTCAACAGGAGACAGAATTCCGAAAGAATAATTGGACTTGGACAGAATATAGAAGCAGAAAATAGACACGAACAGATAGACCAAAATAAAAAGAAAATCCATGCAAACAAAGGCTATTTTTAGTTGACTGGTCAAAGCTTCAGTTGACTGGTCGTTGAAGTCAAGCTCATCTTCGGATCAACTCATGCTTTCAAACGTTCCAACTCAGCTTCCAACGTTTCAATCAGAGTTCTAATTTTAGCATGGCGTGGATTCCATGCATGCTCTTGTTTATCTCATGCTTTCAAACAATCAAACAGCTCAAAAGGAAGTCCATATTTGGAGGTGGGCGTAGCATTTTTGCATGATAAGAGTTTGACTTCCTAAAATTAGCCACTGTCCTTTTCAACACAAGAAATTTTCATGCAAGACAAAATAGACTTTTGTAAAGGTTGAGTTGGTTTGAGTTTACTCCCTCTCTATTTTCAAACGCCACCTCTTGGCTTTTATAAATTTTCTATATTAATGGCTTTTCAGCCTTATAAAAATGATCCCTCTTTTAGCAAGAAAACTTCTGCCAAAGTTTGTGCTATAATTTTTTTAGAATCAATAAGAAGAGGACTGTGTTTTTTCAATTTTCAACAGCTGGTATAGTGTACTTTTGTTATAAATTTGCTTAAGTGAAAGATTTTCCTTCTTCCTTGTCAAATATGGATTCGTACCTAATTACTAGCTGGTCATTTATGCAGGTCACGATCTGTGTTTGAACATCTTTGGCTGAGTTTATAGTGGATATTAATCGCTGTTTAGTGCCTTCCATCAAGCCTATTTTTTCATTTCCCTCAAGCTTAGATCATTAGATTAAACCTTTTCATGAAATACTTGTGTATTGATCAATTGGAATTGAAGTTTTATCTCTTCTTTGTTTGAATCAATGTTCTCAGAAGCTCGATTTGAGTGGATCAAACAAATTAGGTGTATCACCATTTTAGCTAGAATTTCCTTGCAAGTTCTTTCTTCCATTTTCTCCAGGGAGTTTGTAGCGTAGAAGTTGAAATACTCATTGATACATCTTACAGGAACCAGCGTTCTTTGGAGGTTCTTCTCACCATTGAGGCACCCACCCTCGTGAGAAAATCCCATTGTTTCAACTGGAGAGAGGATTAGTCATTTCAGCATGTCTTCGATTCAGGATACAACTTCAGGTTGACAACAATTTTTGTTGGTGGTTTCATATATACTCAATATATTAGTCTATTATTTTCAAACATACTTATTGTTATTTCAGCGTTTATCAAGCCAACAAATTGGATGGTTGTCATGTCCCCTTTTTAGAAATAACTGATCGGAAGACCCCTAGCCTATTCCTTATTTTCAATAGGCTAAAGGATAAAGTTAGGCAAATAAATTAATAATATTACTTTAAGTTATCCTAATTCACTTTTCTTTCATAACATAAAAAAGACGCATATTATTATTAATAAGAAGATTAAAAAATAATTATCATTAAGTGGATGAAAATTAATGTTTTATAAAAAGTATTTTTAAATACTTTTAGCATAAAGTATTCTTTGTGCAATCGAAATGCCTAATATATATCTCTATGTCGTTAAATTTAAAAAAAAAAATCTCCTTTTTCCACATTTTTTCGACAGTTTTATGTTTTTTCTTATTTTATTACAATTAATCACAATTTTTTGAAAAAAACTTGCACTTTTGAAAAAATAATTTTTTCTACTATGGTAGATAGCACATTGAAAAAAAAATTACAATCAAGTTGTCATCACATTTGGAATTTTTGTATTGCATGTGCAATTTATTTTCTTGTTTCTTCATTACTAGTATTTTGTATGCTTTCATCTCAATACAATTAGGATTTCAGTGAATGTAATGTCCCCATTTTTGATCTAGACCCTCATGGGACCCTTAGCCCATTCTTGTTTCCGATGGCTAAGGGTAGAGGAATGGAAGGGAGCATTGTGGGCTACTTGTGAGGAGTTAATAATGAAAAGGGTACTTTATATTTCTAATTTTAAGATGAGTTATGAAAAGCACCTTATGTTTCTATCTCACTTAAGTGGTGGGATTTATAGGTCTTAGGCACTTACGGCCTAAAATGAAATTAAGAGGATCTTTTAATATTTTAAAAAGAAAGGTAACTCTTCCCTCCCATTTTTGGACGCCACACTTGGAGAAGTGGTATATAAAGGCAAGGATTCATTTGAAAGATTATGCATTTTTGAATATTGAAATTCTTATGCAAGTATGTCAAGTTTGAACAAGTGATTTGAGAACGAAAACCTTCAAGTAAACCAAGGAGTTTGGAAACAAAAACCTTCATTCTTTTATCAGGGCAGCTCTATTCAAGGGCTATAATTGCACCATAATAATGCATAATTGTATGCAAGAGGATCTACAAAGGTGTCTTTGGACACGACCTTCATCAAGGAATTATTGCAAACCCTTTGGAGAGCTGAAAATTCATGATTTGTAGGTCAAAGAGGTCAGCGAACTTGGTTCAAAGAGTTTTTGTTTATTTTAAAAGAATCTAGGGCTGTAACTGGGGTTTTTATAACTTCAAAACTATTTTTGAGAGACTTTCCATTGAGGAAAAATTCCGAATCTAAATTTTTTTAAAGTTATTATTTTTGTAATCATTTTGAGCTAACATTTGCATTGAAATCACCAATATTTCGGAAGATACAAATTTTTGAAGTTTCAATTGATTAAGGCAAATAATAAATTATTGAGCGCTGAAAATAAGGGAATTAATTCAGAAAATTATCTGCATAATTTTTCCTAGTGGAGCAACTTGCTTTTGGAGGATGTTTGCATGGTTTGCAGCCACTCCTAGGATGGCGAATTTGTTGGTTGATTGAAGATCTATTTGGAGATATTTTTAGTATTTTATTCTACCCGGGTGATTTGTGTTGGAGTGGTTTCGCAAGGTTTTTAGGATCATTCAATGCCCTAGAATATTAAGAGATTATTTATAATATTTTTTCAGGTGGGGCGAAATTCTTTGAAGAAGATTTGCAAAGGGTTTAGGGAGCTTTTAGGCCCTAAACAATTGGACAAATATTACTATAAATATTTGTGGATTTTCTGATAATAATTCCAACAATTTTGGTGTTGATTTGAAGGGTGAATAAGTCTGATTTCTCGATTTATTTATGGCTAGAATAATCTACAAATTGGCAATTTGCTTGACCAGGTTTTGATCACATTAGTGGCCCTAATCTTTGATGACTTCTAGTTGATATGCTTGTCATGATTTTTTTTGTGAATTTCGTCTACAATTTGTGAATGATTTTGCAAGGGTTTGTGGCGATTTGAACAAAGGAACAATTGCTGCATTTTATGATAAAAATCAAAATTGTGGAAGGACAAAATCAGTCATTGGCGATCTCTATTGCAGTGAAACAAGGTATTGATTGTGGCCACTTACTCAAGTTGTTAATGATAGTTTCCTTGCATATTTGGAGTGGAAATAAAGAAATATGGTTGGAGCGGTTTATGTACGTAGGGTTTGTTGATTTTAATTTCAAAAATTCAGAAATAAATTGCTGATTTATTAGATTTTGTGTAAAACCCTTGTTTGGGTCATATGTCCCAATTTGGGGACATTACAACGAAGTCTCAAGTAGGTTTTGAATATAAATATTGCATCTAGGTTGTTTTAGTATTTGATTGATGTTCAGTATTGGAAAGGATTCAAGGTAAATTTTAGAGTTCATAAAATATCCAGAAAGAGACATTACAATGGTGACTTTAGACATCTAGTGAATCCCATAGCCAGTAGGGTGTTTTCTATTCCTTTTCCCAACCCCATGTAATATTCCTAATCGGAATATTATACTAACATTTGGAATCCTTGAAAATCCGTTTAAGATAAATATAGATTTTATACTTGAAATAATAATTTAAATAATATAATGAAATTACATTCAGATTGTTCAGATCTGAAATAATATAATGTGAATCCTCAAGAGATTTCGTCCTTGAGTTATTGTGATGACAAGGGTTTTCGTCCTTGAAATTGGGTTACACAATTAAGTGTTTTTGACTTGCATGATGTTTGTACAAGGTTATATATTTGAATACATGATTGAGTTATCCTCTTCCTACCAATTGTTGATTATTAATTCCTGTTGTCCACCTGGAGTTGCACCTTGAAATGAAGACATGCTGAAATGACTAATCCTCTCTCCAATTGAAACAATGGGATCTTCTCACGAGGGTGGGTGCCTCAATGGTGAGAAGAACCTCTAGAGAAGGCTCGTTCCTGTAAGATGTATCAATGCGGCTCTACTCTGTGTTGCGGACTACCATAGAAAAGGGAGAAAGAAACTTGAAGGGGAAATCCTACCTAATGACGATGATACACTAGAATGTTGATCCACCCTACTTGGAACCTTGAACACTAAACAAACAAGGGAAAAGGAAAACATTTGATTTCAATTGATCACTATGCATAAGTATTTCATGAGAAGGTTCGATCCAATGACAAAAACGTGAGAAAAAATGATGGAGAGAGGTCTGATATAAGAGACTATGCAGCCACCTAACATCCACTTACAGCGTCAGCAAAAGACATTGGTGCACCTGATCGTGTGTAGACTTGGTCCATTCAACATACGTCTTTCCTTTGTCAGCACTACTTATTCGTCTTCTTCGTGCATTCGGGTCAATTTTCTCCATTAGAGTATGTGCAAACTCTAATACATGGGCATAATAATCTTAAGGAGTGTTCTCTGCCTTTCTATCATACCTACAACTCCTTTAGGCATCCCTGCAATAACTATATTATTCTCCTATGGCCAGAGGCCTTATACAATAGGAGTTTTAAAAGAATACAGTCTCGAGACTCTGTGTCTTCAAAGTTATATTCATACACATGTATTTGTCTTTCAAAGACACAGTCAACGTGATACATCTTCCTCATGTATTAATGCCTTTTAAATAGAAGAAAAAAAAATGTCCACTGTAAAGTAAATTGTCATCATACCTCACTGCCAAAGGGCTACATTATGCATAGGTTCAGTGCTAGCTAAATAAAGGAGTACGCATTACCACCTCAGGTTTGCATATATATCTCCTTCGCCATGGCTCAAAATCTCTACTAATAGGCGTATCTCTTTTCACAAATAGGTGTCTATCCCTCTTACCTCATTCGGGACTGTGTGCCTATAATCTACAATCATCCTTCACATATATCTTCCATGTTCGGGGCTCTGTATACATCCTACCCTTTGGGACTATGCAAACTAACATAGACAATTACACCATAGCCCACAGGTTTTACACAATAAATGTAATTGTCCACCACAGACTCAGGGCTGTGTTCACATTAAACTCTATAGTCCATAAAGACCCTGCAATGCCAAAACTTCACCCGACTCGAGTCTCCGACTATAAAATGAATTCTGTCCCAGCTCGATTTTGTGTCAAATAGAACTCCGCCTTCACCCAAGGCTTAAAAATCCTTCCAAAATAGGCGTCTCCTTCTCACCTTTGGGACTATGTATATACCTTGCAATATATCATTTGTCCATGGCCCCAAAGACCTTTCTAATAGGCGTAATGAATTCTCACAGGCTCAGATTTGCAAACCTGCAAGTAAATACTTTGCATATATGGCCAAAAGGCCTTACCTCGTAGACGAATCGACCTCTAGGCTCGACCCAATATGCCTTCCAAATAGGTGATGACCTTTCCACAGGCTCGGCTCTGGTCAAAACAAGGTTCACCTCAGCTCAGCTCGCACTCCAATGACGATCTCCTTCCATCGCCCAAAATGATGCCATGCTGAAAATGGAAGCACATCCACGCCCTTCACAGGTTCAGCCTTACAAACAGATGCCTGGTTCTTCTAGCTCCCTTTCTATCTCTCCTCCTCTTACGCCATCTGAGATAACAAATAGGAGAGATTTCTTCAACCAACATTCTAATGTTGAAAACTTATTTAATAATGAATAGCCTATGGTTGGAGGATTTCAACCACTTCCCTTGATTTTCTCAACAGCCCCAACATTTACTTTTTACAATTACTCCTCATTAACAACATTTTGGAGGGAAAATACAATAAATTGAAATTTGAATTCAATCATGACTTGCATCCCAACATAACCATGTCTTGCTAAGATGTATGTAGATGCTCCTGCATCAGACATAAAACACTGAACATGACCTGCATAACATGATGAGTTAGCAACTAGGTACGAATCAGAATTTGGAAAGGGAGAGAAATATACCACGTATGCAAATTGTTGAATGAATGTACACTATGACAGCACTTAAAATCTGAAAGTACAATCTTTCTATTGATTGAAGAGGTTACACAACTCACCAATGGCAGAGTCCAGTCTTACCAAGAGAGGGATAGATTTTACAATGTTGAAAAGCCACTAATATAGAAAATTACAAAAAGCTAAGAGATTGGCATTGAAAATAGGAGAGAAAGTTAACTCTTCATTAGCCCAAGTCCAAATTGCATTGCATGAGTCTTCCAAATTTGATTTTCCTTAGCTTATACACGGCTGTCTTGCATGAAGAATCCTTGGCGTTGAAAAAGAAGACAAGCTTTGGATGCATGACACCTACGAATAGATGTCTTGACTTGAAAACTAGTCAACCCCAAAACAAGAGTAGTCAAATTCACTCGAACGGCTGGAACGTTTGAAGGTCTCCCCTTTGCATGAAATCAATGCAAATAGCAAATTAAGAATTGTGTTTGAACCGTCGAAATATTTCGAGCTTTGAGACAAATGAGAATGCGTGCATGGAATTTCTAGCTGTTTGAAACATTCAACACTTTGCCCATTCATCATGCAAAACAACTCTATTTTTAGAACTGAAGCATGCTTGTTTTCTTAAATGCATTCACTTTGTTGGAGTCACTCACGTTAGTCTGTGCATGATCTTTGTTCATCCTACCTTCGTCTTTATTCTGCATTTGTTTTATTCGTTGTTCATGCTTATGTCCATGTTCAGTTCTGCTTCAATGTTTGCTCATGCCTCTATTTATGTGTTTGTCTTACTACTTGTTCAGTTCTGGCTCAGTGTTGTTTGTATTCTCTCTGACTTTTCCCGTGTTCTGCTTTAATTCGAGAATTGGGCTTTATTTTAGCTTTCATCCTTCGGACAAATTGTCCGAAGGACTCTCTATCTCTTCTCTTTCCTTTTCTCTTTTTTGGCTTTGGCTTACGCCCTTGTCTTTTCTATCGAGCTTTTGTCCTCCCGAATTCCTCCAGACTTTTTGTCCGAAGGAATTCCTTTGGACAAAAAGTCCGAAGGAATTTGTTTCCTTGCCAATTTTTCCAAATTTATTCTTTTAGGCTCTTATGTCTTGCCCTTTGGTTTTCTTTAGGCTTTTATTGACTTCATATTCCCGCGGATTTCCTGTTTGACAATTATTCCAAAGGATTTTCTTAAATTTTTTCGTTTCCTTCTTTGCCTTTGTTTTTTTATTTCTATCGGACTTTTTTCCCGGGCATATCTTCCGTCGGACCTTTTCCTTGAATTCCTTCGGACTTTTTGTCCGAAGGAATTCCTTCGGACAAATAGTTCGAAGGAAATTCTTTTCCGTTTGAAGTGTCCCTTGCTTTTATGAATGTGCCCTCTGCAAGGGCTTTTGCTTCCCAAAATTGCCCTTCAGGGTTTTTGATTTGGTGCTGTTAGTCACCTAGGTGCCTTCCGCAAAGGCAAGGTTCTTCCAAAAATGCCCTTCGAAAGAATTGTAAAGGTCCACTTCGCCGACCAAGTGCCCTCCGCAAGGGCTTTTTGTCCTCAAAAGTGCCTTTCGAAACTTTTGAAAGGGTCTTGACACCGAGGTCTTGACACCGACCAAGTGCCCTCTGCAAGGGCATTTTTGCCTTCAAAAGTGCCATTCGGAAGAATTGTAGGGCACCCGGGCTTTTTGAAACTGTCCTTCAGAACTTTTGTCTTGACTTGAAAACCATAAAGTGAACCAACCCAAAGGGTTACCCTTCGGGACTTTTGAATTGGACCTTCTCGAAGGGCAGGTGCCCTTCGGGGATTCTCAACTGTGTTTTTCCCTTTTTCTTTCGGACAAAAAGTCTGAAGAAAATAAGCTTTGAACAACTGCCACTTTAGTCATTTTTTCGGACTTTTACATAGTCCTTTGAGAGCTCTTTCTCTCAGACAAAATGTCCGAAGAAATAGTGCACCTCTTATAGCCTGAAAAAATCCTTGGGAAGACAATAAATAAACTTACAGCTTGTATGTCTTGGCTGTATTTGTACATTTGGCTGTAATCAAGAAAGCTCGTTGGAAACCTTTGAATGACTAAAATTCACCTGGCTGTAGATGGCCACTTGGGTGGCTGTAAATACTCATTTTAAGGACCCCAAAACTGATTCACAAGACAAACTTGGCACCATAGCAAAGTTCCGAATGGTAGGGGTGACAATTTGCCCTTTGGGGGCAAAATTGTCAACAATACCCTCCAAATGTCCTTTCCCAAGGGGTGTGTCTTTCCAAGGGGTGGCATCCCTTGATACTTCCCAAGGACGACTTGACTAGATGGTTATTTCTTCATAATGGCGCTCCATGCATGTGGGACGACTTCCTTATTCGCGATTTCCTTGCTAGTGTTCGAGAATATTACAGACCTCCCTTCCTCAAATTGCTTGTCCTCAAGCAATTGTAAATTTGGATGTTCAAGAATTACTAATCCTTCCCACGTGGCATCTTCTATTAGCAAATTCTTTCAATGAACTAAATATTCTTTGATACTTTGATTTCTTAACTTCTCACGGATTCTGGGGTGGCAGTAAGGTGTGATTATTACAAGCTTGGTACCGGTTTCTAACTCAATGACATGCTGAAACCCTCTGTTTGGTGGCAACCCATATGGAATATTCTCAAAAACCTTAGCATGTTTATCAATTATGAGTTGAATGTCTTCATGTTGTATTTGTTCTGATTTTTTAGAGCCCACAAAACATTGTGCAGGCCATGAAACTATTGGCCATTTTTCGCCCACATACTAAAGCTCTTGCATAGTTTGATGAAGCAATGGATCAAAAGCTTAGAAAAGGATCCAATAGCAGTGTTCAAGGATAAGCCTGCAAGCTAGAAGCTAAATGCAAAATATTTTATTCAACTAAGTATTTACTTGTTCATTCTTTCAAACTTTGCAAGGACTAAGTGTTTCTTTTCTTTCGAGACCCTATTTGGCTAAGTGTTGAATTCTTTCAGACAAGTTGTCCGAGACAAGGTTTCCGAAGGGATATTTCTTTTGGACAAAATGTCTGAAGCAAAAGGCAAAGACCTTTTCTTTCGGAAATATTGTCTCAGACAATTTTCCCGAAGGGTAACTCTTTAAAAAAATGGTCCTCTTCAAAGCCAAAGGGTTCTTAGCAAAAATTCCAAAGGGTTCTTTGCAAAAATTCCAAAGGGTTCTTTCCTTTCGAAAAAAGTTCTTTGCAAAATTCTGAAAGGTTCATTGCAAAAACTTTGAAGGGCACTTCTCAGGAAAAGGGGTCATTTTCAAGAAGGCCGAAGGGTACTTTCCTTTCAGAAAGGGCATTTCAAGTGAAAAACATGGCACTTTACAAGAAATCCGAAGGTCCATTTTCAAAGAAAATTTTTCAAGGCCAAAAAAGGAATGAATTCTTTCGGGAAAATTGTCCACGAATAAATTCTTCCAAAAGAAATGGCCAAAAACAGAGTCTGAAGGAATTAATGACGGGCCCGCAAGCGTCAAGTTTGACCCCCTACAATTAGTTGTTGCCTTTCGTCAAGTTTTCAAACTCTGAAGGGTTCATCAAGATTGGCGCGAGCTTGACACTTGTCAAGATCTCGCGATGGGAGGTCAACTGACAAGAAAAGGCCAAGTTTTCAAAAGGATCCTAATGGGATTTCAACAACCAATCAGCAAAAAAGGACAATGATTTCTCCTTTCAACATCGATGACGTGGTCTATAGCTCGCAGTAAGAACATGTAAAGTGGTCAAACTAAGAATAGATGCGACTAGGTAGAGCAACGGACATGCAAAGTGAAGAAGCACGCCAAGTTTTAAATGCAAAATATCAAATCATTTACACTTGGTGGGAACATGCAGCTACCCGCGACATGGCTCTATCAGCTCCAATCAAGGGAGACTTGAATGCCTGAGGGGCTCGGGGAGATTGGCGGTGATCTTTGACGGCTCATCCCATGGTCAACACAGTTGCAAGGACATAGTAGTGGTTGCAGCCATTTATGACCCCTCACTCCATTTTCTCACGCAAGCCCCCTCTTCTCTCATTCCTTTTTGCTATATATAGAGGCTTTTGAGCCTAGAAAGAGATCCCTTGACTGGTGATAGAGTGACTGTCAAAATCGCTTTGTAAACACTCTCTTGAAGCAATAAGATGAATTTTATGATTCTAATTTGAAGTCAAGTGTACATTATTGGAGTTTAACTTGCAGACATATGCCCTTTTTCATCATCTGTGGATTCTCTACGTATCTTGCTTTAATTCTTTTGGTTCTTTGCAGGTTGTGTGAAGTGTTAGACATTGGTATTTTTATTGAAGTGTCACAAGTTTATAGTGTCTCATACAGACCTATTTTTTTTTGTCCTTCAAATTGCAGGGTTTCCCTTCGACCTCCACACAAAATACTTATGGTTGTGGCCTTGAGATAGGATCAGATTAGTCTGTGTCTTGGTTAATTTCATTAGTAGTTGTTAAGGTTTCCAGGGTGAAAGTGGATCATTCCATATTTTGGTGCATCACCATCCTTAGCTTAGATTTCCCTTTCATGTTATCTTTATCTCCCTTTTCCTTAGTCAGCAATAGATTTTAGTGTGGGAAATGAGCTGAAGTGAAGCATCTAAGGAGCTAGCCTCATTAAAAAGCCTAGAGGTTCAACCTCATTACAGGATACCCACAACCTGAGGTTGTTTCAATATTGTAGCTAGGAGTGAGAGGGCCTAAAAAACTCTCCCACAAGGGTGCAATTCTAGCCTACAACAGAAACTTGGTCTTTCCTGAATGTTTTTTCAATCCTCTTGGATGTAATCACTTTGGGGGCTCCATTAACCACACCCTAAAGAACTACTTTCCCATCTACTTTGAATTTTAAGTCCATGGTTTGATAGTTTTGGATAAATTCCCCCAAAGAATGTAGCCATTGAACACCTAGTACCGAATCTGTTTCACCAATGCCTACTATATAAATCATCATTTATTTGATGTCTCCCCAATGTGAGATAGAGTAGTGGAATTCTTCGAGTGCACGGAATGGTATAACCATCAACAACTGTTACCTTTAAACCTTGAAATTATTTTGTTTTTACACCCATTTTTGTTACCAGTCTCTTGTCAATGAAATTGGTGGTGGCCCAACTATCTATCAATATGGTGATTTTTCTTCCTTGTAGATTACCCCTTACTCTAAAGGGATGGTATTTTGGATCCCCTAATAAGGACGCAAGGGTACTCTCCAATGACTTTTTCCCTCCTGGTTCATGAACTATTTCTTCACCTTCAACTTATTTTTCATCGGGTTCATCATCTGACACAACTTCGATGTAATGGACTTGCCCCTTTCCCAATAAACATTGACCTGATACCCAAGGTTCCTTACAAGTGAGGCATAAGTTTTTCCTCAGCTCATTTCTTGTTTCTATCTCCTTACTTGATTTAGGCAGATCTCTTGGTTGGAATCCTCTTGATTGAAGTGGTCTTTTGTGTTGGCCATATGGTGTTGCCCCTTGCTGTCCTGAAAGCATGGTCCATGGTTGTCCACTATTGGGTATTCTTGGTTGTATGAATGACACAATTTTATTTTTTGGTGTTGATGTCTCCAAATCCAATGTCTTTTCAATTGCTTTTTGGAGGGAAGAAGGATTAAACGCTGACTAAACCCTTGAGTGGTTCAATCAATCCTTCCATGAACAATACTACAAGCCTCCTTTCATTAATATCTCGAACCATCATGGCGAGCCTTTGAAATTCAACCACATAGTCTTCCACATTGCTACTTTGTTTTAATAGTGTCAATTCCCAAAAATGAATTTCAAGGTCAATTCTATCGAATCTTTCAATCAACCTCCTAGTAAATTTGTCATATGATTTAATGAGATCATGCCCTTGTGTAATCCACCTGTGATACCACCATTCATGAGTTGTTCCTTCAAGATGAAAGGTTACGAATTTGATCGTTTCTTCTTTCATCATAGGTCAACGAGATAAATAGATATGCAATATTTGTATCCATGCTAGAGCTATGCATTTGTTAGAGCTATTAAAAGTAGACAAAGTCAATTTACCCAACTCATGCTGAAGATCTCTGAGTATTTTGGGGTCCATGCTCCGTTCTGGTACCATTTTGATTTCTTTTCATTGCCATGAAACTTGTGAGTGGTATTTCTATCCGAATTTCATTTGAAAAGGCTCTATATTCTTCAAAACTAGATGCAATGTCCTCTCCCAATGAAGTTTGGGTTTCTTCTACCATAATCGATTCTTCTCTTGAAATAAATTTAGGCTGAAAAGGTTTATTTGAAGAACCCATGGTTTTTTTTTAAGGATTTGAGTATTGCTAATATTAGAACGACTATTTTCACCATTTTGATATCTATGATTTGTCATAGATTGCATTGTGAGAGCTAATTGAGTCATTGTATTAGCCAATTGTTCCCGTCCTTGAATAAGCCTATCAATCCATTCATCATCTTGGTTCTTCTCTCCCATATTTGCCCTTCTACCTTTTTGGTTTCTTCCCTTTCTTGATCAGAACCCTTATTTTTATTCATCAAATAATAGTGGATTTCTTTATCATCACCTTGCATGAAGTTTTCCCCACAGGTTGGCAGGGCAAAAACTTTGATACCACTATAATATTCCTAATCGGAATATTATACTAACATTTGGAATCCTTGGAAATCCCTTTAAGATAAATATAAATTTTCCACTTCAAATAATAATTTAGATTATAAAATGAAATTGCATTCAAAGTTTTCAGATCTCAAATAATATAATGTGAATCCTCAAGGGGTTTCATCTTTGAGTTATTGTGATGACAAGGGTTTTCGTCCTTGATATTGGGTTACACAATTAAAGGGTTTCGTCCTTAAGAGCAATTGTATAACATGATGTTTTTACAACATTATATATTTGAATACATGATTGAATTATCCCCTTCCTACCAATTGTTGATTATTAATACCCTCCAAATGTCGTTTCCCAAGGGGTGTGTCTTCCTAAGGGGTAGTGTCCCTTGATACTTCCAAAGAACGACTTGACTAGATGGTTATTTCTTCATAGTGGCACTCCATGCATGGGGGACAACTTCCTTATTGGTGATTTCCTTGCTGGTGTTTGAGGATATTACACCCCAATTATGTATTTGATTTCTTCCAACTACAACTACTTTAATTAGTAACCTTCTAATTTGGTTTATTTTAGATATTTTAAACCCAAGAAGTAAACCTGCAATTTGTTCCATGATCCCTATAAAAGGAAATACATAGCTACTATTTCCCCTATTCTGGGTTGGTTGTTGGAGATGTTGCACAAATCTTTGTGCGAGATTCAACTTTAATTTCACATCACCTTTCAATCTCACTGAATTCTATTTTGAATTTGTTTCCTATGGATAAACTCCTCCAAAGAACATAAGCCTCAATGAAATTATTTGTATTACAACCTCATGTTGTTGGTATGTTGTAAGAAAATATCCTTGTGTGTTTTGTAAAACCCCTCCTACACCTACCAAACCAAAGTTCCCCATAGTGAATCCATCAAATTTTAACTTGATAAATGGTTGGGTTGGAGCCAACCAATTTTCTTAATGGAAAATGGTAAAACTAGGATATCGGTAGTGAAGCTGAATCATCCACATCCTTAGAATGACAAAGACCAACGTATTCAAAACTTTAGGCACAGGTATCTTGGAGTGGGCTGAGAGAGTAGTTTTTATAATCATGCAAAATAAGGCATGAACTGGATCAGTACAAGGAAGCAAGGGTCCGTATTATTCTCAACACCATGAAGCATTTCTAAGTAAGAGGTAGGAACACATGCTTTAATTAAATTAATAATTGCACCATGTTTTTGGCTTTTCACCCTCTATCTTATTTTCCTCTTGGCAAAGCTTATGGTGGCAGAAGCCATATTCTCAAATATTTTATTATTCCTTTCTAACCATATTCACCAACAAACAAATTATAGTGTCATCTTGTAAAGTGAGGCAATGAAACTGGATTTTGATTTGCGAGCACACCACCTAAAAATGAAATGGTTGAAGAATGTAGATGGTGACCATGATAGCAGAAAACCTTAATCAAACTTCTGTGATAACAACAAATAGTAATAAGAATATTGAGGCAACAAAATGGGACTTGAGATGGACTATTCCAAGATGCAGTACTATAATATCTACTGTCATCATTTCACCTACTTGCAACATCCAACACAGTTTCCCACGTAAAGACATGTCAGATCATTTCAAATAAAGATCTGAAATTCCTTCTAAATTTATTGCAGGAATGGAAAACTTCTTGCAATGATATAAAGTTGATGGTCCCGTACATGGCCCCATAAAGCCAAAGAAGATAAAAAGCTCAAACAAATTCCTTGCATTTACAATGTCCTCAATACACTACATGTGAAAGAAACACAATTCCAATTTGGGAAAAACCTTCCCCTTGTGCCACCCTTCCATTCCTCATCTCCTATATAAACCCAAGAAATGGCCCCGTAAAGGCAAAAAAAAATTAAAGAAAAGTTTAAATTGTTTTTGCAACAAAAAACAGAAATAAAAATAAATAACCTGCTTTCATTTTGCATTGCAAGTTGCATCTATGGAGCATTGACAGCAGACTAATTTAGAGCAAGGAGGCAGCCTTAAAAAGGGAGATTACTGTTTCCTTTCGAGGAATATCATTGTTCTCAGATATTGCAGGATTAAGTAACAGGAAGACAGTTTTTAAGACTTTTTAGCAGCAATATCTTTCCAGATTCTGTTAGTCCTTCACCAAGCTCATGCACTGCAACTAATATTGAATATTTACCATCCTGGAGGCAAGTGACAAACACAAAAAAATGGGAGGGGAGACCCTTGGAAATGGATTTGCAATCAATGTACTTACCAGGGCTCTTACACAAGATGGATGCCCATTTCTTAGTTAAAATTGGGCACGGAGTTATTGGTTGTTGTCAGAAATGTGTTGTGCACTTTACACGAGTTACACTCGTCTAGGCTGTACATGCTTATGTTTTATATAGCCTATAGTTTTGGCACCCATGGTATTGTAATACCGCTTTGAGGGTTTCATTGATGTGCCTACAAATATTCACACATGTATTAGGGTAAAGCAGAACTTTGAAGTATGTTATTGTATTGTAAAACAGTTGAGTTAATAAAATAAACAAAAAAGTTACTGTGCTGAGTTTTTCCAGTCAAGGATTTCTAGGTGAAATCTTATGTACTGTGTAATCTTGTGTGTATGCCATTTTTCTTATTGTGTTTTTACCTTAAAAACTGTTATTATTGCTTTTCCTGTATTAGTTTATCATCTATTTCTCTTCAGTTGTAAGATGAATGCAACTCCCACAACAAGGGCCAAATATCAAAGGAGCAACAAGCGCTGATAGCTTGAAAACAAGGAAACAAAAGCTCTCCAATGGTCCAAAACTTCCAAGAATGTCGCACTAAGGATTTTCCAGGAATGAAGGAAAAGGACGGAATTGCAGCCGATTGGAGGGAGAACTTAATCTAAGAGCCAAGGAGGAAGGCTAAAGAAGACGTTTGATGTGGCAGAAAGGAAAGGTGTCGAGAGTTGAGTGGCTCATGTAATATTTTATTGTGAAATCCCTTTCAATGTGGTCCAATCTTCC
The DNA here is from genome assembly GCA_037957365.1 of Torreya grandis. Taxonomy (NCBI): domain Eukaryota; kingdom Viridiplantae; phylum Streptophyta; class Pinopsida; order Cupressales; family Taxaceae; genus Torreya; species Torreya grandis. The sequence goes on along the minus strand of JARHVA010004259.1, from coordinate 1,461,761 downwards.
TACTAGAAAAAACTGGTAAAGACCATTTACAATGCTCCACAACAATTCAAGGGACCTAACTATGAAAATCTTCAAACCAATTACCTTGAAAGGGAAAGGGAATTAATTGAGGATATTTGGGCTCCCATACATTGTTTTTGAGGCATTACAGGTGTGTCTATAATTTCTTATTGCTGGACAGCTGAAAAGTGTAGGTTGTAATGTCCCCTTCTAGCTAGACATTGTACTTTCGGCATGATTAGCCTCTCAGTGACCCTCATAGGCTAATACGGCATGGTTAGAGGGTCTTCTCCGCAGTTACCCAAATAGCAGTTGGTTTCTTTGGAGAAGTTTCGACATACTCTGGAGGTTTTCTATTGCTTTATTAGAATGTTTCTATTTTTAAAAACCTCATGTTACAAAATGATGTTATATTTGTACTTTATGTTATAATTCATTATTTTATATTAAAGTGCAAATATAATATATTAAAAGGGAAAAATAATAATAAAATATTATGATGTTTCTAGAAGCTTCCCAAATGAAGGAAAGAAAAAAAAGTATAGAGGGAGGTGTGGGCTGCCATTATGAATCATCCCGATTTGTGGTATGCTTGTGGAGCCTAGAGTTTTCTGCAGAGAATCAATTTGTCTTTGGGAACGATAACTCCCATTGATAGCATAACTGAGGGAGTGAAATATCTCTTGAAGGGTTGCATTTTGGAGGTGATATTTCAGTCATCTCAATTGGAGCAAAATTTGTGGCCATTGGCCAATTTTGGAGAAATTGATTTGGTGAATTTGTGGAGGTTGCATAACTATCTTTTGGTGTTGGTTTCTATATAGCTTGGCATCAATTTTCCTTGGTTAAGAGAGCAAATTGCATTGTACATAAATCTGATATAAAAATCAGATGTTTACAGTCAAGGAAGGACGCCATTAGGAGTGACATTTTTGCTTGTGGGGGTTCCAATTTGCATCGATTCTTTGCTTGGCTTGGTGCGCCCACTTCCTTGGAACATGGAGATGATATTAGATGCTTGAGACAGCACATATTCATTGCATATTATTTTAAATTTGAGATCAGACCAAAACAGGCGCGGCTAGCTTGGAAAATTCGATTTGGCTTGGGGGATCATCTTTTCACTTGGAAATTATTTGCTCCATCTATTCTCAAGGGTGCCTCAATCCAACCAAGTTTCATTGCATACAATTCATCCTTTAGTATAGTTTATATTTGCCGCTGTAGGTGTGCATCTTTCATACCAACATACCATATAATTGTAATTTTTGTTTATGCCAAGAGTCTTGGCTAGTCTAGTGGAGCATTGTATCAAATCATCAATACAAATAAGAATCACAAGTTGCTAGTCATTTATAGTTATCTTTTAAGCATTTGAATTGAGATAGTAGGTTGCATGCCAACTATTCGACTAAATGTCCATTCGCTGTAGGTGATTAGTTTGCTTTGTGAATTCATCTAATTGCATAAAAAAGAACAAAAAAAGAAGTCATTCTTGCATCTAGAACTTAGCATTGTCATTCTTGCATTGTTCTATAGACACTTGAAGCTTTAATCCATCGTCATTCAAACAAATCATCAAACTGTGACAAAAACCAGCAAGAAGCCCTTTGCATACAAAGTGTTTGAAAAAATTACAAGGCCGCAAATTGAGACAATTAAGGGCAGATTGGGCAAGGATTGTTACATAGGTCTTCGCTCAACATCATTGCTCCATGCCCTATAGGGGCTATATTTTTGAGAGTTGAAGACTGCGAACGGAAATAAAAGACAAACATTTCATTTCAGATATTTTCATTAATGTTGGACATTCCAACATGATGCAAGTAATAACAGGCAATGCACCTCCTTGTAAGGTTGTAGGTTTAATGGTGTCAATATATAATCATATCGTTAGGAATCCATGCATAGCGCATAACCTGAACCTCATTTTACAGTATTTTGAGGTTCAAATCCCATGGATTAGGGAAGTAAAAGGGCATGCCAAGGAGGTCATCAAATATTTTTCAACAGTTCTCCAAGTTGGAGTGGTTGGGACAACGTATGCCCCAAACTTCATCCTGTAGAGGTGGATTGTTGACGTAAAAACTATATTGTTACATATGGTACCGAGTGAGGTGTGGGCCATTTGGATGCAATCAGATTCAAACAAGGGCTCATTCGTCCGTAAGATGATGATTACTGGACACTAGGAAAGATTGAAATTTTGCTCAAATTCACATAAGTAGAAATGCTGCTACTTTAAAGACCAGACAAAGAATGGCCTTTTATAGGAGAGGTGTATAATGTCATTCACACCATAGTCGAAAGAGCCGTGGATATCATTTCAGAAGAGACATCAAATCACAACATCCGCTATGTTGATTCAGATTTCAAAGACATTCTAAGGGTATTTTTGACAAGTGAAATCAATTGGACACATCAATGTGCACTTTGGCACATTCACTTAAGCCAATATTTTATGATAAGAATCTCCTTGTTGCAATCAATGGAAGAGAAATTCCCCACATAGGGATAGAAAGGTGGGCATAGGACTCAAAGAAGTATTATAAAACTATTGGAACATTCTCTCCCTACTTATACAAAAGATAAATAAATTTATTGGTTGGTGGAATAAAACACTTTGGAGATATAGCTTCCTTGAATGATATGAAAAAAATTGGGCCTGATCGATGGTGAATTGTGAGACCAAGTGCTCCAAATTTAAATACATTTTCTATTCATTTTCTTTCGCAGATGGAAAGCTCTTCCACCAAAAAGACAAATTAGAGCACTTATGGCTTCATTCATTGATGAAGCACAACAAGTTGGACAAGATAACAGAGGACTTTGCTTTGTGCATTTTAATCTTTTTCTTGTATCTTGCCAAAGCAAAGATCATAGCAAAGGACCAAAATAGTAATGGCACGTAAATTCTTACTTGGATATTTATTTTGTTTCCCTAAATGTTGGAGAGACCACTTATACCAAAATGAGGTTGAGCCATCTATAGCAACTCCCAGAACAGAGTTTTCCTCTTCTTTTAGTCAGCAATTTGATGATGATTTCAATGGCTTCTGACAGCTAAGTGTATATCATAGAAATGAGACTCAGACTCGGCAAAGACTCGATAAGCCTACTTTTTACTCAGATTTGAACTCAGCAGCAATACTCGGCCAAGACTTGGCAAATTTTAAAAAAAACATCAAATTTTAGGGCAAAAAACTATGAAAATGCATTACATATCAAATCCACTTAAAATACGCTCAAAATTAGTTGGTTACACCTAACATGCACATGTATATGCAAAGAAGTGAGTAAATAAGAGGCAGGTATATATTCATAAAATTATTTCCTTGTATACAAAATATAGATTGAGATGATTCAATCACAATGCACAGACTTGTTGCTAATCGCCTCTTATTAAGATGATTCAATCACAATGCACAGACTTGTTGCTAATCACCTCTTATCCAAGTTGAATCTAGCATTTGCACAATAACAATCAGCAGCTTTGAAGCAAAAAATAAAAAAATCAGAATGATTCAATCACAATAATGTGTGAAAGTGAGGAAAGTGAAATATGGAACGGGCTCATGAAAATAAGGTTTGAATGAGTCAATGAATGTTTGAGTGAGTTAGAGTAGCTTTTCGGTTTAGGTTTGTATATTTGTGTGTTTTTTTATTTTTATTTTTTTGCGTTTAAAAAAAAATTGTAAAACAACTGAGACTCAGCAAGTTCAGGCACAAGACTCACAAGTCTTGCTAGAATCGGCCAAAGACTTGGCAAGTCTCCAAAATACTCGACGATTCCTTAGGGACCCTGACTCGGACTTGGATTAGCGAGTCCTCGCTAGGACTCCTCAAGTCTCGATTATATGGTGTATATTGTATAGAACATTTAGTCATTTTTCATGACTCGTATAAACTGTTCTATAAAGGCCATTTTTGAATAATGTATAGCATATAAGTAAATGCCATATGGAAATTAAATTTAGACAAGTATGTGTTTCTATAATTTTGGCATTCTACAATGAGCAATATAGCTTTTGCCAGTTAAATTTTTTTTTTTTTTTTAAAAAAAGTTAAATTCTTCATTTCCATGATCATTTTTAGGGGCGTGGGGTTGTCTCCTTGTCTTCTTATTTCCATGTAATGTGCAACTAGCTGCTAGGGCTCACAAGTCAACAAATGACTGGTGGTCATCCTACGTCAATAAGCCAGCCTAGTCAGCTTAGAAAATAAACAAAAATGGTAAAATTAGGATATCAATAGAGAGGTTGAATCTTCCACATCCTTTGAATGAGAAAAAAACTACTAGGTTAAAACAAAAGCCATGTTTTCTTCATTTTATTTCAACATTGAACCACATCGCCCAAAAGATACAAATGATATTTAACAAATCTCTATTCAAGTTGACTGACCATGTCAGTCTACTGCAACACAATGCCTGAAGTTCACACTAATACCACTTGGAAAACCAGATACCTTAACATAATATAATTGCCATGGTCAAAAGAAGCGCATCATAGTAAAGTATGTTACGAGAGATTCTTAAGAACATCGAATATGGCCAGCACTCAAAATAGTGTTAATCCGTCAAGTATCCTGGCACTCAAACCAGGTCTGTCATCCAACCTGTACTCTTTATGCCAGCACAAGAACTAGGTCCATTTAAGCCAAGAGATAGCCAGATGATTGAAAGGGCATAAAGACCCCATAATCTGTGCATTCTTACATAGCTTGTATGCAAATGTCTATCCAAAAATTGCACACAATTTCATTGTATACAAACTGGGTACATACGAATTTGGACACCATCAATTTGTCGCCTTTTTATTTTTCTCTATATTTGACACGTCTTACTAAGTTATAAACTCCAATAAACATAACTGCCTTAGGGTTTAGTTTCCTGTAATTTTATTTAAACATAAATATTTTCAAATACCCTTATGCATTAATTAATTATGAATGAAATAAAATTGCATACTTTTTAGAAATGGCCCTAAAATGATGGTTAGAGAGATTATTGTGTTCTTAGTTTTGAATTGTTGCCCCATGTTTCTATTAAGATTGGATTGTTAACCTCACACTCCTCATCTTAGTCATTTAAAATTGTTACCAAAGGGTTGTACCACGTATTGATTATTGTTGGGTTATTATTTGTGATTCATTAATTGTGTTTGATGCCTAGGGGAATTCTCATTATTTTCATCTCATCATGAGTTGCATGAAGCCATAAATTAGTGATTGTCTCTCAAAGAGGGAGAAATAATGAACGTCAAAGGGCATCGATTGTATGGATTCTTGGCACAATGCTCTATGGAAGATTAAATGATGGTCATCATTATTCTCTACCTTTTCCTTCTCCAACACCATAGGTAATCAAGTACCGATGCCCCAAACTGCTTCAATAAGAATACATTACTTGATAATCATTTTGGCAAAGATCCAATCTCTCCATGTGTGCATGGAACTACAAGGGAGGGAACGTGCATAACAAGATAATTAACAGCAGCTAAACCCTACTATAAAGGGTCCATAGTTAATTGTGTTTGCATGCTATTCCTATTTTCAATGGTTTCTTTCACTTAATGTTCCAAGAGAAAGGATGTTAAATTGCAACAATGGCTATAATATGCAATCCCTAAAGACCACCATGAACATGGATATTAACTCTCTGACCACATTGAATTCTCAATTGCTCAAAAGACAACCATCAGACTAACAAGTGTAAGTAAGATTTGTAGTCCATATAAGCAATCATAGAAGACCTTGTTAGTATTGGGAAAAAACAATGTCAAGGAATAAGTAATTTTCATGAGACGTGTTTAATCAAGAGACTAAAAGCCCCAAATATAAAGCCCAGGTTAGACAATCTATACATCAGCAAGAATACTCAATGTCTCTTCTCTGCAAATTACAATTCAAGCTACAGAACAAAGAATCAGATCCCTTATCAAATAAATTCCTATGTGTAACCATCCTTCCAGTCAACACTACCAGTCTTACCCAATCACCACTACTATTCTTTCCAGTATTCAACATCGAACGGTAGGTTATGCGAATGAAGCACAAAGGTTTTAATCCCTCTGTAGAGGACTTGTGTGATATCTGTCAAAAGTTTACTTTTAGTCCCTTTCATGGCTCCCCTGCTCGACACATGCCTTCACCTTTTTTGGTCTCACAATGCCACCAAGGAAGTCCCAATCAAACTCATATCAGGTGCAAAGAAGCTTTCCAAGCAATAATTGGTCATTCGTCATTAGATTTTGAGAATGAAAGGGGAATTGTGTGACCAAGGAAAGTGAATTTATTCTCTACAAGATATAGAGCTAGATTCAATTACCAAGGACATTCAAAACTCCTGTATGTCTCCTCCAGTGGCACCCCTTGCCCCCGCACCCCCCCCAATTTTTGTGGTGGGCTTGGAGTTATCTCCTTCCACACATTTGTCTAATCACCCAAGTCGGTGCCCAATAACATCGGATGCACCTAGCACCAAGCATGATGACACCCACAAACATCCTTCGCTATGGGTGAAACTCATGATCAACACAAGAGGTAAGGAAACTACACTTAAAACATTTTGGATTGTTCCCATCTCTCACCAAAAAAAAAAATGAATGAACAAGTTCTTTTCAAGCTAACCCCACATGTCAATTTCACAAGTCCCAAGTACCCATATAGTTATCTTCCAATAAGTAGATTTGGTTGTTTTGTTATCGACAATGGTTTATCTCATAGTTACCTGAAGATGTGTGGATATAGATATTGGAATGGGGAGGGGGGCACCATTCAAATCAAGGTACATGTGTAAATGAATAATGGTATCTATATACCTATATTTTTAAGTCATTAACGATACCTTTTGCAGGACTCGTCAATACCTCAATTTCCTAGATTACACATCCTGAGGAGTGCACCAAGAAAGAGGTGGGGTTGCTTCATGGTGCTTTGCGAGAAATGACCATGTTATACCATTATGCATGCTTATCATCAAATGCATGACTTCAACTTTGTTTAATCTCCTTTGAGTCTCTTTTCCCTTCATTCCTCTCATTCTGCTAAGTATCTTCACTTTTTCCTACTAGATCGATCTGAATTGATCCAGTTCTGTATCATCCCTAATATTTCCTACTAAATTGATTCTGATTGATTTATTCTAATTCTTCCCTGTGACGCTTTCCTACTAGAATGATCTTGATCGATTTAGTTGACTACCTATTTCTACTAGATCAACAAGGTCGACCTAGTATTGTGTTGTTCCAGATTCATTAGATTAAATTGATCCGGATCCATCCCATCAGCATTTTAATTCACTTTTGAGACTTCGACTATTATTTATAAGTTTCCTAAATATTATTTTGAGTTAAACAAAACAACACTCATTTGTAGTGCTTACGCATGAAAATTCTACTCTAAGTGTATTAGAGGAAATAGGAGATAGAATCTTATTCTTGTGAAGGTCTAGTCTTGCTCAATGTCTTTGAAGCTCAATAGAAGGAAGTTGAACCAAGGAGATGCCCTTAGTCTTTGGAGTCCCCAATTAAGAACACTTGGGTCTTCATCCTTTCCATTTAAAGCCTTTAGCTACAAAATTTGTTGCGGAGTTTGTTTTTACTCCCATTGCTACTGCAAAGAAAGACCCAAGTGAATCGGAGTTAGGTCTTAGCACATCGATCTCCCAGACTGCACATCCTAAGTTGGAGTTAGGTCTTAGTAAATCAGCGATGAGCAAAGCACATAATGATGTCTTTTGGAAAATCGTAATTCGAGTTTTTCTAGCTAGTCGGAGAAACACTTTGATTACTTAGTGAAAATCACTGAGTAATCCACCTCGACTCGGCAAATGTCACAATAAAAGACCAAAGCAAAAAAATAAAGCAATTTTATCATTTTAAGGTGAGATTTATCTACAATTCTTCCAGTTGCATTCATTTATGACGAGATTCGAATCAAGGCATGATAGATCTGTCATCTGAAATTTGAATATCAGCGAATCAACAATGAAAGTTTGAAACACTGGCTAGGGTATATTGTATTACGACAAGATTTAAATGTATATGCAAACTCATACTACAAATACATAATTGATATTGGCTTAAATACTACAATGTATAATGATATTGTCTTTCATACTAATACATAATTGATAAATTGATATTACAAATACAAACTCACGGTACAATCACTTCAAGGCTTCAAGTTCAAGCCCTCAAGTGACTGTCGAGTCTGATACATTCATACATAAGTGAATGAAATGCCATATCATGTTTGATACAGTCATACATACATATTTGAAAATTGATATTATTGTTTACATATGAATGAATGAATGAAATTCATATTCAAGTGCAAATTTCAAGCATATTACATACTGTCCAGTGTACTTTGAGTCAAAAATTAATAGAAAATATACTTACGGCATTCTATACATTCATTTCTCATGTCATTTAACAATGTTTTACATGTTATTTAAGTTTATTTTATGAATTTGTATGTTTTTAAAAGTAGCGATAAAGCTGTCGAGTAATTGCCAAGAAACATCAAAGTCCCAAGTCCCAGTCACAATTTTGGTCTGCCAAGCAATTGTCGAGTACAAGTTTTTGAACTATCCTCATCTATTCCCTCCTTTTAGGAAAAGGCTTTCGCAATAAGATGAGCCTTGTACTTGTCCCAAGTACAAATGTTGTCCACCCATTTGTATCCGATGAGTTGTTTACCGGGTTGTTCAGGTACCATACAAAGGTCATAAGCAAGAACAACATGACCATGCTCTACTAAAGTAACAACCTTGTTTTTGGCATTCTGAGCCAATACCCATGACTGACGCATATCATCCTCCTGCACAATTACCTGTCAATTTGACAAAGATTGAGGAATTGCATCCTCCTACACAACCTTTATAATGGAAATTTCCTTCACAATTAGTGCACATAAATTGACCGGAGCAAGGTTAACAAGCCTTTGAGGAATTTCATCCTCCAACACATCCTAGTTAGTGGAGTCTCCAAACGTGCATTATGTTGGTTGTGGCCAAGTCAACAAGCCTATAAAAGCCACCTTGCTCAATACTTGGGCAATTACTCTGTCATGTTTGACATTAGAACAATACACTATTTCCCAGAGAATTTTAAAGCAAAGTCGAGGTCTTCCATTAATTGACTAACAAACAAGCGAATTTTATTCATGCTAGGAACAAACCTAACACTCCTTACTTCGATTTTTCTAACATTAGTCAATACTATGCAAATATATTGTATCCCCTCTATTGCATTGTAATGTCCCCATTTTTCCCTCATAAATAAACAGGTATTGAAGACCTTTAGTCTATCTCCCCATAGACTAAAGGATCCCTTTGTGGGGAAAGTTATTTTATTGGTTATTTATTAATTGTCGCAATAGTGATTATTATTATAAGGCAATTATTAATTAATTAATAAAATATTTTAAAAGTGGTTTTTACCACTAAAGTGTTAAAGTGAATTAAATATTAATTTATTTACCTTAAAGTAATTTTAATTACTATTTTAATTCTGGTCAATAATTATTCAAAAAAAAAAATTTGCAAAGGAGCTAAAGTGAAGATAAGGAAAGGTGTTTTATCTTCCCAAAGCAGTTCACCGCCTTTGGAAAATTATAAATACATGGCAAAGGTTACAATGGAGGATATGTTGATTTTGATATTCTTGTTCTTCCTACGCGAAGAAGACTATTGGGATGCATGCACAATAGAAGTTCTCTACTTTGGTGAATGATCAATCTTACAAAGGTGTCTACTGACACCACCTTGCGAAAGAAAAGCTTGTTTGTGCCCTAAGGAGTGGGGCGAACTACTTTGGAGGGTTTAAATGCTTGTTCTTGAGGGTTTGGTGATATTCTACTTGCATTTTAGCTTTGCTAAAATATTATACTAATTTTGCTAGTGGAGCGAACCACTTGGGAAGGTTGGTGCTAGGGTTTAAAGCCTCTATTTGGACATAATATTCACAAAATAATTATCTGAAATTATTTAATATTTTTTTATTATTGTTGTGGAATTTTGGGTGGTTTATAAAGGATTTGAAGACAAGAATAGTCCCTCTATTTTTTTGCTATTTTCTCAGGGTTCTTGAAAGTCGGGCAATTGACCTAGGAGGGTCAAATTGACAATTTTCATGCCAAAATAAGGCACTGGTATTTTTCCTATTATTTTCAGAGGTTGGCAATGATTTTCAAAAAGGGTTTGAAGATCTTTTTATTTTCAAACAACAACAAAAAATTAGTTATTAAACCTGATTTTTTATTCATCTATCTTTGGCGTGGAAGGTACAAAAGAACAGAGAAAAAATGAATTTATTTATGTGGATTTAAATATGTAATTTTAATACATATTTTCAGATTATTTCAAGACATTTTATTAGCACAAATTCATCATAAAACCCTCTCTTTTTGGCACTTGGGGTTTCTGGAATTAAATAAGGGTTTAGAGAATTAAATTCTCAATTTAGGGCTTGCTGATTTTCATTTCTGATTTTGAGATTTTGGGAAAAACCCCTTTGGCCCTAATTCGTCCCATGTGAGGACATTACAGTGGTATCAGAGCATCGGTCTTGTATACCTATGCGTTGGTTGTTGGATGCAAACAGGTAAGGAATACATAGTTTATCAGAAAAAGAAAAATAATGTGGGGTACCAAGAGCAAGGGTTCTCTCCAAAACAATTTAAGCTTATGCATGGCTTAATCAAGGAAAGCCAAAAAGAACTTCAACAAAATTTGAGTGTGCAAATCGCAGCTATGTTGAAAGATGCTACTCCAAGGAAAGATAACTTCTTCAATGGAGAAGGACATTCGAAAAATCACGAGAGGGTTTCTATTAACCCCCCTCAAAAATTCTTCAAGGCCACCTTTTTGTAGAAGGAACCAATGATAGAGAAAAGGACGCCAATGGATGATACTTTGAAAATTCGTCAAAAAAGGTATGCATCTCTAAGCCTTGCCACACAAGCATTATTGTCTTTTCGGGATAATTGTTAGATGAAGGATGGAGTACCAAACAAGCAGCCCCATAGACACTTGCATCAAGGCAAAAGGCAAGGAGTCATCAAGGAAGAAATGACCGAACTACATGGAAAGTTTGAGGAAAAGAATGACGGGGCAACCCTTCATGAAGAGGCCAATGAAATAGAAAAACCAAATTTGAAGGAGGAAGATGAGCTACAAAAAGATGACACTTTGGGGCAGCCTAGAGTGGGAAATTGTGAAAACCAAAAATCTGAGTTTTTGGAGCAGTAAAGAGAGCTGTAAATGATGGATGAAAATGAGGAGATACTAGATGCTTTGGGGCAGCCAAGTACCCCAAACTTTGGTATTCCAAAAAATGATTTTGAAGAAGCCAAAGAAACCGAGATATTCATAGAAAGATATGAGTTGAATGATGATTTTTGTTTGGTATCTAATAATTGTTCAAATTTATTGCATGACTCTAGATTTGATAAAAGAGTTTGGAAGGAAAAAATTTCAATCACAAATAAGAAGGGAGTGCAAGCCTTGACAAGGTTGGATGGCACAAACGGGCCTCTTGATAGATCAATGCACAATGAGATGAGGGAATTCTTGAAAGAAAAGAACACTATGATGGACTTACATACAATCAAGAAAGATATGGTTTGCAAATTGAAGCATGAGGACTCCTTGACTCAAGTTCACAATTATTTGCACCAAGAGGTATGGGATTCTAGTGATTTTTTGAATTTTACAAAGGTTCTCAATCATGATTTTAAATTCTTTATGACTAATTCTGTGGGAATGAAGAAAGAATCCAAAAATTATTGGCAACATTTTGGGCCTTGGACCCCCATAGAGAGAAGCACAATTGATAGAGGGCAGCAAACTAAGAGGTCAAAAGTTGTTGAAAGATAATGAAACTTTACTCCCAAAAATTCTGAGTTGAGCAACCTATGGCAGCCACCTATCATGCATAATAAATCCGATCTTGGGAGCATTCTAACACTTGTCACAAGGGAAAATGTTGTTAGATGTAATTTTGATTTGGTGCAATCAAAAAACTTAGTTTCTACATCTCTATTACAGCATTTTCACATGGGCAATAGGTCTGATTTTGTTATGTACTTTCAGCTGTCAATAAAATATGGAAATATCAATGACTAGGGTCACAGTTTGCATAGTAAAAAGGGGAAGTATAAGGACGTGGAACAGCAGTATATAAAAAGAGATAAAATTCAATATTGATGGGGTTTGTTTGATGATGCATACATGTGTGAGGAAGCTAACAAAGGGCAGCCAAGAGGACATACCCCTTACATAAGTGGATCCCTACCAATAGGTTTAGATGATTATGTTATGCACTTACAAGGTATGTTTTCCAATTTGATTAAGCTTGTGTTCTTTCTACAAATAGAAAGACTACATTTTCAAGATGAAGAAAAATTGATATGGTATAAAGGAGTTCCTAGCCCACCTTGGAATGCACACTATGAGAGCACACCTCCTCTAATGCTTTTCCATGAGATGAATTTAATTATGGCCAGCCTTGCTCAGCATATTAAATTGATTCAGTTTTGCATTCCTAATATTTTTCATATAAGGAATAAGTTCATAATGATTTGTTGGGGAAGCATGGAGTTAGAGAACCCATTAAGGATCATCTTGGTAATTAATAAATTAAAATTTTTGAGTAAAGACATGGCTCTGTTTCACTATGACAACCCACATATTTGCATGCACAATCTATGGGGAGAGGTTTCAACTCATAAGGGGACCTTGTGGATAAATTCAAAGCATGATAAGAGGTATGTGAGCTACTATTTTGAGTTGTATAACACATTGAATTCTCTTGAGCAGCATACAAGGTACAGGTATGGCAGGTTAAGAAGTTATGATGGCATCCCCCAGATCTTGGGAAGAGGAGAAAGCACAAGTATTAATTCTAAATTTTGTCATCGTGAAAAATCAGAATTAAGCATGTACTTACAGCAATATCATGGAGGAAAAACAGTTTTTTTCCATTTTTTGCAAAGTTTTGGAAACATGCATGTTTGGGTTCCATTTGCAAGTAATAGAAGTAGCACAGACACGAAGAGGGTACATCTCTCGTTGATAAGCATTTGGGGACTCTTGATGAGCTTATGGAGTGTTACATACATACATGGAAATCTTGATAAGCGGCAGCCTTTGGTAGGGCACATGACGTGCACAAGAAAGCCCATAAATGTTGAATTGTACTACTTTGAGACCTCACATCATGGTAAGTTTACAAGATGGTACCGACCTGATTTCTTTTTGCATGATTGGAGAATTATAACATGACATTTGGGGAGTCATTACCATTGGGGCAGCAAGGTAATCAAATTCTATTATGTTTTTTATTCTAACTTTTGGCCACATATCACTTCCTTGAAGGGTCTAAGGGAATGGAGCTTCCTCATCCACCACTTGGTATTGAAAGGGGTGTGTGGCTGGTAACATGTGGAGCCTTTGGATGGCCATGAGGACACATCTAGCACTTGGGGGTAGCCCCTAAGTACAGGAACAACAGTATGAAAAAGACGTGAAGAATAACTTCATTGGGAAACAGGGAAATGTGGACATTGTTTGATAAGGAGTGTTGTGACACCCACTTAGATTTTGCAATTGCTTGAGGGCAAGCAATTTTGGGAAGGGAGGACTGTAATGTCCTCATTTTTCCCTCTTGAATAAACAAGTATTGAAGACCTTTAGTCTACTCCCCATAAAATAAAGGACCCTTTATTGGAGAATGCTATTTTATTGGTTATTTATTAATTGTCCCAATAATGATTTTTATCATAAGGCAATTATTAATTAATTAATAAAATATTTTAAAAGTGGTTTTTACCACTAAAATTTTTAAGTGGATTAAATATTAATTTATTTGCCTTAAAGTAATTTTAATTACTATTATAATTAAGACTAATAATTAATATATTATTCAAAAAAAAAATTGGCATGTGAACTAAAGTGAAGATAAGGAAAGGTGTTTTATCTTCCCAAAGCGGTTCACCGCCTTTGAAAAGTTATAAATACATGGCAAAGTCTATAATGGAGGATATGTTGACTTTGATATTCTTGTTCCTCCTACGCAAAGAAGACTATTGGGATGCATGTCCAATAGAGGTTCTCTACTTTAGTGATTGATCAATCTTATAAAGGTGTCTATTGACACCACCTTGCGAAAGGAAAACTTGTTTGTGCTCTAAGGAGTGGGACGAACTACTTTGGAGGGTTTGGATGCTTGTTCTTGAGGGTCTAGTGATATTCTACTTGCATTTTGGTTTTGTTAAATTATTATACTAATTTTGCTAGGGGAGTGAACCACTTGGGAGGGTTGGCGCTAGGGTTTGAAGGATCTATTTGGTCAAAATATTCACAAAATAATTATCTGAAATTATTTAATATTTTTCTGATTATTGTTGTGGAATTTTGGACAGTTTATGAAATATTTTGAAGACGAAAAATTAATAAATAATTTGCAAAATTATTATTAATTTTTCTAACAGGTTTCAAATATTTTCTTCCCTATGGAAGGCAAGCATAGTCCCTGTATTTTTCTGCTATTTTTCCAGGCTTCTTGAAAGTGGGGCAATTGAACTAGGAGGGTCAAATAGGCAATTTTCAAGCCAAAATAAGGTCCTAGTATTTTTTCTATAATTTTCGGAGGTTGGCAGTGCTTTTCAGCAAGGGTTTGAAGATCTTTTTATTCTCAAGGTGTGTATTTTCGCAACATAATTTATAAATGGGTCAAGAGTATAACTCAAATCTATGCAGTGAATCCTGAAATATTATAGATCTTTTTATTTCTGAACAGTAGTATAAAATTAGATATTAAATCTGATTTTTCATTCATCTATATTTGGCATGGAAGGTACAAAATAACGGAGAAAAAAGGTATTTATTTATGTGGATTTAAATCTAGAGTTTTACTACATATTTTCAGAGTATTTCAAGGCATTTTATTTGAAGAAATTCATCATAAAACCCTCTCTTTTTGACACCTAGGGTTTCTAAAATTAAATAAAGGTTTAAAGAATTAAATTTTCAATTTAGGGCTTGCTGATTTTCATTTCAGATTTTGGTAAAAACCCCTTTGGCCCTAATTTGTCCCATTTGGGGACATTACATGCATATAATTGACAATCAATAGTGAAATTGAATAAGAAAATAGGCATTTGTAATAAATTTGACATATCAGTCCTTATGAAATCAGAAATGTTAGGATGTGCAGGAATCAATGAACTAGCAACTAGTAGCATTAGCAATCGAGTATAATGCCACAAATGCATACTCTTCCTTAGAATCCGCTTTTGCTTCAACTACTTCCACATTTATCGTTTGATTGCTTTGTTGGGAAAATGTGTACTATCGCTTTCGGCAACCCTTTTTGAGATGCTTAACCTTATGACAATAAAAACACTTCACCTTGTGCTTAGAAGATGAATCCATAAAGATAAGTTTCCACTTCCCCTTTGACTAAGCAACAAGTGCACTCTGGTTTTCCAACACTAGACTCATTTCCTTGTGTTTGTCTGTGTTCCTTTTACTTTAAATAAGAACAATCCTGATCAAATGTCAAGGATTGGTTTTCGATCGTCAATTGTAAAGATTCCATGAAAGATTCATATGGAAGCGTCAAGCTATTCAGAACAAGAGCTACCATGTCGTCGTCATTGACCCTTTTGTTAATGGCTCCTAACTAATCTCAAAGATCTTTCATCCGAAGGTGTGTAATGTCTCCATTTTCCCCCCTTAATTAAATAGCTATGAAGTCCTTTAGTCTATCTCCTTATAGACTAAAGGAGCCCTTTTTGGGGAAAGTTATTTCATTAGTTATATATTAATTGTCGAAATAGTGATTTTTATCACAAGGAATTATTAATTAATTAATTAAATATTTTAAAAGTGGTTTTTACCACTAAAATGCTTAAGTGAAATAAATATTAATATATTTACCTTAAAGTAATTTTTATTACTATTTTTAATTAGGGCTAATATTTAATATATTTTTAAAAAGGAGATT
Organism: Torreya grandis; assembly: GCA_037957365.1. Classification (NCBI taxonomy): domain Eukaryota; kingdom Viridiplantae; phylum Streptophyta; class Pinopsida; order Cupressales; family Taxaceae; genus Torreya; species Torreya grandis. The sequence continues at coordinate 1,445,745 of JARHVA010004259.1, read as the reverse complement.
TTGGCATGGAAGCTAAAGTGAAAATAAGGAAAGATGTTTTATCTTCTCAAATGGGTTCAAACCCTTTGGAAAGTTATAAATACATGGCGAAGGCTACAATGGAGGATATGCTGAAATTGATATTCTTGTTCTTCTTGCGTGAAGAAGACTATTGGGATGCATGCCCAATAGAGATCCTCTACTTTGATGATTGATCAATCTTACAAAGATCTCTATTGACACCACATTGCAAAAGGAAAGCTTGTTTTGTGCCCTAGAAGTGAGGCGAACTACCTTGGAGGGTTTTGGTGCTTGCTCTTGAGGGTTTAATAATATTTTACTTGCATTTTTGACTTGCTAAATTATTATATTAATTTTGCAAGTGGAGCACCACTTAGGAAGGTTGGCACAAGGGTTTAAAGGCTCTTTTCGGTCAAAATAATCACAAAATAATCTAAAATTATTTAATATTTTTCTGATTATTATTGTGGAATTTTGGACAATTTACAAATAATTTTGAAGATGAAAAATTAATAGATAATTTGCAAAATTATTATTAATTTTTCTAACATTTTTATGAATATTTTCTTGCTTGTGGAAAGCTGGAATAGTCTGTATTTTTTTACTATTTTTATAGGGTTCCTAAGAGGGGCGATTGACTTAGGAGCGTCAAATTGGTGATTTTTATGACAAAATAAGGCACTGGTATTTTTCTATATTTTTCTAAGGTTGGCAGCGATTTTGGCAAGGGTTTTAAAGATCTTTTACTCTCCGAACAGCAACAGAAAATTAGATATTAAATCTGATTTTTCCTTCAGCATTTTGTAGTCGAAAAAAGAGAGAAAAAGGTATTTATTTAAGTGGATTTAAATCTGAAATTTACTTCTTATTTGCAAATTATTTCAAGGTATTTTATTGGCATAAATTCCCTATAAAACCCTCACTTTTTGGCATCTAGAGTTTCTTGCATTAAATAAGGGTTTTGACAATTTAATTATCAATCTAGGGTTTGCTAATTTTTAAATTAAAATTAAAGGAATTTAGGAAAAAACCCCTTTTTTCTAATTCGTCCTCTTTGGGGACACTACAATGGTATCAGAGCACCGGTCTTGTATACCTGTATGTGGGTTGTTGGATGCAAATAGGTAAGGAATACATAGTTTAACAGAAGAGAAAAAAAAAATGGGGGACCAAGAGCAAAGGTTCTCTCCAGAACAATTTAAGCTTATGCATGGCTTGATCAAGGAAACCTAGAAAGAACTTCAGCAGAGTTTGAGTGTGCAAATTGCAGCTATGTTGAAAGATGCTCTTCCAAAGAAACATCACTTCTCCAATGGAGGAAATTCAAATAATGATGAGAGGGTTTTTATTAATCCACCTCAAAAATTCTTTGATGCCACTTTTTTTCAAAAGGAACCAATGTTGGAGAAAAGGACACAAAGAAAAGATATTTTGAATACTCGCCAAGAGGAACATGCAACCCTAAGCTTGGCCACACAAGGATTGTTGACTTTTCGGGATTTTTGTGAAACGAAATAAGGAACCAAATCAAAGGCTCCTAATACACAACCCCGCAGAGACTTGCAACAAAGATTGGGTAAGATTTTTCTTCCTGTTTTTGATGGTTCTAATAAGTTTCATGTGAGGTCTTGGTTACAAAAATTAGAAACATATTTGTCACTTAACCCCATGTTTGAAGAGGAGGCTCTAAATTTGTCACCCTACATTTGGAGGGAACTGCTCACGAGTGGTGGTTTCATGGCCTAATCACATAAGGCCACGGATCTATTACTACCATGGAAGAATTTGGCCAAAGAATCATGGAACGATTTGATAGAAAAAATCCGGATACACATTTTTGGGAGTTGGCACGACTCAAAAAAGAGCATGATGTTGAAAGGTATGTCGCTAATTTTCAGAAGGTTTCAGTAATGGTTTCTGACATTAGTGAAAAAAGATTAATTGTTTTTTTTGTTGAGGGCTTAATTGAACCCTTGAAAAGGTTGGTGAAGACTTTTAACCCTCTCTCTTTGCAAGATGCCATCACCAAGGCATTAGATCTAGAATGTTCAGCCTACAGGGGTTATGAAAGGCCAAAGGGACAGCCAAGAACAACCACCTATTCGCTGCCAAAAGAAACAAATACAGGGCAGCCAAGAACTGATTTGAGTGGGCAGCAAAGAACATAAGGTGGGCAGCCCAAAGCACCACAAAATGAGCCACCAAGGAAGCCTTTTTCACCATATGTGCCATCTTATAAATCAATTCTCTATAGCACCAACATGAGAGATGAAAGAGATGAATTAAGGAGACAAGGCTTATGTTTCACATGCAAAAAATCATGGACCAAAGGCCATCATTGCATGCGCAAAGGGCATGTCTACTATATTGAGGATCGATAATTATTCATATTTTGATGTTATTGGTACTAATGATGGGCATGATGACAATATAGTTAATGAGCATGTGCATGAAGATGAAACACAAGACATGGGCAGCACTCTTGCTACTCTTTTAGGAGCACCCAAATACTATCCTTTCAGAGCAGGAGGAACTATAAAGGAGCACAAGGTAATCATCTTAATTGATAGTGGTGCTACACATAATTTCATTGGCAAAAATTTGGTAGCTAAGCTTGATTTGGTTGTAGAAGATTTCAAGAGTTTCAAAGTAATCATAGCAGATGGGTTTTCTCTTCCTTGTACCAAAAGAGTCACCAAGCTTCCTATTACCTTGGGAGAGCATGAGGTATGTGATGATTTATATGTAATTGACATTGGAGAGATGGATCTTGTTCTCGGGGTCCAATGGTTGCATTCATTGGGGGAATTTACCCTCATCTATCAAAGCTTAATGCTCAAATTCAAGATAGATGATAAAGAAATAACACTTCAAGGTATGGTCAAAAGAGCACCTCAAATCACTTCTATATTTAATAAAGCTTTACAAGAAGATGCAAAAATGTATTCCATGTCTTTTATAATAGCAGATTGGAAAGAATTGATTACCATGGAATATGCTAAAAATCGATTTACTAATAATTTGTTTGAGGAAATAATTGTTGATGACAAATTTAGAATTGTGGATGGCCTCATACTTTACAAAGAATGAGTTTATTTGGTGCCCGAATTCAAGGTGAAGCAAATGATCTTAAGAGCTGCCCATGATACTCCTTTGATGGGCCATCAAAGGTATTTTAAAACTTACAAACTAGTGAGAGAAAGACTTTATTGGAAGGGTTAAAGAAAAGTCCTCAAATACATTCAAGAATGTTTCGTATGCCAAAAGAATAAAAGTGAGCATGATTTTCTAGCAGGCCTCTTACAGCACCTTCCCATTCCATCACAAAAATGGGAGAGTATCTCTATGGATTTCATTACCGGATTACCCATGGTCCAAGATAAAAATTGTCTTTATGTTGTGATTGATAGACTTATGAAATTTGCACATTTTTACCAACTCTCAGCTGAGTACAATGCTCATATGGTTGTTGATGTGTTTTTTAAATAAGTTTTTAAGTTACATGGGCTCCCTAAGAATATTGTGAGTGATAGGGACAACATATTCATGAGTATATTTTGGCAAAAAATCTTTAAATTAACAAGTACGGAGCTCACTCCTAGCACCAGTTATCATCCACAAACCGATGGGCAAACAGAAAACGTGAATAAATGGTTGAAAGGATATTTGAGAAACTACATTTCAAGATAGCAATCAACATAGGGAAAATGTTTGCATATGGATGACCATTGTTACAACACCTTTCATATGTTCATAGGTATGACTCCTTGTAAGGAACTTTATGGTTATGATGCTCATTCTTTCATTGATTTGATTATGACAGATAGTAGAGTGCCTGGGGCAAAGGACTTGGTATAGCAAAGCTATGACATCATGAGAGCTCTAAAAGAGAACTTGAAAAATACCCAAAATCGACAAAAATTATATGCAAAGCAGCATAGGGTGGAAAGGTCATTTGAAATTGGAGATTGGGTCTTTTTAAGGTTGCAGCCTTATAGGCAATCTTCACTCAAACAAAGTGGTGCGGAAAAACTAAAACCGCGATTTTACGAACCATACAAGGTAAAAAACAAAGTGGGAGAAGTGGCATATGAATTAGAGCTTCCAAATAAAGGTAAGATCCATAATGTGTTTCATGTTTCTTGCCTTAAAAGGTTTCTTGGGCAGCATGCTACCGCTTCTTTAGAGCTGCCCCCATTGGATGAAGAAGGCAAAATTATATTAATTCCAGAAACTATCATGGAGGTTCGTGAGAAGAGGTTAAGAAATCGAAGTCTTAATGAATACTTAATCAAATGGAAGGATCTACCACTTGAGGATGCTACTTGGGAGGAAGAAGAAATTTTAATGCATCCAAATTTGCAATTGCTTGAGGGCAAACAATTTTTGGGGGTGAGGACTATAATGTCCCCATTTTTCTCTTAATTAAACAGGTATGAAGACCTTTAGTCTATCTCCCCATAGACTAAAGGAGCTTTTTTTGGGGAAAGTTATTTTATTAGTTATTTATTAATTGTCAAAATAGTGATTTTTATCACAAGGCAAATATTAATTAATTAATAAAATATTTTAAAAGTGGTTTTTACCACTAAAGTGCTTAAGTGAAATAAATATTAATATATTTGTCTTAAAGTAATTTTTATTACTATTTTTAATTAAGGTTAATATTTAATATATTTTCAAAAAAAAGATGTTGGCATGGGAGCTAAAGTGAAGATAAGGAAAGATGTTTTATCTTCCCAAAGGGGTTCAAACCCTTTGAAAAGTTATAAATATATGGCGAAGGCTACACTGGAAGATATGCTGAAATTGATATTTTTGTTCTTCCTACGTGAAGACTATTGGGATGCATGCCAATAGAGATCTTCTACTTTGGCGATTGATCAATCTTACAAAGGTGTCTATTGACACCACCTTGTGAAAGGAACGCTTATTTTGTGCCCCAGAAGTGGGGTGAACTACCTTGGAGGGTTTTGGTGCTTACTCTTAAGGGTTTGGTAATATTTTACTTGCATTTTTGACTTGCTAAATTATTATATTAATTTTGCAAGTGGAGCGAACCACTTGGGAAGGTTGACGCTAGGGTTTGAAAGCTTTTTTCAATCAAAATATTCACAAAATAATTATTTGCAATTATTTAATAATTTTCTGATTATTATTGTGGAATTTTGGACAATTTACAAAGGATTTTGAAGACGAAAAATTAATAGATAATTTGCAGAATTATTATTAATTTTTCTGACAAGTTTCCGAATATTTTCTTACTTGTGAAACGCTGGAATAGTCCCTCTATTCTTTTGCTATTTTTCCAGGGTTCCTAAGAGTGAGGTGATTGACCTAGGAGGGTCAAACTGACGATTTTTATGTCAAAATAAGGCGCTGGCATTTTTCTATATTTTTCTGAGGTTGGCAATGATTTTGGCAAAGGTTTTGATGATCTTTTATTTTCCGAACAGCAGCATAAAATTAGATATTAATCTGATATTTCTTTCAACATTTTGTAGCCAAAAAAAAGGAGAAAAATGTATTTATTTAAGTGGATTTAAATCTGAAATGTACTAATTATTTCAAAGTATTTTATTGACAAAAATTCTCTATAAAACCCTCACTTTTTGACGTCTAGGGTTCCTTGCATTAAATAAAGGTTTTGAGAATTTAATTCTCAATCTAGGATTTGTTAATTTTCAGATCAGATTTTTAAAAAATTAGGGAAAACCCCCTTTTTCCTAATTCATCCCATTTGGGGACACTACGAGGTGTTATGAGAAAGACCCATCCTTAGAAACCTTTGTGGAAAACAACAAATTCTTCAGGTACAAAATTCAACGTTTTCTTGAAGTTTGATATTTGTTTTTCAAATTGATCCACAACTATCATATCCCTCTTTTGATGGGGACATGGTGGAAGACCCTTAGCCTTAAAACCCTTCCCGGGGCCTAAAAGACAAGTATAAAGGGAAGTGAGTATTAAATATTTTAATTGAATGTGTAAAAGTACCTTTTTGAAAAGTACTTTATGTTTCTTATTTCACTTAAAGAGGGACCTTTAACAAGTCTTAAAGACATCAGGAACTTTAAGAAAAGATCATAAGGAAAGGTCTTTTAAGTCAATTTTAATATTACCCTCCCTTCCTCTTTTTGGGCACCACACTTGGAGGGCTACAAAAGTGAAGAGGAATCATTTGGTGAGGGGATGTCATGTTTCGAATATTGAAAACTTGGTCTATTAGCACACAAACGCTAAGCCAATTGTTTGAAGACGAAACCCTTCAAGCAAATGAAGTTAGAGGACGGAAACTCTCTTCCTTCTTTGGGGTAACTCCATTTAGGTGTTATCATTGGATTCATTTGGTCATTCAAGGGTGTTTTAAACACCATTTGTCATTTTCAGGTTCACATCTTGCTTTTAGAAGAGTGGTGACTTGGTTGGAGGAGTGAAATCTCGCTCTTTGATGGATTTATGCCTTAGAGGCAATTTTGAAATTGTTTCCAATTTTTTGAATAGTGACGAATTTGTTTGGGAGAGGTTTGGACCTCTTGCTATGAACAAATTATCTTGAATTTAATTCTGCAATTTTCCTCATATTTTTCCGGCTTGGCGATTTGGCTTTTGGGTTTTTTTAGCCATCTAAATATTCTAAAATTTCATAAAAAATTATGCCTTTATTGCAAGTATATTTTTGCATATTTATTGATGATTTGATAAGATTTTTAGGCACAAAAAAACATCTACAATTTTCAAATTTATTTTACAGCCAAGGACGCCTAGGGTTTAAAGAGGGAAATCTGATTTTGGAAGGTCATTTTTGCATATTTGAACAACCACTAATTGCTTAAGGTTTGTCATAATTTTAAGCAAATTTTGAGGTTTATTTGAGAGGTTGTTGGCAGTTGGGGTTTGCTACAATTAAATCAAAAAATTCTTATTTTGAAGTAGGGATTATAAATATTCCTAATTTTTAGCTAATCATCCTTTTTGGGGACATTACAACAACACACTTGCCTCAGTGGCATTCCAAACCTCAAGAATCATGTTATCTAACACATAACTTTAATAGTGGCAAGGCGTCCTTATGACGTTTGTCATAATCCGCAAATTTTATAACATGTCTTGCTTCAATACTAACAACGATTTTATCATAATCACGATATTTTGTAATTAAATACCAATTGGGAATTCACAATGAATAGAATTGGCATCAAAAATTGGAGAGGTTGCGATCTAATCCATAATTATTGTCAACCTTTCGATCCACCTTGTAATGTTCCTTTCCGAATGTTCAGAGACCTAGCTGGCCTACTCCACCCTTTTCCTTATTTATTCCCTTGAGAATTGGGGCGAGGGAGGAATAAAGGGAATATTTGGACCCTTATGTGCATTTAACTTTATATTTTTACATTGAACAGGCCATTAATGCACTTTGTGTTATATGTTCACGTTGAGGTGCTTTAAGTCATAACTTATGACTAGGAAAAGTGTTATTTCCCCCCTATTGGCGCTAGACCCTTAATGAGTATTTATTACTCATTAATTATTTTTTTAAAGGGGGTGTTGGAAAAGGTGAAAGTTTTTAGGGTTTGGAGGAGTTTTAAAGAGAATTGGAGGATTAATATTATCATTATGTTCATGGTTATTTTCTCTGGAGTTTTTGAGAGCCTGCGTGTTTATCCACATTGCTCAAGGAGTAAAATCCCTTGAGATCCTTGTTTTCGGTGTAGATGAGACTTTGAACACTAGCTGGAAGTGCTATTTCGACGATAGGATTTATCCTCAATCCCTAGTAGTTGCATTTACAAGTGTTGAAGACCATTTTTCCTGCATACTGGAGGTTTATTTTGGGCTAGCCGTACAGATTGGAGGGATCATTTGGCAGCATTTGGTTTTCTGATAGGTGGCACCAGAATTGAAATCCATTTAGGGCCTTTGGGGGTGACGCCACTTCCTGATGGCTGCAATTTAAGTGTGAAGGCAACGTGGGCTTCCTAGACAAAATCGTGGGGATTTAATCTCCATTTATTGTTGGGTGTTGCTACCTCCGAGGTATTAGTTGCAATTTTAAATAGAAAATAAGATTGTTATTTCAGTTGTAAAAATCAGTCATACTCCGTTGATCAAAGAATAATAATTTGAGTTAATATCGAATGCATGTATGTGCATGTTGATGCATGTGTGGGATTTGGTATGATATTGTAATGCATGTTAATGCATGTGTGTAATTTGGGAGAATCTTGTGTGCATGTTAGTGCATGTGGCATTTGAGCAGTGGGTATTAGTATTTCTCCCAATGATTGTAAGCGGAAATTTTTAATAATCAATTGCATACAAACTATTTGACAGAATGCCTACATGTTAAAATCAGGAATTCTGCAAGTTTAGTACAATATCTTCTAGTTGGGAATATTTCACACCTCTTAGCCTCATCATCAAGACAAGAATGATGCTGAGAAGAATCTCACACCTGACTAGAATAAATACATAAAGTAGAGCAGAAATAATCATATGAAGCTGACATAACTAGTATTATTTTTTGATTAATGGAAGCAAGACTGACTAATTAATAAACCATCATCTTGATTCAAACAATTTTTGTTTTTAACAATTTTGATGGCCTCTCTTACTCTCCTCTTGGCCAATTGTCAACTTTTGCCAAAGTTTTTGTACCTGCAAAGTCAATGGGTTGTTTAATATTGTGATAATGCTTTGCTAATGCTGATTTGTGAGTTCTACTATGTCAAACGTCAGCATTGTGCTCTTTAATCCTTGTACCAATTGTCCTTTTGGTCCCACCAATATGTGACTTTCCAGAAGTGGATGAAATTTGATAAAACCCTTTATGTGATTTAGGGTCAATGGGATTTTTTACCGATTTAAGAAGTTTTCTATTGTTGTTGGGCGGCGAGAAGGTAGTTTTAATTTTCTTTTTCTTCAAATGTACTGCAATTTTATCCATAAAACCTTGTAAGGTAGGAACACCTTTTGTTCTTCTATGTTATTGTCATTGGTATACCTTTGAGTTCTCATTTGTTGTCGCTCTGCTCTCGTGAAAGCCTTATTAATTTGCAGGGTGGAATATTCATTGTTTCTAAAAACTTGGCACAAATATTCCTTTTCTTGTTCAATGTGATTTTTATCTTAGACCCTCATGGCTCTAGTTAAAAGAGTGTTAAGGACTCCCATTTTCTGGGTTGGATGGTGGTCAAAATTTGCATGAAGGTATTGGTCGATATGCGTTTTTTTTTGGTAAACTTTATGGGTTAAAAGACCATCCTGGCTTTTGATCACCATAACGTCTAAAATGGGTAAAGATTCATTTTCTTCAACCTCCATATTAAATTTTATGGAATCGGACTAGCTATTTAGATGTTCAAGAAATTTATCGAGTTCTTCCTTTCCATGGGCCCAAATTACAAAGGTGTCATCAACAAACCTCACCCATAAGTTAGGTTGCAGTTGGTTTGAATTAAGCGCTTAACGTTCAAAGTTATCGAAAACAAAATGTCCACTATTGGCAAGAGTGGGGAACCCATAGCCACACCACAAGTTTGCTCATAAAAATCACCTTGGAAACTAAAAATGGTAGATTTGAGGCATAAGCCTACCAACTTTGGAGTTTCGGGATTTGTTTGGTCTTCAATAACCTTGATGGCCTCATCAATGGATCAGATCATAACTTATCCAATTCTTGATGCCTATTCTGTAATTGTTAAACTCTTATGGCTCCAAACATTATAATTATGACCAATTGAGTTTCACGCTTTAGGCAGAACCATATTTTGAATGTTGGCCATTTTATACATAATTTTTTACTTTGAATAGAAAAAGTACAAGGCTGACCTAGAAATCAATGAAATAAATAGTTCTGACTCGGAAAACAATGCAACAAAGAAGTGTACACTTTATAATCTGAATTTATTTATAACATAAAGTTCAAAAAAGTACTTGCTCAGAACTAAAGATCTGCATTTTGTTTGGCTAGATAAGAAAGCTTGCTTTGTTTTGGCCATGCCCTAGCATGCCAACAAAACTATCTGCAGACTTCAGTGAATCATGTCTCGTTCCCTATAAATCGCAATTCTGACTGTAAAACCCATCCAACTTCAAAATCGTGATTGACATAAAACTTTTCCAACCTCAAAATTGTGTTTGTCTTCTTTGTCGTGATTTTTTGGTTTGTTCTCTTTTTGCCATGATTCTGTTCTAGTTTCCTTCTGCAAACTATTCGTGATTTTCTGTCACGAATGCATTTGATTCTTCCACTTGGCACGACATCCTGCAGGCAATTTGTGAACTGTGTGAATATCTATGATTCAAGTCACGACTTCTAGTCACAGCCTTGCCTGGTCTATGACATTTGCTCTGATCTGTTCACCATTGTAATCTCAAAAATGTCTGAAATGTGTCCTAGTACATACAACTACAATGGTCTTTTGTTAGATTGGGTCTGCTCGTGCTATGGCTGCACTTTAAATCACATTGTTTCCTTCAAATCAAGACTGCATCTTAGCCTTCTTCACCTTTTGTACCCTTTTAATAGGGCTTCCTTGAACTGGGCTTGAACCTCATCTTTTTTTTTGTTCTTACCCTTCTCCCAAGGCTTTTTCGAACACTGCAACTTTTTCTTCATACCAATGATAGAAAATATGAATGCTGAAAGAATGAGGAGAAAACTAGAAGGCACACATTGGATTGTGCGTGCATCCTCCTTTTATTGAGTAAAAGGAAGTTATAGCAGTTGGGGTAGTTTATAATTAACCATTAGTTACAGTACTAACTAACAGCTAATTATTAACTATTAACAGTTTGCTAGAGTAGCATTTGCCTCTTGTTTATTTTTCTGTCACATATTTTCCTTTCTTGTTTAGTGTGATACAGTTTCGAGAACCTGACTTTCTACTAGTTAGATATTTATTAAATTCTGCTCATTCAAAAAAAATGTGTTCTTGAAAGTGGCTAGAATTTTTTTTTAATGCCTCATATCTACAAGGTAGATATAAATTTCAATGTTAATTTTTTAAACTCAAGGTTGTTTGATAAAATTTGTTTTGATATGCATCGATTATGCAGGATATTTAATTCAGATTAAAAGTTGAGTTAATGAAGCATATAAAAGAAGAAGATCGCTGTTTGCTGGTAAGTTGACCCAATATTTTAACGAAATTGATTTTATATAGTGCTATAGTTTACTGGGAGATAACAACTTAAAAGCACTTCCCAATTAAACATGAAATTATACCTCAATCTCACGTATACAATCATCTATGCCATTCATCATGGTTGAAGTGCGTTCCAAGCTCTTGTTCAAGGTTTGCCAATGGAGTTCGTCCAAAGTATCCTAATCAAATTCCATAAATAACCTTACAAGATTTATATATAATGACCGAAAAATAAATAAATTTATTTCAATGTAGCTAATTAGAAATTCATTTCAATTTAGCTAACTAGAATGTAAGTGACATAAAACATCAAAACATACCTTAGCACAGAAGACATATATATTGACTGCATTCTTTTGCCCTCGCCTGTGAACCCGATCCTCTGCCTAACAGAACATTACAACATCATTTTTTTCTAAATAAGAAAAAATTGAATATACATAAAATTGATAAGCAACATCTAGGAAAAAAGCAAACATCCTGTCCTCAACTAATATTTTCTTATGAAATCCATTCTTTGACAGGCAGATAAAGCCAATAGTTCTATCTCTGGACTGAATCATGATTTTCTTTTTTTCCCAAAAATGCTCATACGAACCTGCTGTTGCAGTTGCATATAAAGGAGATTTGAGAAAAACTAGTTTTAAACCGCAAATGCAGGTAATAGTGACAAAACTCAATGACTAGAAAATGATGCGACCTTTCATATAGTTGCTTCAACATTGGGTTTCATCTACTGTATAATTCCAAAGCATACACCTCCCTCTTTAACCTTAAATAAGAGATATCCACACGAACCCGAGCTATCATGAATAGCCATGTTCTATTTGCCACACTTAACTTTGAAAAAGCAAATGATGGTTTCAAATTTACAAACAATTTCTGTACCTCTTCCTTGTCTAAGCATTGCATTGCATATCTGGTAGTATTTGAAAAATTGATCCCTAAGTCAGAATTTGGATACTATAGCTAAAGATAATTTGGAAGTTTTACAAGTTTGATCTACAGGTAAGTGCCCCTCAATGGATGGAATACTAGCCCTGGGATGTTCAGAGACAACTAACTTCACATGTAATGCCTCCTAGTTTCCCCAGATGAACCCAAACATCCCTTTAGGTGAAAAAATCCTGTCAACCACCTTCTCATACTTGCACATGCACATGACAAAAGGAAAGTATTGGAGGAGACGCTACTATGCAATCCAGCCCATTCAAGCACTAGCAGTATCTGAAGACAGCTTTAGGGAGCAAATTTGTATGAATCAGTAAATTAAAATCCACGGGTACCCAGCTGGAATTTGGGGTAAACCTGCATTTCTTACCCAGCAGTGTAACTGGCTAACTTACTGCAGTATGAGTCAATGGTGGTTACTCGCGAGTTTTGGCATGTAACTAACCTCCAAAACCACCATCGAGAAACCAAAACCTGCAAGTAACCACCATCGACATGTACCACAGTAAGTTAGCAGGTTACATGGCTGGGTAAAATATGCAGGTTTACAGCAAATTACAAAGTAAATTCGTGGATTTTTTTGGGTGCCTTGTCAAATTTACCTATTTGATATTTTAAAGTTCGTTTGTTTTGAATAATTATATATTTTACATTTTTATTTATTAGTGATATATTTATGCTTAATTAAGTTTATTTTATGAATTTATGTATTTTAAATGGTGATAAATTTGCTGAGTAATTACCAAGTCCCGAATCCAAGTCAAAAATATGGGCTACGGAATAATTTCCAATTATGACTTTTTGAACTATGGTATGAAAAAAGGCGCTACCACCCATAACTACAACACCACTTAGCATTAATCACTCATTCCTTAGCTTCATGAAATTTTATCATTTAACTCATAACATACAATCTTCTCCTCTTTTAAACAAATTACACTTGACATATAATTCAGAAAAATGATCTCAACCTGCTTGTGATCCCCAAGGTGCCAATATAATCGCAAATCACAAAACAGTTGGTAACCCTATTTTGAAACCCATGTGTGTGTTGCAACACAACTACAAAAATAAAATATCCTTAAGCATAGTCACTATGGCTAGTCTCTAAGTTTCATAAGAGGCTCTAAGTATGAGGTAACAACTTTAAATAATACTAAGAGAACATAACAAAGCACAAAAGCAATCATAACATAAATGACATATTTGAGATATAGGACACAAATATCATAACTTTGCATACCATTAACTATCCTCTCCAAGGTCAAGTACTTAGTATCTGCCAATCTGGGTTCATTTTTCTCCTTCGCAAATCACTATGTTATATAGGCTTTTTCCAATTGTTAAAGTGTGTGTGAATTTAGAAGGGAAAACTTCATAACTATGGACAAGATAAATACAACGAACGATGATTGTAATAAATTAGATCAACCAAAAACAGACCAACAACGAAGCATAAAAAACAAAGACACCGGCAGCACTACATTGCATTATAAAGCATCATAGTTACAGCATTCAAGGATAAAAGGACCGTCTGTATAGTAAGAAGCATAGTATACATACTCGACGAGTACTTTGCAAGCCTGCGAGTATTCGCCGAAAAAAGACCCAGGCGAGTAAACTCTATAAATACTCTCAAGTATGTTTTTTGAGGTTGGGCAAGTATTTCCACAGTACTCGCAGTACTCATTGCGTGTATTAACAATTACTTGCTAGTACTCAATCAGTACTTTCGAAATACTCGCCAACGTGTTTATATGCAGCCCAAGCGGCCACTACAATCAAAAACACAGCGAGTATTGCTAAGCATTTTTCGAGTATTGCCGAGTATTTCCCAAGGAAAAAAAATTATGTTGCCGAGTATTTGACAAGTAAATTTTTTTTTTTTTGGTTGGGCAACTACTCTCCAAGTGCGAGTATGAGAACTATGGTAAAAAGAGAGATCAACTATCATGAGCTATGGTAAACAAATATCCTTCCTCCTGAGGAGAGCGAGCAGTCCATGCTTTGGTGGAGGATGAAGCATGATTAGTAGGAATATCTGGGCTCCAAGCTCGCTCCTTGTGCTTCTCTTCATTGTGAAGAACTTCTGCAAATATGCCCTAATGATTTGGATTGGCTTTTTTTTTTTTTTTTTTGGGGCAGGTAAGTATTGGTTGGAGTGGACTTGGTGAGTGTAGCTTCCAAACATTGTGCTAAAGTATGAATCCCAAAAAGAGTCACTCTACAAAAAATAAATCAGCTAGTTACATGAGGAGAATCCAGCTTATTCGGTGTGCAAATGAAAAGCATTCATGATGTATCTAAGTAACCAATGACTGGTGGTTGAATGAGGATCCACATTGATTACTAGCTTGGTCTGTGCATAAATGAGAGCTATTTATGATATAGCTATATATGTGATAATATGCGGTTGGACAAAGATCTCGGTCAACCTACAAGGTACTAAATTAGTGCCAATACATAGAAATTTAAATTTGCTTGCAAGGTCTTAATTTAAGCACTCAAGTTGAGTCATTGAAGACGCATTCCAGTTGGCTTGTTCCTCCCACTACTTGTATTGTTTCCTCATGACAAAATTCCAAGCAAGTCAGCAACAAGAAACAAAAGGTTGACATCCATTTGCCTTTTATTTGTACCACTCATGCTTCAACCAAAGACCTGAGCTCCCAAGACAACCATGGAGACAATATGGATTAGGTGTAATAATAGTTCCTTCAATATTAATAAATACGCCAAGATTTGCTCTAGTCGCCCTCAGGATCCTCACTCATGAGGAAAGATAATACACACTCAATCCAAAGAAAATTGGGCCATGCATTTAACTCACAATTTGTGTGTATTTAGAATACATGAGGCTACTTGAATGTATGCTCTTCCATTTTTTATGTTTCATAATTCTAATCCTCACACACAACCTCGAAAAACAAAGGACTAAACATAATACACGTTTTTATCAAGTCTATCAAATAAACATTAAAAGCAACATTCTTACCCTTAATTTTTATTTTTAGATTTTGAATTTTGGCATTGGGTTACTTTAGTATTTTGAGTTTTCTTCATGTCCCCTCTTCAAATGAATTGGATAGTTTTCTAGTTTGGCTCTGTCTTCATTTATTGCCTTCTCAATTTTGATGGTCTTCAAACTTCCTAAACCAAGGTGAATGTTTTCCAAGACTAACTACTAACCTATTCTTCTCTGAAATATCCCCAAACCAGGAGATACTGTTCCAAACTTGCAAGATTCCCGACTTTTAACTTGTAGGCATTTTGTCAAATAGTTTGCATACAGTCTATTATGAAGGAATTCTGATTTCAATCACATAGAACAGCTGCAACTATATTATTGATCAAGGGTGTATTTACAAATAGATGCCATGCATGAAACAAGTCATAGACATTTTAACAAGCACTTTGTATGCATTCATAGTATTGTTGAGAAGAGTATTTTATACATACACATATCTGAAAGAACAAATTCCTGACCTCAAACTCTTGATAAATTTCATACAAATCAAAACAATGCTGATATGATTCCTTGCTGACCTTTACAAATTGCTACAACAACTAGAAAAGACCCAATGTCTTCCAAAAGAACTCACGCCCCCTTCTTATTTGCATTTGAAATCCCAAAGATGGGCGGCAACTTGAAATGAGGTTTGGGCTTTCACCAAAGTCTCCTTACTTCCCACGCCTTTCACCAACAATCCTCCTCACACTCCGATGTTTAGTAAAAATACCCAAATCTGTCCAACTTGACAGGTGTGGCCAGCCTTAGAATGTTTAGTCTATAAAATATAATGAAAGGATTATTCAAAATACTAATAATCTGCCTCTAGAAAACCATACACCACTTTCCACAACTGGAGCAGGCAGCACAAGAAGAGTAATGATAAATTCAATCTCAAAAATTTATTATTCGCTTTGCAAATCTTCTCATATTTCTTCCCTTAAGCACCTGAAAATACAACTACTAGGGATTGAGAATGAATCCTCTCACTGAAATAGCTCTTCCCGCTAGTGTCCAAAGTCTTCTCTGTACCGAAACCAGCGATCTCAAGGCATTTTACTCCTTAAGCAATAGCGGATGAACATGCAGGCTCACCAAAACTCCAAAGATAAATAACAATGAACATAATAATACTTTTAATCCTTATATTCTCCTTATAACTCCTTCGAACCCTAAAAAATTTCACCTTTTCCAATGCCCCCTTTTAAAAAAATAATGATTAATAAGTAATAAATACTCATTACTTTTCCTAATCATAAGTCATGACTTAAAGCAACTCAACGTGAAAATATAATATAAAAATATAACATTAAATGCACATAAGGGTTCAAATATTCCCGTTATTTCTCCCACGCCCCAATTCCCAAGGGAATAAATAAGGAAAAAGGGCGGAATACGCCAGGTAGGTCTTTGAGCATTTGGAAAGGGACATTACATTCTCTTAGTCTTCATGTGCACTATTTGGTATCTCTTGCCTCTATAGCTGTTTTTCTTGATATTTTTCTCTTGTTTACACATACCACCGTTCTCAATTTCTCTAAGGGTTTTCTTTTGGCCCAACCTAAACCAAATCTATGACTTTCATAGTTTACCCTTAACCAATTCCTTTATCCAAACTTTTGTCAAGGAATCAAAATTTCCACTCTAAACTAGGCATTTGTGATGCTAGTACGAAAATTATTAACTTTTTGGAATCACGAGAACAAGTTCAGACTAAATCCTCCTTCTTAGCTTGTATTTCACTGTGTTCCTGTGTAACTTGAGTCAACTAGGACCTTCTCTATCTCCCAAGGACTCAATTCCCCCACAATGTTTATTAAACTAGATCATCATAAGTGGACTCAGATACACTTACTAAGCATATTGACTCTGATTGCACTACACTCATAAGAAATGACTTGACTCAACCGATATTTTAACGAACTACTATCACTCATAATGACCCGCACTAATTATAAACACCTCTTGAGCCTTATGTTACATGGTTTAGTTTTCCCAATGTTCTAAAACCAATCATGACTTTCATCACTCATCGACCATATAAACATGGCCCAACATTATTAAATATTTTTCCAAGCCCATTAACTAACACAACCTCATACTCCATTTTAATTGACATGAGGCATCTCACATTGACTTACGACTCGAATCTTTAGTTTTACTATCAATCCAATGTGTTTCACCTACTTGTTTTCCTACTACCTTTGACTTCAATGCATTCACACATTCTCATGTGCCTTCTTTCATTAGGTTATTTCTCTCAAGTGGTCATGTCTTGAAACTTGTGATACCTTCGAGAAGTAAAATCCTTTTCAGCATATGATGCTATACTTTGTTATCTATCTATCCAATGTAGATCTTTAATTGCCATGCTTGGGTTCGCATCTTTCTTTACAATGACTGTCATTTCCACAAAAACTGCAAGGATTCAAGTTAAAACATTTACTTACATCATGGCCACCTATTCCACAATGGTCACAAAGAAACTTACTGTTGGTCATATAAGGATCTATCTATTGTCTTCTCTCAACATTCTTCAGGAAAACCTTCTTTCACACTTTTCAAGGACCTGTCAATTCTTGATTCAACTTTGAGGATTCCAAAAACCTCTCTACAATCTCTAAGAGCATAATAGATTCTTCTATAACCATTGAGGAAATCTACTGGCTTCTTCAATAATTGTAAAGGATTCACTACCTTTTCTTCAAGATTCACTAGATCCTTTACTTTTATACACGGTAGCTAACTTCAAAATAACCAAGTCCAATATACTTTGATCTTACGATGACCTGAATAGGGTTATTGATGCCCTGATCATGTTATCTAAAGTCCTACAGCCATCAACCCCATTTTATTCAATTAATTTGATCCTATATCTCTAATGGTTTTGAAAATTACCAATCAATTATTCATTGTAATTGGAGCTCATAAAGCATAAAGCTTAAGTTAATTCTTCTATGTTACTTGTAGAAGATATGTTGTCAACTATTTGTATATTACAAATTCCCATGTTCATCTCGTGTCTTGATTATGTATCCCTAATAAAATCCTGGTACATAGTATCTTCTCAGTCATAGTTTCCACATCATAATTCTCTTAACTTCTCCAAAAAATTCTCAAATTCTTCTTCCAATTTCTTTAACTTGGCTTCCATCATTCCCAAATCTTCATTTCGTCCCTTGGCATCCCTTGCGTCATCCCCTAAAAGTTTTTGAATCTTTCCAGCCATCCCCAAAATCCATCACTCATCTCTACATTCTCGAGTCTCTAAATAGTTCTAGAACTTTGAGATTCATATATCATCCTAAGTCATGAATCTAAGATTTGTGTATTTCTAACACAAAACTGATATAATACTAGTAAAAAATATTTATAACAATAAAAAGTAGCAAAAATAAGGAACTAATATACCTAGAACATACGGCTGAAACAGAGTGACACAAACTGGAAGTTATAATGATGGCTAAACATAATATGAAAACTGGAAGTCCTAACTCCAAGACGCAATATTTCTATTGCATCATATTCACTACTTAAGGGGATCAAATTTGAATGTTTGATGAGTATATTTATACATCAAGTGAAACCGTTCTCCATAGAATGGCATAGGAATCTTTCATTTTGGAATCAACTTTAGGCAGCATACCTTTCTCACACAGGTTGGCCTGCCATGTTCCTACGTGCATTCTTTTGGATACTCTAGTTTCCCTTCCTTTGCTCAGTAATCGTTGTCTCCATGGGTAAGGTGATTTCTTGCTAAGTTTTCTTATTTTAACTCAAACCTCTTTGTCATTTATCAGCTTAGACTCTTTTCCATGAGTATTACTACTCATGCGGCTACTTCTTTGCTTATTGAAGGTTAGTTATCTCAGGTTGTAACATTATTTTAATATTTTGCTTCTTATGGCAAGTCTCCTCTAGCAAGAGTTCCAAGCATTCTTAAAGCCCTATTGTCAAAATTATCCACATTTGTCACTTGAGTATACTGAGAAGAGATGACTAGAGCTCTAACACTAAAATACGGCCTCTAGGTATCAATTGTACAAAAAATTAAACTCAATAAAGAGTAGTAATGTGTTACTAAGTTATCATGTGCACTGGTGGTGGAGAAGAGTATAGATGTGTAATAGCTTGATGCCACATACTTCATACCGCTACTTCATTAGGAGCTGACATGATAAATTATGAATACTATGACATGATCCTAAGGATAAATATTATCTTGGGACTTAAGCAATTTCATATTATAAATAAAGCTCAGCAACATCCGGGAAACTGAATTTGACATTAAGTATATGCAAAAAACATTGAAGTCCAATAATTAATTATTTCTGTTTTCTATAAAAGCAGGGTATATATAACAGGTGCTTTTCTTCTATATGATCTTCAAAAGAACGAGCTATCTGTTATAGATGCTTCTGAAAACCTGAATCATTTCTGAAGCAGATTTGGGTAGTTCAACAAAGACAACACTTTGAGCTGTTGAGAAGTCCAACCCTACACCACCAGAAGTTATACCAATAATTGCAATCTTCACCTGTAAGCCAACGGAATAATAAATTTAGAATCTATTTTAACATTCCAAACAACCATGTGAACATTTACAGCAGTCTTATAAACGGCAGAGAAACAATATCACCCATCCAATCAATTACTTTTTCAAGGCACCCTGCCGTCATAACTACCACCTGTGAGCTACAAATGATTAGCTGGATTTTTAGTACTGATATTATATCTTAAGTAATCTCTTTGTGATCATATAAGTCAAAGCATAAGTAAAGAAAATAAATAAACCCCCTAAAAGAAAGGTGAAAATGGTCATAGACAACAGACACGGTCTGGTTTTGAATCTTTCAAGAATCACTGCATAAGTAGTCATATTGATTATAACAAATCCGGATGGAAACAATTTCTTAAAATATGAGATGAATTATATCTATGCACAACATTTTTAACAGATAGTAAACAATGAAACAAAAACCGAGTTATACTGGAAACAATTATTATTATTAATTATTCTCTGAATTTACAATGAATAAAAGAAAAGTGCAATGGAAAACACTGAATTGATATCGAATTCCTTAAACCAATAAAGCAAATTCATGCGACTGGGATTCAACGACTCAATGTTAAACACACCCACCATACCAGTTCACGTATATCAAAGAGGAAGTATAAATTAATATATTGAATATACAAGATGATGAATGGATCTAGCATATCCACTACATGAATATAAAATAATAAATACATAAAACGGGGTGAATGAAGGAGCCTATGTGTAATAGAATTACATAAATGATTCGCATCAACAGAATAATATATTGCAGGATTATGAGCAGAGTAAGCAAATCCCCAACAATAATTTATGTAAGAGCAAAATACTTGATGAATATCACTGAGCCACTTTGTGGGTGCAACCCCTACAACAATGCAATCAGAGTAGAATTCGCATTATAATGTTCCAAGACTAACCACTAACTCTTATATATACTCTACTTAAGCTATGATTATTCCATAAGCCGACCCTACTAGCAAAATAAGAACATAGAGAAATGTGACAATATATTATGAAAGGTTATTTAAGCCACAAGTCAGCCACAAATATCCCTAGACATGCTATAGAATAGTGGCATAGCATGCCCCGCCCATTCAAAAAATGTTGCTCTCAATGTTGAACAGCTCTGAAAGTTGTTGCAGAAAAGCTTCATCCTCCCATGTTCCAGATTCACGGTTCATATTCTTCCAATTGATAAAAAACTCCTTAACCTCTCTTGTTCTTAGCCTTTTAGTGCGTGTTTGAAGGGAATGAGTTGACCTTCATCCAGTTCTAGCAACTTAGTTCAGGCAGAAACTCTTTGTCCAATTACCTTCTTTAAGCAAGCTACATGAAATACGGTATGTGTGCGAGTGGACCGGGGTAGCTCCAACTTGTATCCCACGCTACCAATTTTTTGCAAGATCTTATAAGGGCCATAATTGAAATATCTCTTTCAAACAAAACACTAAGTTCTAGAAAATAAATTACTGCATTTGGAAATTATTTTTTTATTATTTTGGAATATTATTCAAATCATTTATTGGAAATTCATGAGACAACTGAAATTGAAAATCATAAATTAAGTTTGAGTTTTATTTCAAATCTGGAAAGTACAACATGAAAAGACAAAATACCAGTTTATTTTTGATTTTTCCACCAAACCATAACCAAGAGAAGCCGAAAACACATAAAGATAGAATCTTTCCCTAAAACCCTAGTTGGCACTGACCTAGAATTGTACAACCTACTGGAAGGTAAGACAACTCATGGAAATCCATGATCATGTCAAAATAGTTTTGCCTAGGGCAAAACAATCAATGCTTGGGTCAAACAATCAACCATTAAATCATAAAAGGGTGATGCCAGCCCTAGAAATGTGATGTTTTAAGGTTTTTGATGTACAAATGCCCTAGAAATATGATATTTTAGGGTTTATACTATATGGCTGCCCTAGGGTGCCCCAAAACTAATGTAAACTGCCCCAGATCTGTACGACCTACTTTATTTTGTTGTATTGTGGAGGAAGAGGGTGTTGGGGTGTAATGCCAGCCAAAGGAGAGGCTGCTAATAGTGACGCCAGTGTAATGTCCCACTTTTTTGGCGTAGCTTGCTTATGGGCCCTTAACTTGGTTGTTCCCACAAGGCTAAGGGAAAGAAAGAGAATGGAACGTTGAGGGGGCTACCCTATGAGCAAAAAATGTGAAAAGTACTTACGTATTCTAATTTTCAGTTGAGTTTGCAAAAATGTACTTTTTGATTTAATATTCACTTGAGTTGAGGACCTTTAAGGGTCATGTGAGCCTAAACCCTCAAAAGGGAGTTTTAAAACATAAAGTTTCTTATGTTTTGAAAGACACATCCCTCCAACTTGGGTGCCACCCTTAGAGGATGATTATAAAAAGCAATTGATGAGTCATTTGAGAGGTATGCTAAATATTGATATCGAATCTTTGATCAAGTATGTCAAGCTTGATTACCACATCTTGAGGATGAAAACCTTCAAGAAGTATCAAGGGTTTGGAGATGAAAACCTTCATTCCTACTACTTGAACAGCTCTATTCAAGAGCTGAAGTTGAGCTTCAAAATTCCATGTCTACTTGCAAGTGGATCTACAAGACTGTTTTTGGACACAATCTACACTGAGGAATATTGCAAACCCTATAGAAAGCTGGTTTTTGAAAAAGTTGCAGGTCTTGGAGAGTGGTGACTTGCATTGAGAGCTTGTTTGCGGTGTTGAGAGCCATTTCATTGGGTGGCGACTTCTCTGGAAGTTTATGCGAGCTGATTTGAAAGGTTCATTGAAACCTAAAATATTGCATAATATTTTATATGATTTTTCCAGCTTTGGCGACGTGAATTGAAGGCTGGTTTTGTGGTCTTCGTGCTGATTTGAAGGGTTCGTTGAAGCCTAAAATATTGCATAATATTTTATATAATTTTCCATCTTGGGCGACTTGCCCTAGGAGCATTTTGAAGGTCAATTGGTGATCCATTTGGTAAGTTTAACAATCTGATTTATTTTATATATTTTTCAGAGGTGAGGCGAATAACTATGAGCAAGAATTGGACATCTTTGAAGGGCTTTTAGACTCTCAATTTGAAATGTATGTTTTTAATATTATTTCTATTTTATTTGATAATAAATCATAAAGGCTTGAAGAATTTTTGGAGGATTAAGGCAAGGGTATTGATTCTGAAATTCAACCATTAATTTATGAGTTAGGCGATTCATTTGAAGGAGGTGTACGAAGGTTTAGGGTGCCTTGATTGGCCCTTAATAATAAAGCATTTATTATTGCAAATATTGGTGGAATTTATAACCTATTTCTAGCAGGTTGGCCAGGGTTACAAGTCTGATTTTCTGAGTTATTTCATGTTATTTATTCTTGATTTTGACAACTTGGTTTGGAGAAGATTTGATCAAGTTTTAGGCCCCGACATTGGCCAATTTTTATATGATATGCATGATGGAATTTATTTGAATTTTATCTTCAGTAGCGGAGGGTAATCTGAATTGGATTTGGTGACAAAAAGAGGACATTAAAATCATCTTGGTCGCATTGAGGGTTTTGGAGTGGAAAACATACCAATTAAGCGCCTGTCTTCATACGATGTGAGCCATGATTGGCTAAGCTTCACGAGATATTTTTCTATTAATTTGTTGAGTGATTGGATATATGATAATTTCAGTTTGGTGGTGCAAATACAACACTAGGGTTTGTTGGTTTTTATTTTCAGGATTCAAATTTTATTTCAAATTTGTTTAGGAGTTTGTTGGATAACCCTCTTTTGCATTGTTGTCCCAATTTGGGCACAATACAATGGTATTAGAGCCATATCTTGGCTGTCCTGTGGGGTGAAGGGTTTGATATATGAGTGGCAACAAAGAGGTTAAGTATTTCTTGAAGAGTAGTAGGAGGGAAGTAGGGCTTCCACCAGTTAGTTCACTTGAACAGGATCAAGTCATAGATGACATGGGACACCAGGAGGCAGAGGGTGAGAGGAGAGACAGGTTGGTTGTGAAGAGGTTTGAGAAGTATTCTCAGACTCAAGAGAGGATGACAGCAATGATGGAGGGGTTTCTTCATTCCCTCAATGAGATGGGTGGCTTAAATCCACTCAATGGAGATAGTGGTGCCTCAAGGAGCAGGTCAGATGCACATACACCCCCTTTGAGGAATGGAGCATCCACATGTAGGCCCACCCAACCTACATTTGTTCAGAGGGAGGAGCTTGCACCAATGAGGGAGGGGTTACCTAGCCCACGTGAGGAGTTAGAGATGGATGAGTATGTCACCTTCTCATGATAGTTAGAGAGGCTATGACTTTTACCGAGTTTTTAGCTTGGAAATGTGTACAGAGTGAGCCCAAGATCAAGCAGAGGTAGAGGGGCAGCCAGGGAGATCTCCAACATGTGTTGGGAAAGTTATCTCTCTCCACATTTGATGGGTCACAGAGGAGCTCAGTGAGAGCATGGATTCAAAAGGTGGATACCTTCTTTTCACTTCGCCCTATGGCAGAGAGAGGCCATTTAGTTCACCACATTGCATTTAGAGGGAGCAGCCCATGATTGGTGGTATCACGGTTTGATCACGCAGGGGCATCAACACATACACTCATATGAGGAGTTCAATAGGAGGTTGATTGAGAGGTTTGATAGAGCAGATCCAGAACTTCATTTTCATGATTTAGCTCAATTGAGGTAAAGGGCCTCAGTAGATGATTGTCACAGAGTTCAAAGACTTTAGGCATGATGACTAATTTTCGGATAGGAGACTAGTAGTGTTATTCATAGAGGGCGTGGTCGACTCCCTAAGGGGATTGGTCAAGGCTTTTGATCCACTTTCATTGAGAGAGGTTATTCAAAAGGCCTATGATTTGGAGTCTTCTACTCCAAGGGGCAGATTTCCATTTTTGGGACAACCAAAGAATACTTTCTTACCACCTACTAGGCAGCAGAGAAGTGGCGGTTTGGGGCAAACAAAGAGTAGCTATAAAGGGCCACCTAAGGCCAATCATGTGGGTCCCTCGACTAAACCAAACCAACAAGGTTTAGGGCAGCAGGAGCTACCACGTAGTAGCTTTGATGTGAGAAATAAGCTGAGAAGGAAAGGTCTTTGCTTCACATTCAAGAATCCTTGGGAGAAGGGTCACAATTGTGGTGGCAAGGGGCAAGTACACTACATCCAGGTACTTTCTGCAGAGAAAAATGAAGAGGAAGTTGGGACAGCCAACTATGATAACATTTTGGAGATAGAGGGAGAAGAGGAGTTGAGTGGCACTTTGGCATCACTTTCAGGGGATCCTAGGTATTAACCCTTTAGAGTTAAGGGATCATTGAAGGGTACACCTATCACGATACTAATTGATAATGGGGCAACTCACAATTTCATTGATAGAGAATTGGTAACATCATGTAGGCTACAATCCATAAAGTTCAAAGGATTCAAAGTCACAGTAGCGGATGGGTTCACCATCCCTTGTAAAACAAAGATTCCAACTTTGGAAAAGTATGTGGTTGAAGATGATTTTTATGTGGTGGGAATAGGGGAGACCAATATGGTCCTTGGTATTCAGCGGTTGCACTCACTTGGTGAGTACACTCAAAACTACCAAAACATGGAACTTAAATTCAAGGTAGCAGGTAATGACAATGTTTGGCATGGTTTGAGTGATAGAGAGGCCCCTTCTTCTAAGGCAAATAGTATGTTGGGAAGATGTCTCATGGGCATGAGGAAGATGGAAAAGAAGGCTGCCCCTAGACATAAAACACAGGTCCTTCATTCCAAATTGGAACCCTCTTTAAGACAATTGGTAAGCGTTGCAAATTCTGATTTTTGTCATAATTATATTGAGAGGGATGGGATGAGAATGGATTGCCAAGGACAACCCTAAAATGTGCTTTGGGCAGCACTCTGTTCCTTCTTGCAAGAGTGAAAATACTAGTGTTATAAGGAAAATAAGACACCCCTTCAATTTTGAAGGTATGGAAGTTAGAAGCAGCTGTTTACAAGGTACGAATGACAAGAAAAGAGGGACCTGCTTACAAAAGAATGATAAACATAGCTGGGTTTACCTATGGATTTTTTTGGGCATCAAGACCAATTTATTTTGCATATGACAAACAAGGAAAGAGCTGGAAAAAGGGGTAACAAATTTGAAATTTTTGGTTCCAAATTTTATGAGTTAACAAAACATGTCCAGCCACATAAAAGGGGAAAAAATTGGCACTTTCAAGGCATGCTACAGCTCATGTTCAGGAAACTTTGTACCAAGGTACATTCTGAGAAATGTCACAAAAGAAAATATTATTTTGAAGGATAGGTACAGCAATATATGGAAGGCCAAAAGTCTGATTTTCTAGGTAAATTCCAGCCAAGGGTGTTTTCTGAAAATGTTCATAAGGAACTACATTTTTGGCTTAATCAAGCATGGGAGGTACAACTCTATATTGGGAGTTGGCGGAGGCTGTTCTTTGATCAATTTAAAATTCTTCCTAAGCATAAAGGAAGTGATAGAAGGCACACTCAAGAGAGGTTGCATCTATGTACCATTTGCACACAAGGTATGTTTTATGATGAGATCATAGTGATTTATTTCCGAATTTTGGGAACAACGTGTGGGTATACATCAATCACCTTGAGAGACTACATCAAAATCAAACAAGCATTGCATATCGTATTTCTTCGGGGTTATGAGTTCTTGGGAGATGATCATGACACCTTGAGCCCATGGGAGCAGCCACTAAGATACATGTTTAGCAAGTTGGGAGTTCAAGTTGGAGGTTTTTTTCAGTGGGAAGCCATTTCAATGAGAAATGCATTATGAAGAGTGTGAGGACAACCCCATGGCTTTTACAATTGCTTGAGGACAAGCAATTTTGGATGGAGAGGACTATAATGTCCTTTTTTGCGCAGCTTGCTTATGAGCCCTTAGCTTGGTTGTTCCCACAAGGCTAAGGAAAACAAAGAGAAGGGAACATTGAGGGGGATACCCTATAAGCAAAAAAGGTGAAAAGTAATTGAGTATTCTGATTTTCAACTAAGTTTGCAAAAAAGTACTTTTTGATCTAATGTTCACTTAAGTTGAGGACCTTTAAGGGTCATGTGAGCCTAAACCCTCTAAAAGATAAAGTTGTTTATGTTTTAAAAGACACATCCCTCAAACTTGGGCGCCACCCTTGGGGGATGATTATAAAAAGCAATTGAGGAGTCATTTGAGAGGTATGTTGAATATTGATATTGAATTTTTGATCAAGTATGTCAAGCTTGATTACCACATTTGGATGAAAACTTTCAATAAATGTCAAAGGTTTGGAGACCAAAACCTCTATTCCTACCACTTGGGCAACTCTATTCAAGGGCTGTAATTGAGCTTCAAAATTCCATATTTACATGCAAGTTGATCTACAAGGATGTTTTTGGACACTGCCTACATTGAGGAATATTGCAAACCCTATGGAAAGCTGGTTTTTGGAGAAATTGCAAGTCTTGGAGAGTGGCGACTTGCATTGGGAGCTTGTTCATGGTATTGAGAGCCATTTCATTGGGTGGTGACTTGCCTAGAGAGTTATGGGCGCTGATTTGAAGGGTTTGTTGAAGCCTAAAATATTACATAATATTTTTAATGATTTTTCCAGCTTTGGCGACTTGAATTGAGGGCTGGTTTTGTAGTCTTGGAGCTGATTTGAAAGGTTCGTCGAAGCCTAAAATATTGCATAATGTTTTATATGATTTTTCAGCTTGGGCGACTTGCCCTAGGAGCATTTTGAAAGTAAATTGGTGATCCATATGGTAAGTTTAACAATCTGATTTATTTTATATATTTTTCTAAGGTGGGGCGAATAAGTTATAGGAAGAATTGGACATCTTTGGAGAGATTTTAGACTCCAATTTGACAAGGTAAATTTATAATATTATTTCTGATTTATTTGATAATAAATCATAAGGGTTTGAAAGATTTTTGGAGGATTAAGGCAAGGGTATTGATTCTGAAATTATGCCATTAATTTTTGAGTTGGGTGATTCATTTGAAGGAGGTGTACAAGGGTTTAGGGTGCCTTGATTGGCCCTAAATAATAGAGCATTTATTATTGGAAATATTGGTGGAATTCATAACCTATTTCCAGTAGGTTGGGCTGGGTTAAAAGTCTAATTTTTTGAGTTATTTCATGTTATTTATTCTTGATTTTGGCGACTTGGTTTGGAGAAGATATGATCATGTTTTATGCCCTAACATTGGCCAATTTTTATATGATATGCATGCAGGAATTTACCTCAAATTTATCTTCATTTGTGGAGGGTTCTCTGAGTTCGATTTGGTGACAAAAAGAAGACATTAAAATCAGCTTGGTGGCGTTGAGGGTTTTAGAGTGGAAACATACCGATTCAACTCCTTTCTTCATGTGGTGTGAGCCATGATTGGCTAAGCTTCACAAAGTACTTTTCAATTTATTTTTTGAGTGATTGGAGGTATGATAATTTCAATTTGGTGGTGCAAATACAACACTAGGGTGTGCTGGTTTTTATTTTCAGAATTCAAATTTTATTTCAGATTTGTTTTGGGGGTTTGTTGGAAAACCCTCTTTTGCATTGTTGTCCCAATTTGGGGACATTACAGCAAGCCCCTAAAGGAGTGACAGCAGCCAACAAGAACGGAACAATAGTAGTAAATAGCTGTACAGATCAGTAAGACTGTGATCAATACCCTGCTCTATCAATAAAACCTTTATTTTTTGTGCAAATGTAACCCCCTGCAGATTTCAGATTTGTTTTGGGGGTTTGTTGGAAAACCCTCTTTTACATTATTGTCCTAATTTGGGGAAATTACAGCCAGCCCCTAAAAGAATGATGCCAACCAACAGGAATGGAATGACAGCAATAAATAGTTGTACAGATCAGTACGACCGTGATCAATAACCTGGTCTATCAATAAAACCCTGACTTTTTGTGTAGAAGTAACCCTCGTATGAAGCTACCTCAATAGATGCGAATGGTTTCATCCTTTTGTCCAACTGCAATGAAGGTTTTCGTCCTCAAGCAGAAGTTGAATGACTTATCGATTCAGTCATGAATGGAAAAAGTGAAGTCATTAATAAATCAAATCACTGTCCCTCTTGTCATTTTATAAAATTCAATTTTGTCAATCCACCCTAACACTAAACTAATTATAATTACTTTTTAATTTAATATTCATTTTTTTCTCCTCATAATAATAATTACTTCTTTTTTATTTGGCCTTTTAATTAATCTGTCTTTTGGCCTCAATTAATAATAATGACTTAAGTGTTTCTTTTAATTTATTATCATAACGTGTCATTGGGGAACAACTTAAAACATTATTATTAAATTATTCTTTTCTTTATTTGAAAAAGGGGGCATGTCAATAATACTTTTAAAAAAAAATTGTTATCCTTTTTTTTTGCTTCAGAGACACTGTGTATATGGTTGCAAGCGCACAAAGACCCAATTGCTTATGTCAAAATACCTCTCACTATAGTGTTGATCAACTTGTTGCTTCATTCTATTACATGCCATTGCCAAATTCTCTATCAGACTAGCTAGTACCTCTTGTTGATGTCTATATTATCGTTTCACCCCATTTTGCCTGTGTTTGACTACCTAGTTTGCATCGGGTTTGGGTGCGGCCATGAAATGCAATCCCCAATGCCCAGGAACCATTCCTATGAACCCGGGTTCTTCTGCCAAAAGAATTCAAGCGAAACAGGGTGCCCAAGATGAACCCTGGGCATTGGGGAGCAGAATCCGCAGGTTAGAACAGTCAAAAATGGTCTATGATGGGATTTTTTAAATTTTTTATCATGCTACTATGTCTTCTTCGTGTTGTTGTGCCTTGTTCATGTATGTTGTATCTTGTTTGTGTTGTTGTGCCTTTTTCATGTATGATGTGATGTCGTCGTTCACTGTGCTTGTGCTTTCGTTGTGTTTGTTTGCCTTTGCCCATTCTCTATGTTTGTTTGCCCTCTCCATTCAGAAACATGGAGGAGCTTCGTGGTCGTGGGGAAGAGGACAAGGACGAGGAGGAGATGGTGTTTGATTTTTATAAATAACTTTTGCTTTGCTTTAAATTTAAATCCTTACATTTTTTTTTATTTAATTTAATTTTGTTTTTATTTTGTTTTTTATTTTAATTTTATTTTGTTTTTAATATGATTTGTATGCTTTTTCATTTTTATTTTATTCTATAAAAAAAATTAATTCAATTTTATTTATGATTTATTATGTTTTTTTTAAATAATTTGTATTCTTAATTTTTATAATGTCAAAGTTTTTCCAATTTGATTTGTTTTCTATTTTGATTTTATTTATTATTATTTTTATTTGTGATTATTTTCATATTTTGTTTTTCAATGTCAATATGCATACCATGTGGCTAACGACAATGTCACTAATTTCCTATTTATTAGGCTAGAATTTCTATATTTTTTAATTTTTTTATCCTTGTTGTACGGACAAACCCAACATGTACCCAAGGCCAAAAAAGGATTCCTATACCGACAAACCCATTTCTTTGAAGCCGAATCGATAACTTAGGTTGATGTTGAATATATTTTTCAATGTCTTGAACTTTGGGTTGCACCCTCAAGGATGATGTGTTGGACAAGAGTTGATAACCATAAAGTGCTACAAATGAAGATACTTTGGAAGACGTATGGAAGTGTTATACCACCATTCTACTAAAGGCAGAGCCAATAAACCCACCATTCTTGTTTTCTGATGCAAAACAACGAGATAACATTCCAGGGAATTGTTGACCACCTTTGTTTACCCTCAAGATTGAGGATGATATGACGAGCCATGAGCCAAGTGAGTACCCAAACATGAGAATAAATCAGTCCAAAAACTACTAGTAAAGATGGGATCACAATCACTTACAATGATCTTGGGTGTGCCATGCAACTTTTGAACTATATCCATCAAAGCAACAACTATTGTACTATCTACAAATGGTTGTGACACAAAGAAAAAATGAGCATATTTTGTTAGCCTATCCACAATTACCATAATGATATTTTTACCTTCAAACCTCAACAACCCTATAATGGAATCCATGGAAGCTTCCTCCTTCCTTTAGCTAGAGATGGATAAAGGTTGCAGAAGCCCTGATGTCTTAATTGTTTCACCCTTGTTCTATTGACACACCATGCATTCAACCACAAATTTCTATACATCCTCTTTGAGTCCTTTCCAAAAGTAATTTTGCTTGATTTTTTGATAGGTTTTCAAAAATACTAAGTATCCCCCTAGTGGAGATGCATGAAGCTCTTGAAGGATCTTGTGGTTGAGGATAAAATTATAATATAGGCATAGTTGATCTTTATACCATAATGTGTTCCCTTTCCACTCAAATTTGTCTTAAGTGTTAGGACTGTGCTGTAGATTATGAATCAGAACTTGTGTATCCCTATAACTCTCCTATTCACATCTTGCCTCTTCCAACCAATTTGTCTACCAAAACGTCATTACACATAACAATGCCTCACTGGATTCATCTCTCTTGGATAGTGCATATGCTATAACATTCCCTTTTCCTTTCTTATAGATGATTTCAAAATCATATCCCAACATTTTAGTCACCCATTTTTGTTGTTCCACCGATGACAATCATTCTAAATAATATTTTAAACTATCATGACCAGTTTTAACCTCAGAGTGTCTACCCATCAGATAAGATCTTCATTGCTTAATTGAATGACAAATACCCAGCATCTTTTTCTCATAGATTGGATTTAACCTATTTTTACCCTTGAGTTAATGTCTCTAAAACACAATGGGTCTTCCTTCTTGCATCAGTACTGCCCCCATGCCATTTCCTGATACATCATAATCAACAATAAATGTTTTGGAAAAATCAGGGTTAACCAATACTGGAGTGGTGCACATAGCCTCTCAAAGGGCTTGGTAGTTGTTTCGTTCCAATGGAAGGATTATTTCTTCAACAACATTGTGAGGGGTGTTACTATGCTACCATATTTTTTCACAAATCTGCAATAGTAACCCATTATCCCCAAAAAACCACGGAGGTTCTTGAAGACTTTTTGGCACTTGCCACACCATCTTCGCTTTGATCCTCTTAAGGTCATGTGAAACAATATGACCCAAGTACTTCACATTTTGGACTCCAAAGGCACATTTTGAAGGTTTTGCATAAAGTTGATATTTTAGAATTAACAGTACTTGTTTCACATGATGCAAATGTCCTTTCCAAGTTTTGTTGTATATTATGATGTCATCAAAAAATACCAACACAAATTTTCTCAAAAAAGGGCTAAAAACAGTGTTCATCAAAGTCTGGAATGTAGATAGTGCATTTGTGAGACCAAATGCAATGACCAAAAACTCATATTCTCCTTCATGAGTTGCTTTAGGGATATCCTCATCTCTAATCCGAATTTGATGGTACTCAAAACAAAGATCTAGTTTTGTAAAATAAACAATACCATGTAACTGATCTAGCAAATCATCAATTACTAGAATAGGGAACTTATCTTTAATGGTGTACTTGTTGAGGTCTCTGTAGTCTAGGCACATCCTCCAATTGTCATCATTCTTACGCACCATGACCACCTAGCACGAGTATTCACTTTGACTATGTCTAATAAAATCCCCTCCAGCATCTCCTTGCCATCTTTTCAATGTCACTATTCTAGGCATATGGATACCTATACAATCTGATGTTCAGTGGTTGAATTCTTGGAAGCAATCAAATGGCATGATCATGTTCTCTTCTTGGTGGTAGTCCTTTTGGCATGGCACCAAAAACAGTTGGGTGATCATCAATACTCATCAGTAGATAAGGATATGTAGACTACAAATCTTTCAACCCCTTTTATGAGAATCCGCGTAGTTCAAATGTCATACCTTCAAAATGAAAGCGTATGAACAGTTCTTGGAAATTCATTTCTATTGTGCGCAAGGTTGTGAGCTATTTGTCTCCCAAAACAATCCCTACCCCACCCATGGGAATAGCAAACATAGGAGAATCTACCATGTAGTCTCCCATAGCAAGCTTAATACTATGGCATTTCCTGGAACAATTGACTTTGCCACCATTTACAATCATGACCTGAAAATTTGGAGCTAGGTAAATGAAATAGTTCAAGCAAGTAGCCAACTTATTATTGATTTAGTTGTGCACTCCCTAAGTCAATCAACAATGTCACCTTATGTTTCTTGAGGAAACCCACAACCTTAAGGGTTTGAGGAGTACTAATGCCGGAAGGTGCATGACAAGAGATATTAGTTTGGGAATCTTTAGATTCCTTTTGTCTCTTCCTCCCCCTCACTTGAGGCCGCTGCATCTTCTTCATCTTCATTGGTTCCTTCAATGTAGAACTTCTTAGTACATATATGTCCTTTGCTCCACGTGTCGCAACTAAAACATAACCCTTTTTGCACACTTCTCTTCAATTTGAGGGGTCAATCTGGTAGGCCGAGGAAATGATTATGTTAGGAAATTGCGTTCTCGGCCATTAGTGAAAGCCCTCTATTTGACCAGATCTTTTTCCTCTGCCTTGTGTGCTAAAACTATGGATTTAGATACTAAAATTGGATTAAACATGTCAACATCAAGTTGGATGCTATCCTTGAGCCCACCCAAGAACAAATCATTCACGTTGTCCTTGTTGATGTCATCCACGCATAAGGATAGATTTTTGAATTGTTGAATATAATCCTTGACAACCCTGTTTGTTACAACTTTGATGACTGACTGAAGTTGTTTTTTGAGATGTTGCGATAGTACATCTACAACTCATTAGTAAACACTGACCAGGTAACAGGAAGGCCCTTCTTTTTCTTTTGAGCACACAACCACCTTAAGGGTTTAAGTGCTAATACACAAAAATGAATAACAAGAGATAGTAGGTTGGGAATCTTTAGATTCCTCCTCTGTCTCTTCCTCCTCACTTGAGGCCACATCATCATCTTTATCTTCATTGGCTCCTTTAATGTAGAACAACTTATTCTTAGTGCATTTATGTCCTTTGCTCCACTTGCTGCAACCAAAACATAGCCCGTTTGCACACTTCTCTTCAATTTGCTAAGGGGTCAATCTAGTAGGATGAGAAAATGATTGTGTTGGGGAATTGCATTCTCGGCCATTATTGAAAGCCCTTCATTTGACCAGATCTATTTCCTCTACCTTGTGCGCTAATACTATGGATTCAGCTACTGAACTTGGATTAAACATGTGAACATCAAGTTGGATGCTATTCTTGAGCCCACCCAAGAATAGGTCATTCACATTGTCCTTGTTGATGTCATCCACGCATAAGGATAGATTTTTGAATTGTTGAATATTATCCATGACAACCCTATTTGTTGCAACTTTGATGAATGACTAAAATTGTTTTTTGAAATGTTGCGATGGTACATATGCATCTCAACTGTAAACACTGACTAGGTAAAAGGAAGGCCCTTCTTTTTCTTTCGAACACACAACCACCTATACCAAATGAATTGATCAGCTTCCAAATATAGAGATGTCGTGACCACCTTTTTTGCACCTAGTGTCTAATATAGATCAAATAAAATTTCCATTTGATTGATCCTAGTGAGTGGATCCTTACCATCGAACTTGTAGAGTTCCACTTTTGACATGTTCTTTGAACCAGTATTTGAATTTTGATTGTTCTTGTTGCAAAAACCTGAATGAAGTAGTGGAGGAGTACTTGGTTGTGAAATACAAGCCGCAAGAGTGGTGAAAGTCCCATTGATAGCTGCCAATTGAGACTTCACATCATCCATATCCCAATTACCACATCGATATCGCATTTTACAACATCGAGGTCATCTTTCTTCACCATGTCTTGCATATCTTATTTGAAGTTAGTATGTATCCCAGAAACCCCAAAATCCAAAGATTCAAAATCCATGTCCTCCTTATGCAGTGCTTTTCCTAGAATGTCTTTCCCTTCCTGCAGTCATGAGTGTTTCAACTAGCCATGGACAAACCCTAGGGTTTAGGGTCCTAGGCCCAAAAAAAGATGTAACAGAGTATTATACTATTGCGATCATCTCACCTTGACGAATCTAGTGACTACAAATTTCTAGGCCTCGAGCAATACTATCATTAGACATTTCACAAACAAAAAAAATTCCTCTAACTTGCACCCTATTTGCGTTGATCAAAAAAAATAATTCTTCCAGGATCACAAGTAATATCTTTTTGATTCTTCAACATTTAGGACAATAGCAATGCCAGATTTTTAAAAAAATTAAACCACAAAAACTCGCCCAAATCGAAGCTCTAATACCACTTGTAATGAAATTACTTAGATGATTTGCATCAATAGAATAGCATATCGCAGAATTATGAGCAGACTAAGCAGATCCACAACAATAATTGACGCAAGAGTAGAATACTTGATAAATATGACTGAACCACTTTGAGGGGGCAACCTCCACAATAATGCAATGTAATGTCCCCAAATTGAACAAATTCCTTGAAAACTGATTTTTATGTGAAACCCTAACAAAAAAGAAAATCTGATTTTTATCACAGCAAACCCTACCTGTAAACACACTCCAAAATTAGCATAAAAATATGCTAAATCCTTTAAATCAATTGTAAACCCTTTTAACAAAAATTAACCTTTCAAAAACCCATATTAGCCCTTCAAACCCTAGGCACCTAGGTTCAAAAAATATTTATGATTTATGGCAGCCCTTTGATGATAAATTCTATGGAGTTTCACCTTCAATAAGTCTTAAAAATTAATAGAAAAATACAACTGCAATTAAATACTTTTTTAAGATTTTTTTTCTTCACCAACAAGCTGAATTTACCACAACAAAAATTTAGAATAATATAGAAAATTTTAAAATATTTTGAGAATCAATATTTGACCTCAAACCCTCAATTAAGTCATTTTTCCAAATCGCCCAAGGCTGGAAAAATCATATAAAATTGCAGAATAATATTAGAGCAAGAAATGACCCTCAACCAAGTCAAAAGCCTTCCAATTCAAATCGCCCAAGTGTAAAAAATTGCAAATAAATTCAAAACTGCCCCTAGGGCACAGAATCCATCAGAGTGAAATTTCACTCCTCCAACCAAGTCGCCACTCTTCCAAAAGCAAGGCGTCACCCTGAAAATGACAAATGGTGTTTAAAGCACCCTTGAATGACTAAATGAATCCAATGATAACCCCCGAATGGAGTCACCCCAAAGAAGGAAGAGGGTTTTCGTCCTCTAACTTCGTTTGGTTGAAGGGTTTTGTCTTCAAACAATTTGGCTTAGTGTTTGCATGCTAATAGACCAAGTTTCAATATTCCAAAACATGACATACCCTCACCAAATGATTCATCTTCACTTTTGTAACCCTCCAAGTGTGGCGCCCAAAAAGTGGGAGGGTAATATAAAAATTGAATTAAAAGACCTTTCCTTATGATCTTTTATTAAAATCACTCAAGTCCTTAAGACCCTTAAAAATCCCTCTTTAAGTGAAATAAGAAACATAAATACTTTTCAGAAAAGGTACTTTTACACATTCAATTAAAATATTTTAATACTCACTTCCCTTTATGCTTGTCCCTTAGCCCCCAAGAAGGGTTTTAAGACTAAGGGTCTCCCACCATGTCCCTATCAAAAGAGGGACATGACATGCAATAAGAGCAGAATTCGCAATATGATGTTCAAAGACTAACCACTACCTCTGGTATAGACTCTATTTAAGCCATGGTTATTCCATAGGCCGACCCTACTAACAAAATGAGAACAATAGAGAAATATGACGAGATAATATGAAAGGATATGTAAGCCACAATTCAGCCACACATATCCTTAGTCATGTTATAGATTAAGGGCATAGCCATGCGCAATAGATGTTTCTGCTATGCAATTTTTAAATAATAATTAAAACATAATGGAATGCATAAAGCATGTCTCCCTATCTCAAAAACCCTTGGCTTCAAAGCCGATGATGAGCAAAAATATGAGTGTCATAATTATAGAATACTAATGCACTGAATCAGGGTCAACTCATCCAAAGCTGATCCTTCAAGCCATAAAATCCAGATGCAAATTTCAAATGAAACTTCAATCAAGAATCCAATCTAGATGCAAATTATAAATGAAACTTCAATCAAGAATCCATGTATGACTTGAATCAATTTACACATGAGATTGTATTCGAAAAGAATAAAAACCTTTTCGACTTTCATTATGACGTGGATGTTGATAAAATCAATTGTCAAAAATGACAACTTACAAGATTAGAATGATGATACGGTTCGATTTTAGGATGCAATTTAGTAACCTCGATAATAGTGATAGAAAATTCATATATCATTATAGCCATAGTGCCAAGGTTCTTTAGAACAACTGCTTCATCAATCACTAAAATCTCAATTTTGCACTTAATTGCATCTTTAGACATTTCCTTGACAACAAACCGCATCATAGTTTCATGTTGAGGTTTTTTATCCTTCTCCAAAACTTTGAATTTTGTGAATAAAACTTGCTAATGACTCTTCCATTGAGTGATTTCTTTTCTATTCTCATTAAAATTAGTTGTTCAAAGCCAAGAACCATGTGTTTAATGTCTACATCGCTTCTTTTGCATCTCATAGAGTTTTCTTGAAATCCACTAGAAATCCTTGGGTTTGTATTTTCATAAATAAAATCCCTAATTAGCTGGCGAATGTTATACCCACCTATTACTTTTGAAGAAATCAAAGAAGCAATCACATGCCATATAATTAAATGACTCACCTAAATTAATTTGCAGGCGAACCTTAGCAAAACCAAAATATCAAAAGGCTAACAGTGAAACCCCAATACTTGTGTGTCGACATGTTAAAGACGACACATGCACTTGACGAAACAAAATATTTTCTTTTTTCTATGCGGAGATGCGAAATTTGCTCACAACACCATCAAGTGGCTCTCTCAACCTTATTAGTAATTGCTAGTCTACCATGACATGGTGATCCCTTGGTCTCACAACTATTTTGAAAATGAACTCCAATATTGGATGTGATCATCAACACTTGGTGATCCACGTATAACACAAAATTGTTTGCTAGGACGTAAGCCCTAGATTTATAGACTACATATATCATCCTCAACACTTCTCACTATGTCATACTATAATTTATTTCTAGCTTAGAAATCAATATTCTAGCAAAGTACACAGGGTGATTACGTGAACATGAAATCCCTTACTCCAATTTTGGTATACTAGGATGGATGCACTTAATAGATGTAGTTTTAACTCTTTGAAATCCTTGTGTTGCTCTTCTAGAAATGAACAAAATTTGTTTCCTCATTTGAATATACAATGGGTAGAATATTTGTGAGAAGTAGTTAATGAAGCTTCGGTAATATCCAGTGTCTTCTAGGAATGACCAAATTGCTACCACAACCTATGGAACTTCCATTTGTTCTAGCGCACTGATTTGAACTCAATCTATCTTCAATCTGCCTCAACATAAAATGCCCTAATAACTTACCAAACTAAACCATTAAACAACATTTCTTTGGGTTCAAAAAAAGTTTCCCTTGGTGGCAAAATTTGATACATTCCTCTAATGCTAAGAAGTATGTCTTCTCTACTCCATAAATTGAATAGTAGTTGAAAAACACCTCAAAGTTCCATGTAGACATCTCCTCAAAGATGTGGAGTATAATCATGTGTAATGTCCCTAGGCCATTACATACCCAAATGGCATCCAATTTCATGTGTAACTATAATTCTTGACAACAAAGGTTGTCTTCAAAATCTCTTCCTCTACAATACTTATCTAATTATACTCGTTAAACTCATCAAGAAATGAGTAGATCTCATGACTTGCTACATTCTAGAAGATTAACTTGATGGATGGGATAGCAAAGGGGTCCTTCAAGATCACTATGTTTGAAATTTAAAATTTCAATCCAGATCTATCACTTCTCCGTCAAATTGATAACTATGGACGATACCCACTCACACATGTTCACCATAAAGATGATTATGACTTCCAACATCTTTTCTATCTCAGCCTAGCCCATTTTTGCATACTTAGTATTCAATTGATGGGCTTTTCTCTTGACAAGTTGAGCTCCTAGCACTAGGGGTATATCTTGTGTTCACACAACTCCTATGGAACACCTTCCGCGTCTTTAGAACACATCCTTATAGTAAAGGAATATTTGAAAAGTGGTTGCTTTCAACAATGGTTCCCAATGATCTACCATATATTAGTAGTTTTATTCACCCTGGACCTCACCTTCTCCATCTGAGGGCCAACATATTGAATTTTCTACTTCGTTGGAAATGAATGTGCCAAAAAGTTATTTATCTTAAACCATAACTTGTTTGTCTTTCCTACATTCTTCCTTTTCCCTAGCCTCTTCCTTGTGGGTAGCTCCTCTTCCACATGAGAATATATCCCAATACAACACCACAATATAGTCACCCATTTGCAATGCAACAATCCATTTCCCAAGCACTCTTCATCCTCAAGAATAGCTCCAAGTGTGGGACAACTGAAATAAATAGTAGAAACCGAATATACACCAACTAAATAGGATCAAACTAGTAAGACATAACGCACACGAGAAAATACAACTAATAACAATTTATTACAATAAAAATTTAAGAGCAGGTATACAATAATGCATAATTAAGATCATCAAACATAAGACAAAATGCGTGATGTCCTACTCAATCCATCTATCCTTTATTCATATATCTAAATCTTACCATCAAACATTCCATAAATCTCATTTCTACTATCTATCTCATATATATAAATTCCTTCATATGTTATATCTCTAACCTGATATATAACATTAGAATTACAAGCAACATACATAGATGCCTCAATCCAATCCAATACAAGAGGAACAATACAAGTCTCCCTAAGTGTCACAACTCCTTGTATGGTACTGCCATGTGTCATTTTCTAGAACTACCCAGATTTTTTCTTTAGTGTTTTTTTTGTTATAATGGTACTACCATGGGCTCTATGGTATGGAAGTTCGCTCTTACGACTTGAATGAAATATAACAATTGGGCTCACACCATCTACTAAGAGGGGGAGTGAATTAGTAGATTACCTAAAACCTGGTTCTTAGAACTTTTAAACAAGATACTCAAAGTATATGCAAAGTAAAGAACAAAATAAAGATCACACACACACACTAGAATGCTCAACACCAGATTTTAACATGGAAACCCAGAGGGGAAAACCACGGTGAGAAAAGCTGCTAGAAGCTACTGTTCTAATCCATCCTCACAAAAAAAGTCTCACAGACAAACCTCACTAGTTACATTCAAGAGCACCCACTCTAAGGAAGCGTCAACTTCCTAGCTGAGCACCAACTTAGTTTTTCTGATGGCACCAACCTATCAAAGAAATGAAGCTGCAACTTCAAAAATACAAAAGAGATTTAGAATGAATCTTGTACACTTTTCTGTTACAAGTATAGTCTGTAACTGCGCCTTAGTTGTGTGTCTTCTCAGCTTCTCTACCTTTATCTCTTTGTGTCTGGATATCTTCTACTTTGACACACCTTATTTTCTTTGCCCCTTTCACGCTGTCTGCATATGTCCTTTCTTGACAATTTTGAGTTAACACTAATTATTTTTGCAACAACAGTAGAAAGACAACACGTTCAAATGATTTGTTCGTAGCATATATAGATAGATGCATTTTAGGGTTGTCTCTCTGTAAAGTGTTCACACTTCAACTGAACTTAACCAGTTCAAGATTTTGATCTGTATTCAATGCAACTTTGACTTTGTGTCTCCATTCATGCTTCAAACGGCAACATTCAAATTTCTTTACTGTCTTTGGCATCTGCACTTAACTGCGCCACTTCCTTTATCACTTCCGGTCTGCATTTAATGTGACTCTGACTTCATGTCTCAATTCATGCTTCAAACGGCAACGTTCAAATGCCTTTACTATCGTAGGCATCTGCACTTCTACTTGACTGTGCCGCTTCCTCGATCACTTCGATTGAAATATCTTGAGCTACGTGAAGATATATTGAGTTCAACACAAGTACCAGTTGTTCCTATACAGACAATTGGAAGACATTGATTGTGGGCTTTTTCAAATTCCTTTGTCGCACTAAGTTCACGTTCTTTTCCTTGTCGGATCTTTTCTTATGACCTTTTGACACCTGTCAAATGCACGTGCTCTCGGAGAATCATCTGACTTTACTATGCCATTAACCATCGAGCTCCTTTTCTTCCCTTTTTACATCTCGCTACTTTCTATATCATGGATTTGCTTCTCCTCCTTTAGATTATCCTTGATATGTTCGATCTTTATCCTTTGTTTTTAGCGTCAAGCTTCAACATGTTGATGTGATCTCATTTTCTTCGGCATTCTTGTAATGCTTTTTCTTGTAGACTTGCTCGATCTTTAACATGCCTTGACCCTTTGAGAATGCCCTATAAGACTTCCACACTTTATCTTCGGCAAAGTTGCAAGTAACCTCTCTTCGGACAATTTGTTGCGGGCTTTTTGTCAAGGGCCTTTCGAGACAATTTCCCTGGAATTTTTGTCCGATAGGCATTTCTTCGAACTTTTTGTCCGCAAGGCATTTCTTCGAACTTTTTGTCCGCATCATTTCTTCGGAATTTTTGTGCGCAAGGCATTTCTTCGAACTTTTTGTCCACGTCATTTCTTCGTAATTTTTGTCCGCAAGGCTTCTCTTCGGGCTTTTTGTTCGCAAGGCATTTCTTTGGACTTTTTGTCCGCAAGGCATTTCTTCGGACTTTTTGTCCTCGTCATTTCTTCAGACTTTTTGTCCGCAAGGCTTCTCTTCAAGTTTTTTGTCCGCAAGCATTTCTTCGGACTTTTTGTGTCCGCAAGCTGCCCTTCGGCTTTTCTGCAAGTGTCCACATGCCCTTTGCAACGTTCAAAAGATACCCTTCGGAATTTTTGCAATCTACCCTTCGAAATTTTTGCAATCTACCCTTCGGCTTTTCTGCAAGTGTCCACATGCCCTTTGCAACGTTCAAAAGACACCCTTCCGACTTTTTGCAATGGTCCATTTGCCCTTTGGACTTTTTGAAAAGATCCACTTGTCCTTCGAAACTTTTGCAACTGTCCACATACCCTTCGGCATTTTTGAAAAGATCCCTTCGGAAGCTTTGAACGGTCCACTTACCCTTCAGCGTTTTTGAAAAGATCCCTTCGGAAGCTTTGAATGGTCCACTTATCCTTCGAAACTTTTGCAACGGTCCTCATACCCTTCGGACTTTCTGAAAAGATCCCTTCGAAACTTTTGTTCAGGACAATTTCTCTGAATGAATTCTCCAAGACACTTTCTCCGAAAGAATTCGAAGTGGCACTCATTTCCTTCGGAAACTTTGTTGCAAACAATTTGTCCGAACGAATTCTCCAAGACACTTTCTCCGAAAGAATTCCAAGTGGAGCTCATTCCCTTCGGAAACTTTGTTGCGGACAATTTGTCCAACAATGACTTAGTCAATTTTCCCGAAAGAATTGCCTCTAACATTTTCCCAAAAGAATTGCCTCTAACATTTTTCCGAAAGAATTCCCTTATTAGCTGCGGGCAATTTGTCCGAGAAAAAGGTCTTTACCAATATTTCCGAAAGAATTCCCTGAATCAAATCTGCTCAACTCAAGTCTTCTTGACTTAACCCGATTGCCTTTTCTGAGTAAAAGCACTTCACAAATGCAATTTACTCCACAATTCTGCTCAACTCAACCTTCGGCATTAATGCATGATCAGTTTCAATCTCAATGACATCAAGGACATTAACCTTTGACATCAATAACAATTCCATGCTGTCAACTGTCTCCTTGCTCAAATTTCCAATAGTTATAATGGTACTACCATGGGCTCTATGGTATGGAAGTTCGCTCTTACGACTTGAATGAAATATCCTGCTAACAAGGACTTCGTTGCCCATCATTTTCATTACTTTGTTATTAAACTAACCATTGGATAACGGGGTTCTGTAACTTACGATCTGGGTCTTGATGTCGATACTAAATGTCTTGCCTCTTTGTTCTATTCATGCCACTCTTTTCTTCAAGCTTGGTCTCAACATAGCTTTAACCATCCACACACATCCTAACAATCACAAAATGGTATCATCCTAACAATGGGGAAAGAGGCTATAGGTTGAGAATGCCAAAGCCTTGGATTACATTCATGATTCCTCCCCTACTAACAAATGTTTTAAGGTGTTTGTGTGCTAAGAGGGTCCCCTTGCCTCTTATTACCAAAAATACACAGGGAAAAAATATCATTAGGGTAATGGCTACCCATGGATGTCATCTTGACATGACTTAAAACACAAACATGTAAAATCCAACAAAAACTAATAGCCTAGTTATATTTTTCATGTTGCCAAGACTACTATAGAATAGATACTAAACTGATTTTTTATTGCCAGCCTTAACATAGGTGGCAATAAAATTGGTTTGATCTCCATCAAGTACTCTCCGAAACCACATTAACCCTTGAGTTAGAATCTATGACCACTTTAGGAGTGTTTGTCCTAGTGTATCAATGTGCACTAAAATACGGTCAATAATCTTTATCATTGATGTTGATGGGATTCATGACTCTACCTTCATCAATACTTCCATCTATGTCCTATATGGTGGTGCTCCTAGCATTGTGTGTAAAGACGTAATGGTGTACAGTATCTCTCCTATTTTTTTTATCCATAATGGTTCTCTTTTATCTATATGGCAATGGTTAGCGTGGACAAATGACTAGTTCTAACATTCAACCATAGCTTATTGCATTTGATCGCTTGCATCCGGTAGTCTTTCCTTTTCAATCACTAGGTCCAAGTATTGATTATTCTTAGCAGAAGCCTTTGTTATAACTTCACTACACTTTGGTTGCACCATATTCACAAACATTGCAAATCCATGCTTAAGACAATTTCCATCATTGGGGTATTTGGGTTTGACCGTGTTCACATTTGTGATGAATTTCGATGTGGCTTGTTTGAATAATATTGAACAAAGTGTCCCCACTCATTACATGTGTGACAATAGATTATAGGACAACCATGCACATTTCTTTTTGTGCGTTGTCCTCCTCGGAAATAGTTTCTACGACCACCTACTTACCACAGGGTTTGATATCCAATGTTCCTAACTTCCTTGGAGATCAATGTTTCTACGGCCAACATTTATTGTTGTTGCTCAATTTCGAGGTTGCAAGGGCAATCCTTGACTTCATGTCAGGTCACCCTGCATACCTCAAACAGGTCACCCTGCATACATCAAAAAATTGGCTACTGGCACAATTCAATTGTGTGACCCTTGGTGCAACAAATCATGCACCACAATTCTTTCTTTTCTTTGCTTCACCTTTAAACTCCTTTTACATCCTCATCACATTCTTCTCCAATGTGGTTATACTGCAGTGCTCTTTCAATTCAAAGTTGGGTCATATAAATCACAAGCAGCAAAAATTTTAAATTGCTTTCAAATTTTGATTTTAAACCTTCGACAAGCCACCTTTTCTTGAGACTATCAATAGGAGGGTTCTCTAGCTCAAAGATCGATTACTTCAACCTCCCACTACATGTACCAAGTCATTTTTCTCTTGCATTTTGTTATATATCTCTACTACGATCTCATTGTTTTCTTGAAATAACTCAAAAACTTTTGTCAAGTTTTCCCAAGTATTCAGATTCGTGTCGTCTTGTTCCATGTAACAGTCATTTGCAATTACTCTCAAGGTCATTGGAAATAATATATACCAATACCCTTCTTCACCCTACCTATCTGCCATAAAAATTATAACACGTGTGTAACAATGCCTCACAAGGTCCTGGTTTCCCTCACTAATGAACTTCGGTAATTTATACCTATCTCCCATCTATTGTGGCCTCGACAAGGAACTTGAATCTCGTGGTGATGGTAGTAGTTATCTTAGTTGAATCCCTTTTCTTTAATACAATTGGCCCTACCTAGACTCTCTTCCACTTTTATCTTTATATTCTCACATGGTTCATACTCGTATCAGTTCCCAATCCACACTGCCGATCCTAAAACTCGATCTAACTATTCCAAGTCAAAATGGTGCAACCTCTTATTCAAAGTTGTTGTTTGGTGCCTTCTTTGCCTTAGTTTGAGGTCCCAATTCACTCTTTCCAATCACTTCTTTCACACCTTCACTGTGAATTTTCCTTCATTCAATAATCTTACCACTATTAA
Source organism: Torreya grandis (assembly GCA_037957365.1). Taxonomy (NCBI): domain Eukaryota; kingdom Viridiplantae; phylum Streptophyta; class Pinopsida; order Cupressales; family Taxaceae; genus Torreya; species Torreya grandis. Next base: position 1,400,915 of record JARHVA010004259.1, on the reverse strand, counting down.
GTTGACCATCACTTTCCTACATGGCCTTCTCCACATTGGTGTGGTCCTCAACATTGTTCCAATATTCTTATCGATGTTTATTCCATTGTCCTCATTTGCACCTTCAATTGTACATCCTTCAACAATCGTTCATATCCCTCTATAATACTATTGATTTGTTCCTCCGTCAATTCTTTCCATCCTAGGGATCATAGGTACTTCACCCCTCCTTTAGAGCTCAAACACCGTTGCATTATTAGTTACCATATCATCTCCTTTCGTTATAATCTCTGTCTCTACTCTCTCTCTCTGCTATCTTGAAAAAGCTTAGGAAAATTATCAATCTATGAGGAGTCCTCTTCACAATAGGTAGAAAACGATTTTTATGTGTGGAACTCATAATTCATTAATTCTCACAATGGCGTTTAACAATAGGTACCAACCAATTTATGTGTGGAGCTCATAATTCATAAATTCTCTCAACAATGTCACTCATTTTTCCTTTTTTCTTCTTCCTTTATTTTATTGTCTTCATAGCACTCAAGATTCCACTCCTCCTAACCCCCTCTTTGTTACTCACAATTCTTCTTCATTTCTAGGTCGAGACAAGCAATGAATGTTATAAGGTTGTTAAGCATGTGATTGACATACCAAATGAGGTTCTCGACCACATCCATGGGGAGCTTCAATCAAGTCGAACTCCCTTCCCATTAGTTTTTTCTATTTTCCATATTTATATATTTTTTCAAAAACACATAACATGGATTGTAAAGGCTCAAAGTTAAGCGACAACGCCTAAAAACTAGGATGGAAACTTTAAAGTTTACACCACATTTCATCCTACATGAACATTAGACACACATCGTCCACATTGCATAGAATCTAGAAAATTTAGAAGATAGAAATTGGAAGAGTCTTCTTATTCTTCGCATGTAATTTGGAAAACACATAACATGATATACTCAACCATTATATTTCCATTCATAAAATCTACTATCGCGTGACATCGATTGGACGATATGATATATAGGAATGATATGGTATAAACAGTAGACTAGGATTCCTAGGACAAACAAATGAAACTTTTGGGTTAACCCAAACTACTGGAACCACCCGACTAACAAAAATTTAAAATAACGCTCCTAACTCCTAATCCAACTCTCATACAAATATAACATAACACTTGTTTTCTTTATGTGTGATAATAAGTTATTTCAATGTTGTCTACAATTGGCAACCCCAATGCTTCAGTTCTATATAAATTTATCTCCTCGTGTCAAAATGCAATCAGATCAAATCTTAGATGGCATGATAGGAGAGGGCATGAAGTTAGGCACTGAGATGATCCCTAGCTAAAAGTTTCACTCATCTCATATTTGAATAACTTGGAAAGACTCATAAATTTTGAAATAGAGCATGTGGATGAAATGATTAAAAAACTATTGGCAAGAGTTACTCTAGGAGAGTTGGTAAAGCAAATCTTAAAAAAGTTAATCAGTGTTTTATGGGAACACATTTCCAGCCATTCAAAAGCATATGAGACGTCCAATTGCATTTTGGGGACTTGGGATAGGGGCAAAGCATCACCCCAATGTTTCACTTGTTTTCTTTTGATGCACGCCCCTCCCCAAGAAGTTTCAATCCCACAATGGGCCATTTCCAGTATGCTAGGCAGTCCGCAAATGCAGGCAGGCTGAAAAGAGAAAAAAATATACAAGAAAAAAAATATTTCACACCACAAACCACTTACCCTCTTTGCTACAACTTATGCACGGGAAGTGGCATTCAACGTGGAAAATATATTTTTGTTCTTGTATTAACTTCTATAAAGCTTTATACATAAGTCATAATGGATATAACAAAACATAACAGATGGGAAGGGTTACCTCAATGTCAACGTGAATGCAAGACAACAATAGTTGTGGAAAGTACAAGGAGGCAGATTAAGTGAGAAGCAAAAGAGCAAGTAGAAAATAAAGCTGTAATGGAAAAGTATGCAGACTAGATGAGAGTGTGAGAAGAATGCAATGGTCAGGAGAATGGACTTCAAAGTAGGTTGAAGCGAATAAAAAGCATGCTGCCAGAAAAGAGTCAGACAGTTATGAATTGCTGGTGTGAGAGAACAAAATAAATAAATGACTACTTAAAAAATAATAAAAGATGCAATGGGCAAAGGTTTGCCAACCTCAAAGGCTAAAGGAGGAGGTGAGAAATAAAATGAATGGCTTGTGGCAGATTGAGGACAATGGTGCAGAGGAGCAACGGAAATGGAAAATGGGGAAAGAAAAACAGGATAACAACTTTTTTGTTTCACCAAATGTTTTTTAATTTATTTTTTAATAGATTTAATTTTACTTTGTTTGATTTACTCATTGATTTTTTTAGTCCACACTTTCAATAATTTTTTAACTTTCCTTTCCGTTTAAGTCTTTGTTGAGGACTTTTTTCCTTTCACTTGGTCACAAGTATTTTTTAAGGCTTTTCATTGTTCCTTTTATTTTGAAATTGAGTTTCAGCTCTAAGATAAATTGACTTTTTACTCAGATTTATTAAATTTTCTTTTGATTTTGAATTTTCAACTTTTGTTTATTTTTTTAATTTTTCCCACAGTCAAGAAATGGGAGACACAACCAAAAAAAAATCAGCGCTAAATATTTCTTATGTATGTACCTGGCAAACATGTAACAAGTAGTGTCAAAGCAAAGGATTTTATGAGTTGTGGTTACAAAAGTGTTGCTGGCTTGTAGCCAAGATCAGCGATGATTTTTTTTTGGTTGTGTCTCCCATTTCTTGACTTGTGGGAAAAAATAAAAAAATAAACAGTTGAAAATTCAAAATCAAAAGAAAATTTAATAAATCTGACTAAAAAGTCAGCATGTAACAAGTAGTATCTAAATATTTCTTATGTGTGTACCTGGTAAACATGTAACAAGTAGTATCAAAGCAAAGGATTTTATGAGTTATGGTTGACAAAAGAGTTGCTTATCAAATAGGTGAGCATGAATGAATAGGGTGACACTATTTATACACATCAAGGGGTTTGTACGATAGGATGTGTCCCTACAAGGCGATGGGCCAGTCTATTGATAGTGAGCTTTAATAACTAATTATATAGTTAATTATGTTTATATAAGATTTTTAAATGATCATATGGAAATTACACAAATATGGAGTAAACTGGGATGGGGAAAGGAATTCAAACACAAATAGAAAGTTAAATTGGTACTACACCCAATTTTATTTCCCATCACCTTGGTTGAAGCAATATGCAAGGGGTCACTCAAACCATCCAAACCTTATTTCAGATTATGACTAATCTTTACATAAACAGGCCAAGAAATTCAGGGAGGGAGTTGCCATGTTAAATACAGTATTTGGAATATTGACTGGAATGGGAGAATCACCAAGGCTAGTGCATAAATTTTACACAATCAGGTCGTGGAGTTAGATGTGAAATATTTATGCTTGAGAAGACGGATAAGATGTAAAGGTTGTTTAACAAGGGAGGGTGTTTAACCCTTCTTCTAGGCTTTCTTTGAGGAATGCTTTTAGTGTTTATTCTCAAGTTCCTCAGGTTCCAAATATTCATGTGATGTTGGGAGAAGGATCATCCAAAGGAAAAAGAATGGCTTCAAGTTCAAACCCACTTACATAATTGTACAATGTGTAGGCACATGAGGGGGCAAATGATGCAACTGGTAAAGTTTTCTTCACCAATGGAATCCCATTCAATGTTGCCTTGTCCCCTGTTTATAAGGAGGCATTCCATAAGGCATATAAAGTCAGTCAATCGTATGTGCCTTCGGGCGAAACTAAATTGAGAAACCCCATTATTGATAAAAACTACTCAATCTATTGATAATGTTGATAAATGCTACATGGGTGAAAACAAGGCACTTGCTTATCATGGATGGGAGGAAAAACATAACACAATGTCACATATGAAGTAGGTCCTTATTTCCTTAAGAGCTATTCATTGTACTAGAAAATACAAGTACATGAACTTTTACAAATTGAAGGATGCCATAGAAAAGGTCACCCCCGCCATTGTTATACATTTAGTTAAAAATGTAGCGATCGTGTACAAAGGCAGTAGGAAAGTTGTCAAAGAAAATCGTCTATCTCATCAATGTAAATGCTAAAGAGGGCCGGAGAGAGAGGGCATCCCTGCATGACCCCAATGGTATTCTTCACAAAGCTAGAAAGACTATGAGAAGTGAGAAAATGTCTGAAAAATATCTCAAAGAGCCACCAAGCGGCAGTAGGGAGAGAATCTGGAACGCTAACATCATGCAGCTTTAAGGGTGTAGGTGCCTCAATTATCTTTTGTATAGTTTGTACCTTCTTTTTCTTGTAGTTTGTACCCGCTTTGGAAAGACTTATCCAAAAGATGTGATTAATATTACATAAGATTGTATTGAATAATTCATTTACATAAAGAGGGAGTACCCACTATTTATAACGATTGAGTGGCTTCCCAACATAAGCTACCTGCAAAGCTATATTGATTAGATTCAATGAATTTTCTAGTAGCTTCTCATACAATCCACCAGCCATTAATAGTTAATTACCTAACACCACTACTCTAATAACATTAAAAAACCAAATACGTGCTTTATAACAAAATCGCTCATTTACAACTTAATGACAAAATGGGTTCTGTTTTGGCAAACAACATAAGCACAAAATGCCCAAAGCTTTGTCAAAACCTGATCAAGTTTGTGTCCTATGGCCCATGTTACCACAAAATGTATGCCATCTAAAGCTGCCCATGCTTCCATCTGAAACTGTTCACAGTAGAACCCGTCTGAATCTAGTCACAGTTGCTTCTGAAACTGCTCACGACCTGTCTGAAACTGCCCACAACCTGTCTGAAATTGTCCATGAATCCCATTTGGAACTGTCCCTGTCATCAATTGCTTCTGTTGTCTAACCTTTGTTGTCAAAGGTGGATTCTTCATGGCGCCTGCACAACCCGCACTTAAAGACCTCATGACCTAAACTTCTAGACCTTCGGTATTGTTTTGTCGCGTTCTGTGTAGTTCTGTCCATTTCCATGCAATTCTGTTCCAGCCACATAAAGGCATTGCTTTTTGGCAACACCTTTCTATTCGCAAATATTTCCATAGGTTCTTGAACTAATTCTTTCCTATGAGTAATTCATATGCCAACCTTATCATGCAGTCTTCAATAGGAGGACCTATAAGGTCCCCTTTTCTATGGAGTTGATTTTTTATCAACCTTTTGAAGACCTTTAGCCTATTTTATTCCTCGTGGACTGAGGGATGATGCAGAGGGAATATTTTTAATAAATAAGAGATTGTTAGAGAGTGATTATAATCATTTAAAATTAAAAAGCAAGTTTCTTATTTATTAGTTTGTAATTTATAATTTAATTGGCCCTCAAGTAATTTTAATTACTATATTATGAGGAGTAAATTAGATAATAAAGTAAAAGAACACTTTCATGAGGACTTGACCCTCAATTAAAAATCTTTAATGACTTTATGTAAAAGGACACTCTCATGAGGACTTGACCCTCAATTAAAAGTCCTTAAAAGAGGTCCATCTTTGCCAAATAACCCCCACAAGTGGTTTGCCCACCTTGGAGGAGTTATAAAAGCAGATTTGAAATATTGGGAAGACATCTTTTTTTTCAATGAATCTTATTTTCAGCTTATTGGAGTTCCAATCTTGAATCAAGGTGCTTGGAGTTTTAAGGAGATCTTGACGAGGCAATTTCACTTCAGAAATTGCAAGTGCGCTGATTTAATTTGTTGTTTGTTGATTTGAGGAGGATCTTTAAAGAAGATCCAGGGGCAAAATTTTTTGTTCATTTGCAAATTTCTAATTTTCTAGGGTTTGACTACACAATTACAGATTTGGGCTTCAGATTTGGGTGACTTCCACCCAAAGGAAAAAATCTAATGATTGTTTCATTTGAAAAAGCACATTTTTATCTTCAGTTCAAGCTATCATTTGTTCAGAGATTCTAAGTATTTTGCAAGTTGTGAAATTTACAAGTTTCAACTTTATTTGTCATATAAAATCCGAAAATAAGAATTTTGCAAATTTGATTGTGGAATCGTGTTTGGCATATATTTATCTATCTACAAATTTAATTTCATAATTTTTGGAACAATTTTGAAGCATAAATCAGCCCCAAACCCTAGTCACCTAGGTCTTTGGGCAATTTGCCGTTTATGGGAAAATATTGCAATAAATTTAAGTTTTATGGAGTTCTAATATTTTCTAATAATTTGTGGGTCTAAGTTGAGATTTATGGCATACCCTTTTTGTTTGGTTTTAGCTCAAAAAGGGACCTTAAAGTGATATCAGAGCCAGGTTCTTGTCAATCTGAGGGTTTGTGGATGCAAAAGAAGAAATAAAATGGCACATGAAGAAGACATGGGAGAACAAAATCAGTTGGAGAAAGTTTTGACAGATCTAGCTCAAGCTCAAAAGGACCTCCAGGACACCATGGTGCAATTTCTCAAAGCCATGGGAAAAAACGTGGCACCTCAAGGAGAGAGAAGTTCAGAAAATAAGAGGGTTTCCAATGAAAGGGTTTCTCCAAAACCCAAGCATATGTTTCATGCAAAATTTCTGCAAAAGGAGCCCATTGAAGAGGTGGAACAGCCACCTAAGAAGAGCCAAAATTTCACCAATATTGAAGAATATAGTCTTATGAGTGATGAGGTAAAAAGCAAGCTTTCTTTCAATGAATGTTGTGAGCTCAAGGCTCAAATTGATGGTACGAAGAAGCAACATCAAGGGACACTAGGGAGAGACATCCAAGAAAGAGAGGAAGAACAACTCCTAGAAGAATATACCATGCAAGTCCAAGCTAAAAATATTATAGTGATTGAAGATATTTCTTTACCTTCTAACGATTGCTTGCAAAATAATGAAGTGACAGAAAATGAGATCATGGAAGAAGCAAAATCAGATCTACAAGTTGTGGAGGCAAATTTGGTGATTGAAGCACCAATTCTACGTAGAGATGATCATATGCAGCTTGTTGTCCTTCCTGGAACAGCAGCTCAGGGGGACCATGAAGAGGGTGTCAAACCTCTTACAGAACTTCTCAACTCCACCAATGAAGGTAGATCCAATGAGGACACTTCAAGGTATGAGAAGGTTGATGTATTGTTGCATATTTTGTCATTTTAGATTTGTTTCAATCATGAGAAGTATACAAGAGATAAAATGAAGGGTTTGGTTTACACAATAAGACAAGAAGATTTTGTGGTTCAAGGGCACTTCTACGGGCACCCTAAGGTATGGGATCCAGGTGATGTTTTGCATTTTACCCAAGCTAACAATGCTGATTTTCTAGAGTAATAAGCTTCCTATGCCAGCATCAAGGGTAAGCAAGTTTATTGTTTTGATAGCAAAGATTTCTTTTATCATCACCATACTATGTCTTTGCATGATAAGGAATGTGCTAACTTGGAAAATGAGATAAAAGGCACTACATGGAGAGGGGGCAACAAGAAAGAGGTTCAAAAATTTGGTAAATTACTACATGTCAATTTCAAATTTGATGTCACATCATGGGCCAACTAATATATGGTCAAGATTGAAGATGTTCGCATCAGGGGTTGTTTCCTAGAAATGGGCCAAGACAAAGCAATAGTACACCTGAAATGGAAAGTAAGCAAAACAAAGTGTCTCTATGTATTTATTGTCATACAATTAATTTCAGTCATCATAGGGAGTGATTTTCAATTCGAGATTGCATGGGAAGGAATTTTAGTCACTTGGTGTGAAGGGGAACTCAAAGAGAATGAATTTCTTCAAATGGATCTCACTGGGGCAAGTTGGAGAGGAGTTTTTATCATCATTTCTAGCCAATTCAACAAGGTGTGTGCAGTCCTACAAGTCAATTCAGTCATACATAAAAATGATCTTCCATTTGTGGATTTGGTTGAAGAAATTTTAGCCATTTTGTGGATGATTCCAGAGCTCACCATTCTAATTTTTGGTGAAAGAATGCAAAATTTCAGTCAAGCTTTTTAGGCTACCCACTAGGTAAGTGCAACTTATCATACAAATTTTCAATTCCTATGAGACATTTATGCTTGGGAAAGTTCTACTTTGAAGCATAAAAATTCTGCCCTTAAAAAGGAAGAACTTTTCTATGCTCTTACAACCAATTGGAAGAATTTATGTACAGATGAACATGTAAAAAATCAAATTGCTAATGTTGTTATTAAGAGGGATGCTTGTTGGTTGGTAAATAGCAATTCAGAAAATTCAAAACAGCCATTCAATTTTTTTTTTGTTTTTTCGTTTATTATTGACAAATTTGCATACAAAAGGGGCCCTAGGAATCATATGAATGAAAGTGTTGATTTAATAGAAAAATTGGAGAAAGGCAACCTATGCATGAGCATGGCCATAAAAGAAATTCCGAATTGTTGAACTGCTGGCCACCATTTTTCCAAGGTTATCTATGGGTATTTGGTTGCAAGGAAAGAGGTTTGGGCTATGGAGAAGGTGCATATTTCACATACCATTATTTTTAAGTCTCTTGCAGCGGTTACAAGAAGGATTCCAGCCACTTTAAGCTCAAGGACAATGTCAAAAACACATTGCTACAGCCAAGGTATGATGTTGTTGATTCCACATAATGCCATGAACAATTGCACTATTGTTCCTTACATTTTCAGATTGCTCTTTCGACTTTTCACAACTTCATGGAAGTATCTTGGCAAGTGGGAGATGTATTTCCCGAGCCTTATCATCTTGGAAGAGTTTTGGGCACATGCACATGAATTTCTAGCCATCATATGCTCAAAGTTAAGTGCAAGAATAGCATGTTACAACCAAGAGTATGTAAGCATCCAAGATTTGTGGTTTCATTTTGAGTCATTTAATTTTTATGGGCAGCCAAGTGGACCACAAATTGTGGTTCAAAATATGGCAAATCCTTGGGGCATGATAAAAATGAATGAGAGCACGAAGGAGGGCAGCCCATGGTTCATGAGAGGTGTTGGCATATTGTTACAGACTTGTTTTTTGCATTTTCAGTTTGCTTCTTCTCCTTTCTACACTTCTTTGGAGGTACGTTGACACTAGGGAAATTTTCTTTCCAATCCCTATCATTTGGGGGGAATTTTGTGCAAGCTTAAGTGCATTTCCAGCAACTACTCTGATAGTTTTGAATGCAAAAGGAAAGAATTAGAGCAATATATGGACCAAAAGAATTCATGCGCTGATCTTGCCAATGAGACAGAATGGAGGAATGACAAAAGTGTTGCTAAACACTCATGTTTTTTCTATTATGTTTGTTTCATGTGCAAGAGTAAAAACAAGAAATAAGAAGGCTGAAGAAATGTTGAAATGGCCAAGGCCCTTCGGAAGCATGAGCATAGGTGGGCAAAAGATCTCTCATTTAACCGGCAATGGATCAAGGCTTTGGGAGTACTACATCATGTTTTCCCTCTTAGACATGGTACTTGGACAGATGCGTTTGCGTTTGCTTGAGGAAAAGCAAATTTGGGAAGGGAGGACTGTAAGGTCCCCTTTTCTAGGGGATTGATTTTTTATCAACCTTTTGAAAACCTTTAGTCTATTTTATTCCTCATAGGCTAAGTGTTGATGCAAGGGGAATATTTTTAATAAATAAGAGATTGTTAGAGAGTGATTCTAATCATTTAAAATTAAAAAGCAAGTTTCTTATTTATTAGTTTGTAATTTATTATTTAATTGACCCTCAAATAATTTAAATTACTATATTATGAAGGGTAAATTAGATAATAAAGTATAAGGACACTTTCATGAGGACTTGACCCTCAATTAAAAGTCTTTAATGACTTCATGTAAAAGGACACTCTCATGAGGACTTGACCCTCAGTTAAAAGTCCTTAATGACTTTGAGCTTAAAGGAGAAGACCCAAGTGGTTAAAAGAGTTCCATCTTTGCCAAATAACCCCCACAAGTGGTTCGCCCACCTTGGAGGAGTTATAAAAGCAGATCTGAAATATTGAGAAGACATTTTTTTTGTCAATGAATCTTATTTCCAAGTTATTAGGGTTTCAATCTTGAATCAAGGCGCTTGGAGTTCCAAGGAGATCTTGAAGAGGCAATTTCACTTTAGAAATTGCAAGTGTGTTGAGTTGATTTGTTTGTTGATTTGAAGAGGATCTTTGAAGAAGATCCAAGGGCAAAAATTTTTGTTCATTTGCAGATTTCTATTTTTCTTGGGTTTAACTACACAGTTTCAAATTTGGGCTTCAGATTTGGGTGACTTCCACCCAAAGGAAAACTCTAATTATTATTTCATTTCAAATAGCACATTTTATCTTCAGTTCATGCTATCATTTGTTCAAAAATTCTGAGTATTTTGCAAGTTGTGAAATTTACAAGTTTTAGTTTTATTTTTGTCATATAAAACTAGAAAATAAGATTTTTACAAATATGATTGTAGAATCGTGTTTGGCATATTTTTATCCATCTATAGATTTAATTTCGTAATTTTTGGAGCAGTTTTGAGGCATAAATCAGCCCCAAACCTTAGTCGCCTAGGTCTTTGGGCGATTTGCAGTTTATGAAAAAATAGTGCAATAAATTTCAATTTTATGGAATTCTGATTTTTTCTAATAATTTGTGGGTCTAAGTTGGGATTTACAGCATACCCTTTTTGTTTGGTTTCAGCCCAAAAAGGGAACTTACAAGACCCCATCTTAGGATGCCTTGAAGCTCTTTTATAATAGAACATCATATTGTAACTCCCACAAAAGTGTTATTGTTAACGTCTAAGTCTTTGATTAACTCGAAGTTTTGTTTTCTAATGATTGGATTGTCTTGATCCTATATTGTGTAGTCTCTTAGCATCAAGAAACCTTTCGTTTCTATTCTGTGATGTAGCATTTAGTATATTGGATTTTCATTGTGTATCTCATATTTGTCTCATTCATCATTCCAGAATCATACTTCTATAGGTAGTAGAGGTCAACAAAGATCTAAACCATCAATTCACAAAATGGCAATATCCCACTATAATATCATTCATATTCCACCCAAGGTAAGAAAAGGATCAAAAGGCTAATGATAGTGGATGAGGCTCCTGTATGATAGAAGAATCTGCCTTGAACCTTTGTTGCAATCAAAAGGACTTCAAAATGATGGTTAAGCTCTTACATTCAACTAATAGATTCCATCAACGAGTTCTGTGTATCTGCGAAAACCATACCTGTGCTTCAGTTTTATTTAGTTTGTATTTTTTTTACCAATTTTATAAAATGAGAACTACCTTTGCATTACCTATCAAAAGGACCACCAGCTTGTCCCCTCATTAGCACATTATCTAATCCAAAAATTATGTAATTCATGCATGTTAAACACTATGTAACACACTTCTTCAAGCTCATTCATGTAAATCAAATGTTTAGTTAAGTTGCAGTGGAACAATCAGTGTTGGGATGGTCTAGACCATAGTTCGCATAACCGTAACCGGTGAGTACTCGCCAAGGGGGATTTTTGAGTACCGGAATGTAGCCAACAAAGCTGGTCAATTAACCGAGAATAACAGACAAATAAAAAAAATGCTTAAATTTATTAAAAGAACATAATTTTTTTAGAAATTGTAGAAGCAAAATAGATCAAATAAGATTGTAAAATGTTAGGAAAGTGTTTTCTATTAGATTTGAATACAAATAGAATACAAAATTGCATAATCATGCAAATACAACTGTGACACTGTCAAGTTGTCAACAAATTGATACAGTGATACTTATAGTCTTATACAAAAATCTACAAGTACAAATTACAAGAATCTATAATTTTCTCTTCCCCGCTCTCTAGAAAACTAAGGGAAATTGAGAAATTTTAGTCGTCACACTCGACTACCCCACCTCGATTTGCCTAGAAGGCTGCGCCTGCCCCTATGCCTATGGCCCCACCTCTACCTCAGTCTCTGCCTAATCTTCAAGGATGTCCTCCAATTCAATCTCTCGTCTTCCTGTTGTAGCTGCACCCTCCATAGCTTGCCTTCTGAAATCACCAATCTTGTCCTCTGTGAACATGGTGGTCCCCCTCCTATGCAATCCAATCATTATAGGGATCGATCTCATTTAAATTGATAGACTCCTCTGATGTCATTGAGGCGTTGTTGGGTCAAACTTGTTGCACTTCTTCATGTGAATGGCATCAAACTAACTCCAATTGCACTCACATCCAGAAACGCTAAAAAGTTGCGATAAAATGTAGAGGGTTATCCTTTGAAGATGTGGGGTATTCCCACCCCAATCTTACCACCACGACCCTGCAAACAAGATATTTAAAAGAATGCAAGTAATTAATAATTGTAAACAAGTAACTGGAAAGGTACAAGTAAAGACTTCATTTTCTATTACCTGGTGACTGCGTTGCTCTCCCTCAAATAACTAGTGCTAAAAAAAAGTCTCCCCCTAACCTGCTTGTAGTTCTGCAACTCTAAAATAATCAGGTCCCTCACCTCAACATCAGGTGTCACTCTCAATGCATGTTGAGACCCTCCATAACCTCTCCACTAGCATCTACGATGCCATCAGAGTAGAAAAACTTGGGGTTAAGTTAGTACCCCGCTGCATGGATAGGTTGGTGGAGTTGATTGTTCCACCTCTGATCAATGAACTTTCAAATGGGATCAAATCTGGGACAATCCCCCCTATAATAGTTTTGGACGGCCTCTTTGGCCCATCCATGGCCTCATAAATATAACCCATTGGGTTTTGCTCCCCATCCACCAATCACAAAACCCTCATCAAACGCTCTAACACCTACAAACTTACAAACAAATTAAAGTTAGTGTTACAAACTTATAAATAAAATAAATACTTTTAGTTTAAAAATTTTAAAATAAGGGAAACTTGAAATTGAAACTGAAATTTCAAGTTACCTTGATGATCTTTGTAGCTCTCCTTTCGAAGGCGTCACTGAAAATTGTCTTCCCAATCTTGACTCCATCAGCGTTGTTGGAACATGATGACTCCACCCACGCTTGAAACAAAAACATCAGCTTCAAAGGAGTCAACAAACTGCAAATACGTTGCAATGTAAGAAAATTCATTTCAAACCTAGTGACACTTGCTCGAACAAGATCTTTTCACTTGGTGTGTTCTCTTATCAGGTTGAGAACCCAAGGGAGATTGTCTACATATATATAATGAAATTTTTAGTTGCTTTTACAATTGGTCACACCCAATCAAGTTTGTCTATCTTGTCCAAATTAAGGTCAAAGCAATGGGCCATGTAAGGGGTCCAAAAGACTGATAGATGTCTCTCCTAAAAAGTCTCCTAGTCACCACATATGTTGTTACATTGTATGTGACAACTTGGACAACATTCTCGATACCCACCTCTACAACAACCTACTCAAACATCAAGCTCAATGTTTTTGCATTTTTTATCTAGCCAGATACATCAATGAACTTTTAAAAAACCAGCTCACCATTTGGCGCTGCCAAAAAATTGATTGCAGTGTGGTTTTTTCCATCAATCCATCCATCGGAAAGAATGGTGCATCTAAACTTTCGCTACAAGCACTTTTGATCTTCCACAATTACATTTACATCTTCAACTGCATCTAGAACTCTTCATGTTTAAGTCACCTAGAATTCAAGGAGGATGTTGTGCTACAGGAGGATAGTACAACAAGAAGAGGAGTGTAAAATCATTCGTTGGTTGGGTTAAAGGGTCTGCTACCCTATAAGACCAAATGGTATTCCAAAGATGTGGGGAAAAAATTCCTCACACAATTCTTGAAGCATGTAACTAAACATCATTGGCATGGCCGATGAGATCATGTTTATTTATCTGAGTTTGAACATCATTGGCCAGATGACATCATGTCTATCTGTCTATGTTTGAAACCATTTGCCTAGCCAACAAAGTCAAAAAGTGTGTCTGAGCTTTATAATCCAAAATATGGATCTATTATACTAGATAAGTTGTCTTGTTCATTTCCACTCTGCTCAATTATATAATTCTTGTATGTAAGACCTTCAAGCTTGTTCATGTAAAATGAACTATTCAGTTAAGTTGCAGTGGCAAAATCAGTTATGGATAGTCTTGGCATTCGCATACTAATGAGGTCAGCAATGCGCAACCTTTGAAACCGGGTCTTTCGTCAAAGATGAAAAAATTGCCAGTATTTGCAGCCGGCAGTTGCGTAACCACCGGTCTGCCTAAAATGCCATTTTCACCATCATTCAAAATGTGGGCAAAGGAGCAGTTGCAAATGTTTCCTTTCTTGGCAACAATTTGTTTGGAGTCATTGGTAGGTTTGAAGTTGAAAGGGCATAAGTATAGTATCTATTGAAAGCAAAGACATCATAAGAGAAGTTAGTGAGAAACCTTGAAGCTAGGTTCACGTTGCAGTTTATAAGTTTGGGTCCTTGTTCATGTTGTCTCATTGTTTCCTAGTTTTGAATGGTTGATCTAGTTTGTGTTGGAGTATTATGAAGTGTCTATGAAGTGCAAAGTAGTCATGTGTGCAAGCTTTGCATAATGTAATAGTGAAAGCCATGTCCATGAAGGCCACGTTTGGTAGTAACTTGTACAATTGTTGAATTTCATAGTGGAAGGGGAGAGCAATTGTCTCACCCATTGGAGTTCTTCCCACACCATGTTTCTCCAAGTCATATAGTGTGTTCATGTTATGCTTTATGTTATCGTATGCTTCCTTCTTATATTCAGTATGTTATACATTCCATTCCCAACACTTGTTTATCTTTGTTTTAGCATTGGAAGTAGTATAAAACATTCATCTATCAATCATATCTTAAGCTAGGGATATAGGATTTGTGATGGTGAATATTAGTGTGGAATATGCAGCGAGTTTACGAATCAGCTAAACATCATTGGTTGGGACGATGACGTAGGGAACATAAAGTCTCAGCAAGGATTTTAAGAAGTGATTGTTGTTGGGTTTTTGTGGTGAAAACAAAGATCTGTTGGATTACCCATCTATGGTCTTTCGAGGATGGATTAGCGGGAGGTACAAAACCTTCTTCATCACTTGAATCAAATTGAGGATCATCAAGTTCATAAGCTAGGTGTACTAAATTGATATCACGTTTGAAAGCATGCATTTTTGCAACGTTCATTTTATAACAAAGGATGTCCAACAGTCTAGCTTGAGCTTGGGAAACAACATAGTATTCATCATAATATGGTGAAATTGTGCATTCTTGATTGAGGTCTTATTGATGCTCATTGGAAGTGTCTTTGGTGGAAATGTTGATTTGGCTAAAATGTTTAAGAGTAATAGTGGTCTTGGAAACTGTTGTAGGCTAGAATTGCAACCTTATGAGAGAGTTTTTCAGGCCCCCTCACTCCCAGCTACAATATTGGAACAACTTCACGCTGTGGGTATCCTCTCATGAGGTTGAACCTTTTGGGCCTTTTAATGAGGTTAGCTCCTCAGATGCTTCACTTCAGCTCACTTCCCACACTAAAATCTACTGCTGACTAAAGAAAAGGGAGAGAAAGATAACATGAAAGGGAAATCTAACCTAAAGATGGTGATGCACCAAAATATGAAATGATCCACTTTCAGCGTAGAAACTTTAACAACTACTAATGAACCTAACCAAGACACGAACTAATCTGATGCTATCTCAAGGCCACAAGCATAAGTATTTTGTGTGGAGGTCGAAGAGAAACCCTGCAATTTGAAGGACAGAAAGAAATAGGTCTATATGAGACACTATAAACTTGTGACACTTCAAGAAAGGGACCAATGTTTAACACTTCACATAACCTGCAAGGAACCAAAAGAATTAAACATAGTTACCAGGTTCGGCCGCATCTGGGCCAAATGCGGAAAAATCCACAGATTAATACATGCGGGTTCGGATGGACTATTTTTTATTATTAAAAATTTTTAACATTAAAAAAACACAAAACCCTAAAAAGCGTAAGTCATTGAACGCGGAAACCCTAAAAAGCGCAAGTCGTTTAGTCGCGGAATCACATCCGAGACTCGACGGCGGACGGACGCAGCAACAAGTAGGGTTTTTTATTAATATTTATTTATTTATTCCGTAATATTTATTTATTTAGTAATATTTATTTATTAATATTTATTTAGAATATTTATTAATAAAATTAACATTTATAAAATTAATTTTATATGTTGTTAAAATTTATAAAATTAATAAAGTAATATTTATTAATAAAATTAACATTTATAAAATTAATTTTATATTTCGTAAATAATTTAAGTTTTAAGTTTTAACATTATATTTAAATTTTATTAATAATATAACATTGTAATTTAAATATAATTTATTATATAAACAAATATATGTTAATAACATTAACATTTAAAAAAATAACAAATATATAATAAAATTTAAATTTGATAAAAAATATTAAAAAATGAAAAATATTTAAAACAAATATTATAAAAAATAAATTACGATTTAAATATAAAATAATTTTACCTTAACAAATATAAATAGAAAATAAAATAAATTCTATTTAAAAAATAAATATAAATATAATATCAAATATTTAATAATACATTTACTTAAATATAAAATAAATTTTATATTTAAAAACAAATATTAAAAAATTTAAAATATTTAAAATAAATTTATATATATAAAAACAAATATAAAAAATAAAAATATTTAAAATAAATATTATAATTATTAATTTAAATTAAATTTATTAACAATTTAAATTTTTTTTATTTAAAAAAATTGTGTAAAATTAAAATAAAATTTATATTTAGAAATAAATATAGAAAATATAAATATTTAAAATAAACATTACTATTAGCTTTTAGATTTTATTCATAGAAATAATAATTTTTTGATGTATTTTACAATGTAATTCAAGTTTGAAACTTATGCATTTCTCAATTTTGAACTGTTAAATTAATATTCAATGTTTCATTCCTTACTAGTTAAAATATTTTACATATATATATATATATATTTTTTTTTTTTTTTTTTTTTTCAAACCAATTTTTCCGAACCTTTTCAAGAATTCCGCATTTTTTTGGCCTCCCGAACGCATCCGAATTTCCGAACCTGGTAACTATGGAATTAAAGCAAGATCTACAGATGATGCAAATTAAGCTCCAATAATGTACACTTGACTTCAAACCAGAATCAGAAAAGTTTATCTTATTGCTTCAAGAAAGTGTTTACAAGGTGATTTTGACAGAGTAATTCTATCACCAATCGAGGGATCCATTTCTAAGGCTCAACATCTTGTATATATAGCAGAAAAAGATGAGAGAAGAGGGGGCTTGCATGAGAGAGAGAGGGGTCATAAATGGCTGCAACCACCACTATGTCCTTGAAATCTTTTGCATTCAGAGCGTGCAACTGCCTTGACCATGAAATAAACAATCCAAGATCACCGCAAATCTCCTCGAGCCCCTCATTGATTAGAAAACATTCTAAAAGACAAGAACTTCTCCAAGAACGTCTTTAATGCTCGAGCTACCTTTGCTAATCACTTGATTTTCACCTTTCATCACCATGCCATCCTTCACTTGTCTTGCACGTATAAGGACAAAATCCCCATAACTCTAAATCTGAACCAAGCCATGTTGCTTCTGCATTAAACGGTTGATTGTCGGAGATGATGGCCATGTCGAAGGACAAGGACCTCTCCATTAAATTCACCTATCAGCGCCTGCCTTGAACCCTGGACCAAATCTTTCCCATAAATGGAAAACCAATCTAAGGACATTGGTTTTCCTGTACTTATTTATGTCGATGTAAGTCCATACAAATCCAAACGGCTACTTGCAGAGGTTCAAATTTTGACGTTTGCGGGCCCGTCATGGGATATTTGAATCCCAACGGCTATTTTATGAGCTTGAACTCGACGTCCGCGCAACTGTCATCAATTCCTTGGGATTTTTTCTCTTCGGCCATTTCCTATGGAAAATTGCTTCAAAAGAATTTCCTCGGGCTATTTTCCCAAACTTGTCTCTTCTGGCTATTTGTTTTGGCCTTCTTTCCAAAAAAATTCATTGAATTTTCTTCAGGCTTATTCCTTTGGAAGAATTTCTTCGAACTTTCTTGCGGCCTTTTGTTTTAAGAGTTTTTTCTTGAGGAATTATTTCGGCACTTTGAGATGAACTCTTCTTTCGGACAATTTGCTTATCACTTTCCCGCGGACTTGTCCGAAGGAAATCGTGTCTTCAGACTTTTTGCTTGGACCCTTCGGAACATTGAAAATAGACCATTTTGCCTAGAAGTGTCTTTCGGATTTTGAAAAGTGCCCCTCGCCCACTTTGAAATGTCCCTTCAAAAATTTTGAAAATGACCTTTCGAAAAAATGAAATGGACCCTTCAGAATTCACGAAAAGCTCCTTTCCCTTTGAAAATACCCCTCGAAATTCTTGAAATGGACCATCGGAAATATTGAAATGTTCTGTCGGAACTTTTGAAATAGTCTTTGCCTTTTGAAAAGAACCCTTCGGCACTTTTGAAATGAACCCTTCTACTGAGAAAAGTGCCCTTCGGAAAGAAACAATCCCTTAGGAAAGATATCCTTCGAAAAAATTGCTTCAGACAAAATATCCAAAACAATTCCCGACACTTAGACAAAAACCCCGAAAACAAAAACTCTGAAAGAATGAACACTTGGTGAAAAAGAGTCCCGAAAGAAAATAAACACTTAATCTCCACCAAGTCCGAAAGAATGAACAAGTAAAGACTTAGCTGAATAAAAGGTTTTGCACCTAGCTTCTGGCTTGCAAGCTTATCCTTGAACACTGTTGTTGGATCCTTAGAAAAACTTGCTTGGATCCTCTCTGTTTGCAAATGTTGGATCCATTTCTACGCCTTTGATCCATTGCTTCATCAAACCATGCAAGAGCTTTATATGTGGGCCAAAAATGGGCAACATAAATGTTTAGCAACCCCATTGTCATTGCATTTAAATGAGTCCTCATCATATGAAGCTTCATTGGCATTGCATATCGTGTCCCCTTTTTCGAATAAGCAAAGGAAGAAGTAATTGTTCTAGTGACTTACTTTGTTAAAAAGACAGCTTAATATTATTTTATCATTAAAAGTTCAAGTCCAGTAAAGTGTTTTTAAAATGGGGCATAAAGTGATGTTATTAGGTGATGCTAGGCACGGCCTACAAAGTGATATTATTTTAAAAGGTTCATAAGTCAATTTGAATTATATGTTGGGGAAAAAGAGAATAGAAAATAATATTTTATTTTTCCAAAAGTTTTTATAAAATGAGGGCATTGGGCTCATTTGGAAAGTATTTTATTTTGTTCACTTTTCAACTTGCGAAGTTTTGAGCAATTTGCTTCAGCTTTCAACATCAGAAGATAAAAACCCTCCGACTGATTCACGCTAGATGACAAAAACTATAGTGTCCCAACCCAAATCTGCCCTAAGTTTCTTGAATTGAATTTAGTGTATTGACATTTTGTCAAACACTTAGCATGTTGACTATTATCACTGAATTTTCTGAGTTTGAATGCTTATTTGTGATAAGTTTTTATAGTTTCCTTCATATTGAAATTTCAATGAACAATAGAGCATACATTTCACATACATATGCCAATAACCAAACAAGATTCAATGACTGATATCAACACATATAACAGCAGAAGTAAACACGGTATATGTATTCAAATTAAATATTTGAAGAGTTATTTGTTGATTACATTCAGTTTCAGATTATGCAATGAAATGCCAACATACCAAATTTTGCCCTTGTGCCATGATGAAGTTACAATGACAAACTACAAACAAGGTATCAAATCCAATCACCTTATCATTCATTTCCGCTGCTAATGAATAAAGTCCAAATGATGCAACAGTATCGTCTAGATACTAATATCAAAGGAAAGCAGAAGTATTGCATTGTCTTCAAACTCAACCCTTACATAAACTGGAATCAAATGGTTTCTCCTCAAATTTGGTCTCTACACAGCAGTAATTAAATCATCAAACCCTTGCATGGCAATGATGAACAATATATGTACAATATTCTGATAAATCCTTCGAAACCCTGAAAAAAGAAATCTACCCGAATTCAATGAAGCACAAGCACAATCCCTGCAATGGAATTGTCCGCAAGTTGTTCTTCACGAAGGGCTACATCCTCAAAAAGCTTGAGATTTTCAGACTCTAGTCTTTAGCAAAGCTCTTAGCCAAATTCTTCTTCTTTAACAATGAACCCCTGAAAATGAGCTTTAAATGCCCTTTTATAATATTCAATTTGCATTTGACTTCATCTCATTTAATTTACTTTAATTTCATTTACTTTTCCCTCTTTTTTGGTGCACAACTTTAAAATATAAAGTATACTTTATTATTCACTTATATCTCCCCTTTAAAATAACACTTATTATAAAGTATACTTTTAAAAGCATTTAAATCCCCTTTGAAATAGAGTCCACTTAATTCATTAATGATATGCACTTAATAATTAATTATTATTACAATATAACTTTAATAATAATTATAATATTATAACTCCATTAATTTTGACTTCCCCAGGAGGTAGCCCACTATATTTACAACTAACCAGGGTGCCTTACTATAAATAGTAAGGTTGGTCTCTATCATTCAATTTACTTACTATAAATAGTAATTATACACAAATGAAACCAAAAACCCCTGAATAACATCATCTCTAAACAAGCTAAGGATCTGGAGATGAAAACACTGCTAACTGCCCACTGGAAAACCAGCTAACTCCAACACTGGGCCCTCTAATCATCCTGATTAGCCTACGAGGACCCGATGACAGGATAAACCACCAAACTTCTGATGCTCGCTCAAAAGGGGACATTACAATCTGCCCTCCCTGAAATTGTTTGTCCTCAAGCACTCGCAACTGAAATGAAAACACCACTTCAACAGAAGACCAAGGGAAAAACTGTAGAATGACCCACATATCTCCAAATAACTCTAGCAGCACCAGCAAAAGAACAACTGCCCAAGGATAAACATCATACCAACTATCCAACTCGTGCGCACAAGATTTGTGCATCGAAATCAACTCATGTACATGTAAACCAAAGGTGAAACTGTATGCGTACCACACAATGTACACATTGTAAAACTCATAAGCAAACCCGAGGAATATTATACCTGGAACTCTCTAAGTGCCTGAAACTCTGCAAGGGAAAGTCCACTATCAAGTTGCTCATATATACCTAGAGTCCAACAACAGTGTGCCACCAACTGTTGAACAACATCAACGTGTTCTAATGCTGAAGCAATCATGCCTTCGTTCACCTTCAATTGCCCTACCAAATGATGAGACCCCTATGACAAATCGTCTCCACACAAATTTTCTGATTTGTAATCTGCACTATAGTAAGAGGTTGAATCATCATCACTCACTGTTTGATAGGCAAAATCATGTGTGCCATCAGCGTTGCACACTTCCTCAACAAAGGTACTGTTGTTATGTACCTCACAGGATGGCTCCAATGACATAATAGATGCTACTGATTGGACATAATCATTGCACACTTCTTCCTCCAAAGTAAATGCATGTTCATCCAAAGAGCTATCCAGGGACCCATCACCAACAAGTAAATTTTACACCTCTAAATAAAGCTTTTTCCTTAAACATCCTCCTAATGTGCTTAACCAAACCAATCCTTTCAAGACTCAAGGTAACAACAAAGTTCAGGTATTTATTAAAAGAGTATTGTGATTTAATATCATCTGGCATGTTCTCGTAACCCTCAAAGAGTTGGTTGGCTTCCTATTCATAACTATCCCTGACTTTAATGGCTAGTTGTTCATAACCTTCCCTGGTTTGCTCTTCAACCCTGTAGAAACCCATTGTCATACTCTGAATATTTCTAATTCACCCAACAAGATGGCAGGAAATCACTTCGATACCACTATAGTGTCCCACCCCAAATCTGCCCTGAGTTTCTTGAATTTAGTGTATTGACATTTTGTCAAACACTTAGCATGCTAGTTGTTATCACTGAATTTTTTTAGTTTGAATGCTTGTTTGTGATAAGTTTTTCCAGTTTCTTTCATATAGACATTTCAATGAACAATAGAGCATACATTTCACACGCATATGCCAATAACCAAACAAGATTCAATCACTGATATTAACACATATAACCGCAAAAGTAAACAGGATGTGTATTCAAATTAAAGATTTGAATAGAGTTATTTGTTGATTACATTCAATTTTAGATTATACAATGAAATGCCAACATACCAAATTTTGCCCTTGTCCCATGATGAATTTACAATGACAAACTACCAACAGGGTATCAAATCCAATCGCCTTATTATTCATTTCAACTACTAATGAATAAACTCCAAATGATGCAGCAGTATGGTTCAGATACTAATATCAAAGGAAGGCAGAAGTATTGCATTGTTTTCAAACTCAACCCTTGCATAAATTGGAATCAAATCGTTTCGCCTCAAATTTGGTCTCTACATAGCAGTAATTAAATCATCAGACCCTTCCCTGGCAATGATGAACAATATGTGCACAATATTATGATAAATCCTTCGAAACCCTGAATAAAGAAATCTTCCTGAATTCGATGAAGCACAATCACAATCCCTACAATGAAATTGTCTGCAAGTTGTTCTTCATGAGAGGCTACATCCTCAAAAAGCTTGAGATTTTCAACTCTCCAGTCTTCAGCAAAGCCCTTAGCCAAATTCTTCTTCTTCAACTATGAAACCCTGGAAATGAGCTTTAAATGCCCTTTTATAATATTCAATTTGCATTTGACTTCATCTCATTTAATTTACTTTAATTTCATTTACTTTTCTCTCCTTTGGTGCACAACTATAAAATATAAAGTATACTTTATTATTCACTTATATCTCCCCTTTAAAATAACACTTTTAACACTTATTATAAAGTATACTTTTGAGCATTTAAATCCCCCTTTTAAATAAAGTCCACTTAATTCATTAGTGATATGCATTTAATAATTAATTATTATTAAAGTATAACTTTAATAATTATAAAGTATACTTTAAAGAGCATTTAAATCCCCCTTTTAAATAAAGTCCACTTAATTCATTAGTGATATGCATTTAATAATTAATTATTATTAAAGTATAACTTTAATAATTATAAAGTATACTTTTAAGAGCATTTAAATCCCCCTTTTAGATAAAGTCCACTTAATTCATTAGTGATATGCATTTAATAATTAATTATTATTAAAGTATAACTTTAATAATTAATTATTATTAAAGTATAACTTTAATAATAATTATAATATTATAACTCCATCATTAATCATCGTAAATCAATTCCGACTTCACCAGGAGGTAGCCCACTACATTCACTGCTAACCAAGATGCCTTATTATAAATAGTAAGGTTGGCCTCTATCATCCAATTGACTTACTATAAATAGTAAGTATACACAAATGAAGCCAAAAACCTTTGAATAACATCACCTCTGAACAAGCTAAGGATCTGAAGATGAAAACACTACAAACTACCCACTGGTGAACTAGCTAACTCCAACACTGGGCCCTCTAATCACCCTAATTAGCCTACAAGAGCCCAATGATAGGGTAAGCCACCAAACTTCTGATGCTCGCTCAAAAGGGGACATTACAAAAACCCTCCAGTCTTATGTGGTGGTTTCATTCAAGGGATGCAATTGAGCATCAACCATTAGACTTTTGCATTTTCAGCACAACCAACAAATCATTGGAGATTTTTGGGTCAGCCATATCAACTAGAGCATCATTTATAGCAGCTAGGGCATCATTCGATGCCGCTGGATCATCATCTCAAGGGTTGACATCACCATCCCTAAGGCTAACATCACACTTTGGAAAGGTGATGCCATCATTTGGGTGCTTTTAGGTCAATATTAATGTTGGTACGATCTGTTATAATTTTTTGCATTCCTCAGTTGGGAAAAAAATAAAAAATCTAATCTTTCCTTTTTCAAAAAAATTATTGTTTACAATATTCATTCATTTGCTGAAATGATTAATTAAAATTTTAAAATTTGCAAGGGTTTTATCAGTAAAATATAGCGATTTGATTTTTATCTGTAAGGGTTTTAAATAAAAATTCAAAAATCTATTTTCTATTGTATAAGTTAGGAATTTCAGTAAATCCGAAATTATTTAAAATATCTGTTTCAAGATATTTCAGTGGTATCACAGTTGTTATCTTCCTAACATGTGAATCATGAAGACAGTGCAAGAATCCATGTTAGAGATGTTGCAAGTTTTGCAAGAATATCAAAAGGATTTAAAGGCATGGATAGAAATAAAGATGGAAAAATCAAAATTTGAGCCTCAAAAATCTCAGCATGCAAGTCAAAGGTAAGGAGATCTTACCTGAAGAGGAACCAGAAAATGTGGTTGAAAAGAAACTAACCACATTGTCGACAAGCGCAAAGGATGTAACGAGGACCCAAAAAGATTGTGATGAACGGCTAAAAAGAGCTAAGGAAGCTAAGTTTATAGCCACTAAAGCAAAACAATACCTAAATAAAATTAAGGGAAAAAAAATTTCCAATTGTAATAGTGAAGCATAAATAAAAATCAAAGTCACAAGAAATTGAAAGAAAGCAAATCGTGGAGGAATCAACCATGCAAGTAGAAGATATGAAATTTAATGTAGGACAAGATATTTTAATGACGTTTAATACTGTTGATCAGGAAAAGAAATTTTCATTAAAAAATCAAGGAGGAAAAGGCATAGCTAGTTGAATGCAAAGAGCCAAAGATGGAAATAGATGTACCAATCCATGAGCTACCCACTAATCTTCCAAAACACAAGTCATTGTCGTATATGATTGAATTCCAGAATAGCCATGTTGATAAGCATGGTGGAGTGACTCCAAACTTGGATATTTGTGCGAAGGATCACCAAATGATATGAAAGGAATGCAAGGTGATGGGATAGTATTGTCAAGTGATAGAGGATATATACCCAAGGTAGCTATCAAACAAATTGCTACCATTAATGTTGTTGTCATCACCATTTTTAGCTACCACAATATTTCAGTTGCACTCATACGAGTGGATTCGCAATTTTGCAGTTGTGCCAGTTCATGTTGTCAGTTTTGATAATTTTAGACCATGAGCTACTGTTATCAGTCATGAACAGCTGCAAGTTTGCACATTTTAAGGAGGTTTATGCTTCTTAACGTCGCCATATTTTTCATAACTCTCTTTAGTGATGGTTTCATGCTTGAAGTTTTCACTTAACATGACGTCATAAGCAAGATTCTTGAGGTCATAACATTTTTCATGAAAATGGCCTATATTAGCATGCAACCAACAAAACTTATCAAGATTGTACTATGGTGGTAGGGGATTGAAAGGATCAATACTCATAGGTCGAGATGCTGACACCCATTGTTGGAGCCCTCGAGACAAAAGGGCAAAAGAGTTGAGTTTGGATTATTTTGATTACTTCAAGAAGAAGATTCTCCTGACTTAGATGACTGGAAGGTTTTCTTTGTGATGCTTTAGTGTTGTTAGCATTGGATGTTGTTTTGAAAGACTCAATAAGTTTTTGAAATGGCTCAGATTGGGTCATAAGGTTATCTTGTCGTTTAGCTTGATCAAAGGCTTCTTCCAGAGTCTTGGGAGAGGACCTTAGCATGTATTGGAGTTGAGGTTTTAAAGCAGTAATGAAAATCTTCAGGAGGCTTTTCTCACTCATGTTTTGATCAGATTTATGCCCAAAGACTTCCATCTCTTGATGAAATCATGGGTAGGCTCATGAGCTATTAGCTTGGTATTAATGAAGTTACCAAGGCTTAGAGCGTTGCCCAGAGCTTCTAGCTTGGTAATTGAGTGGAGTTGGGAGTTGGTTGTACCATTCTATTGCATCCCCAGTTAAGGTTTTCCCTTGAAGCTCGGTAGTTGCACGAATGTTGGTTTTGATCCACTCTTTGTAAACATTGCCAAATGCTCTAAGATGTTCGGTGGGGTTAGTGGGCCCTCCATATGTGATGGTTGGGGAAATATCTCCAACGTCTATAGAAGAAATATCAGCAATTAAGGGCTCATTTTGTAGTGATTGAAGCATCATGTTATGAATAGGAGGTTGAGGAAAAAGATTCCCATTAGCATCCATGAGGGGAGGGGGTAAGGACACTTATTAGGTTGACCACAAAAACCTTTTGTGGTTGATTTTCCATTTTCAAAAGATGTCTCCCCCTTTTGGACATGAAGCTTTTGAAGACCCTTAGCCCATTTGTTCTATGTTTCTAAGGGCTAAGGGAAGTTAAAAAAGAAGAAACATGTTCTAATTGTAATATTCAAAAAGTAACTTTATTGTCTAGCTTTCACTTAAGTTGTGGTCTTTTGAGCGTCATGGGCACCGAAGACCTTAAGGGTTATAATTTGATTAATCTTTCTTTAAAAATTGGGTTTCCCTCAAAAAGTGCAACATCCTTCTTCAAAGGAAAATTATAAAAAAAGATGGAGAGTTCATTTGAAAGTTTAGATTATGTTATGATATTGAATTTTCAAGTTGGAGCACGAAAAGCTCTACTTGTTCACTTTGAAAACGAAAACCTTCAAAGTGTTGGAATTGAAGATGAAACCCCTCATTCTTCTTGAGGCAACTTCACCTAGGAGCTGTGATTGAGCTGAATTATTTTTCCAAGTGTGTTTTGAAGACCGTTTTGTCATTTTCAGGTGTGACGATTTGGATTGAGGGTTGAGCGTAGGGTTTGGAGACCCAAACAAGAGTGGTGACTTGCTTGTGGAGGTTGGCAACTTGATTCAAAAGGGTTTTGCTAGTGTTTGAGGGCCATTTCTTGCCCGAGTAATATTATGAATTTTATTGTAATATTTTCTTGGCTTTGGCGATTTGGAAAAAAGACCTAATTGAGGGTTTATGGTCAAAAAAAGGTATTTGCTTGCAACTATATTATTCTATTATTTTTGGAGACGTGTTGAAGGTGAAATACTATAGAAATTGATATCAAAAGGGCTGCCATAAATCATATTGAATTTCAAAACCTAGACGCCTAGGATTTAAAGGGCTACTTTGTTTTGTGGAAGGTCTAATCTTTGTTGAAAGGGTTCATATGTGGTTTTAAGGGTTTAGCATATTTTTATGTTAATTTTGGAGTATATTCTCAGCTAGGGTTTGTTGTTGTAAAAATCAAATTTTCTTCTTTTTGCTAGGGTTTCTCACAAAAATCATAATTCAAAAAATATCCCGAATTGAGAACATTATAGTGATATCATAGTGATATCTTGACTAGCTGTGGGTTTTCAAAGTGATTTATGGACAAGGGTGACAAATAACTAAGGTATTACCTTAAAAGCAAGAAAAAGGTTGAGGAAAATCAGCCAGCAAAACCAATTGCTCCCTTAGAACAGCCAAGAGATGAAGCTGAAAATAGAGAGGAGCAAAGGTTTGATAGATATACACAAGCTCAAGAACAAATGACTGCTATGATGGCAGAATATGTCCACACTATGAAGGAAATGAGGGGTGATAAACCATCCAATGGGGATTGTAGTGCTTCTATAAGTTATAATCTCACGGATCAGCCCCCTAAAAGGAATGGAGGAACCACACGTAGGCCTAACCAACCTACTTTTCTACAAGAAGTTGTCATTCCGGAAAGGGAAGAGCAACCCACCTTGAGAGATAGTTTATTGAAAGATTATGATGAGTACACGACTTATCTTGCTCCTTTCAGATACCAAATGAATTTTTCCGCATTAACATCATGGAAGCATGGGTAACATGGTGGAAATAGGGCTGCCCAAAGGCACAAGGGCAGCCAAGGAGGACTTCATCATGCCTTGAGAAAGCTTTCACTTTCCAATTTTGATGGTTCTCCCAAGAGCTCAGCTAGGGCTTGGATTCAGAAGGTAGACACTTGCTTTTCACTTCGGCCTATAATAGAAAAGGAAGCCATTCAGTTTGCCACCTTGCATTTAGAAGGGGCTGCTCATGAATGGGGGTATCATGGGTTGATCACCCAAAGGCATCAACTCATGGAATCTTATGAGAAATTCAATAAAAGGATCATTGAGAGGTTTGACAGAGCTGATTCGGAACTACACTTTAGAAAGTTGGCTCAGTTGAGACAAAATGGCACAATAGAGGAGTATGTGACAGAATTTCAAAGGCTTTCAATCATAGTAACAGATGTTTCGAAAAGAAGATTGGTAGTTTTATTCATGGAGGGTTTGGTTGATTCCATTCGGGGTTTGGTCAAGGCTTTTGACCCACCTCTTCAAGGAGCCATTCAAAAGGCCCTTGATCTTGAGTCATCAGCACCGCAAGGTAAAATTGTGCTTTTTGCTCCACAAAAAACTAACTCTTTTGGACCTTTTGGACAGCCAAGAGACAAGAAATGGGGGCAGCCAAGGGACAGCTCTTTTGAGCCACCAAAATCAGCTCCTTTGGGTCAGTTTCGTAAGTCAATCTAGTAGGGTTTGGGGCAGCAAAGGGAGCTGCCAAGATGGAGCAATGAAACAAGTAATGAGCTAAGAAAGAAAAAACTTTGATTTGATTGTAGAGACCCTTGGACACCGGGTCATCATTGCCATGGGAAGGGGCAAAAGCAATACATTGAGGTACATTCAAAAGGAGGAAGAGGAAGAAGAGGAAGGGGCAGCCACCTATGAGGAAGAGCATTTGGAGATCCTTGGAGGGGAGGACATGAGTGGCACCTTTGCTTCATTATCGAGGACTCCTAGATACTACACCTTTCATGTGAAGGAAGAATTGAAAGGTAAAGATGTTACAATTTTCATTGAGAGTGGGCCCACCCACAATTTCATTGATAAAAACTTGATTGTTGCATGTGAGCTTGAACCTATTGAACTCAAGGGTTTTGGTGTGACTGTGACGGATGGTTTCACCATCCCTTGCACCACCAAGGTTCCCAAGCTTAACATCATGTTGGAGACGCACTCCATTGAAGATGAATTTTATGTGGTTGGCATTGGAGAAACCAACCCTGTCCTAAGCATCCAATACTTACACTCAATTGAAGAGTACACACAGAATTACCAAACTATGGAGCTTAAATTCAAAAGGAATGGCAAAAAAAGTGGTCTTACATGATTTGAGTGATAGGTTACCATTGGAGGTGACATCAAAGGCCATAGAAGAAGTCTTCTCCAAGAAGAATTCGAAGGGGGCAGCAAGAAGAAATGTTCCTTCAAATTTGGAACAGCCAATTATTTCCTTGTTTCTTAGGCTTAGTAAATTATGGAAATGAAGATGCTAAGCAAGCCCTTGGAGAGGGATATTTTCAGTCAGAAAGGAAGGTAGGTCTGAATTTTGCATTGTGAAAAGACCTTGGATATACTCAGAAAATTCATAATTTTGTTGCTCAAAAAACTCAGAAGTTCATGAGAAAAATCAGAATTGTTTTTGCTCAAAAATATCACAAAATTATGTGAATAATCAGCATTATTCACACTCAAAAAATTATGAGTTTGTGAGGCCAAATCTGCTGCCTACAAAGGACACAAATTTTGATTTTTTTGGCATGGTACAGCCCATGACAAGTTCTGGAAATGCATGTGAATTGGAGCACTTCTTTCATGACAAGAGGTTGCATGGAGCAAGTATGGTACAACTCTCTCTAAATTGCAAGTTTGGGTCTTTGTTAGGCTCAAAATATATTCCATGCAATGGTTAATAATGTTGTCAAGGTGGAGCAAGGGGAAAAACATAAGGATATCAATGCAAGATTGCTTGCATTTCCATGATACCTCCATTCAAGGTATGCTTTCAATATGGTTCAATGTTACTCTCTTGCTGCAAATTGGGATGAGTTTGTCATGGCAAATAGGAGGCTCTAAGGAGTTGATGGATGATTACCAAGGTAATATGCACTCAATGACTAAGGTTCAAATAAACATTTTCATATAGGCCAGCAAAAGTTTCAATTTTCGGTCACGATCCGTTTGGCAGCTCTAGGCCATCTAACACACCTTGTAAGTGCATGATAATATCCATTGGAGATATATTTGTGAGGAAATCTTCTAAGGGCAACTGGGTAACGAATAGGTTGACATTTTGGAGCAATTGTAACACTATACATCCCAACTACAGCCCGCCTAGCAGCGAGTGCATTCTCTTTGGTGAGTTTATTTCTTCCTTGATAAGGGAACAATTGACCATAGAATCAACATGGGGACTTCCAGCCCTTGGGAGGCATGTTTGGGAGAGTTTGAGACATGAAATAATGACAGCTGTTTTGAGTTGCAAAGGGCAGCATATGTAAGGGGCATCTGTAATACATTTTCTTGTCCTATTTATTGTGACAGTTCTAGCTCTTCTAAAGTGATACAAAGTTTCATTTTTGTTCCTCTTGAAGTTGCATACATGATTGATTCATCAAAAGGCAAGTGGGGAGTGAAAAGGGTGATCTCTTTGGGCAATTGCAAGGTTGTAAGGTGTAAATACAGTCCTCTAATTATCAAGTACAGGTCTCTTCGTGAGGCATTTCTCTCTAAGATAAAAGGGCCCATAGGCATGAGGGCCAAGGATTGTGTGACCCCTATGTGGAGGAAGTTTCCAGGCTATGGGAGGTATGGGATGATTAGTTTCAGGACACGTCCAGCTCTTCTAATGGGGGAATTTCTGAGTTCTGAAGTCACTATGGAGAGTGGGGCCAGCATTGACATCTTTCATATGCTCTCAAGGGCATCCCCACACTTGCTTCCGGCACTTCACAAGTGGAAAGGAAGAGTACTTTTTTCTACTGATGTGTTTGTGTCTTGTGTACTTCTTGATAAAGGGGCAATCAAAGCCCAATTTGTTGAAGACTACCTTGCTGGAAAACACTTTTCCAGCCACCTTGATGCTACTGTTTCAGTGAAATTTTCATATCTTTGCATCCTATGGATGCATCCAAAGCCTGGGGCCCCAAGCAAATGGAAGTAAAGGACTAGAAATTGCTGTTTTTTATTAAAAGAGTACACAAACAATGGAAAATATTCATATAAAGCAGTAGAGGGCTTCGTCAACAAGGTTTTACCCCATGGAAAGAACCAACGATCCACTTTTGCATAAGACCTGTGGTGGGGACAGCTCCTTGGTTATTACAATTGCTTGAGAGCAAGCAATTTTAGGCAAGGAGGATTGTCATGTCCCCCTTTTGGACATGAAGCTTTTGAATACTCTTAGCCTATTTGTTCTTTGTTTCTAAGGGCTAAGGGAAGTTAAAAAAGAAGAAACATGTTCTTTTAATTGTAAAAGTCAAACAGTTGCTTTATTGTCTTTCACTTAAGTTGTGATCTTTTGAGGGTCATGGGCACCCAATAACTTAAGCACCCTCAATAACTTAAGTGGGTTATAATTTGATTAATCTTTCTTTAAAAGTGGGATTTCCCTCTAAAAGTGCAATGCCCCTCTTGGAGGGAAGATTATTAAAAGGGCCAGAGAGTTCATTTGAAAGGTTAGATTATGTTATGATATTGAATTTCCAAGTTGAAACACGAAAAGCTTTGTTTTCTCACTTTGAAGACGAAAACCTTCAAGGTGCTGGAATTGACAATGAAAACCCTCCTTCTTGAGGCAACTTCACCTAGGAGCTACCATTGAGCTAAATTATTCTTCCAAGTGTGTTTTAAACACCATTTTGTCATTTCTAGTTATGACGATTTGGATTAAGGGTTGAGCGTAGGGTTTGGAGACCCAAACAAGGGTGGTGACTTACTTGTGGAGTTTGGCGACTTGATTCGAAAGGGTTTTGCTAGTGTTTGAGGGCCATTTCTTGCCCTAGTAATATTCTGAATTTTATTCCAATATTTTACAGCCTAGGGCGATTTGGAAAAAGTACCTAATTGAGGGTTTATGGTCAATAAGTGATTCTAAATAAATTCTGGAATTTTCTCATATTATATAAATATTTAATGTGATAAACTTAGTTTATTTGTGAAGGGAAAACATCAAAAAGGGTATTTGCTCGCAATTGTATTATTATATCATTTATGAAGACCTATTGAAGGTGAAATACTATAGAAATTCATATCAAACGGGCTGCCATAAATCATATTGAATTTCTAAACCTAGACGCCTAGGGTCTGAAGGCTAGTTTCTTTTGCAGAAGGGCTAATCTTTGTTGAAAGGGTTCATATGTGGTTTGAAGGGTTTAGCATATTTTTATGCTAATTTTGGAATATATTCTCAGCTAGGGTTTGTTTTTGTAAAAATCAAATTTCTTCTTTTGCTAGGGTTTCACACAAAAATCAGAATTCAGAAAATATCCCTAATTGGGGACATTACATGTTGTGAATAGGAGGTTGAGAAAAAAGATTCCCATTAGCATCCATGAGGGGAGGGGGGTAAGGGCTCTTATTAGGTTGACCCCGAAAACCTTTTGTGATTGATTTTCCATTTTCAAAATATGATTTTGCATTTGGACCATGTGATTGCTATTAGTGGCTTGCATAAGGGTCATTTCATCCAATACTTTGGAAAGCACTCAAGTCCTATCTAATGAAGGATTTTAGCTAGATTTGTTAAGAGGAGGATGGTTACTAGAGTTGTTGAGAGGGCGAACATTATTTGAAGTCCTAGCCACTAATGTGTTTCCATTCTTGGGAGTATAAATAGCATTTGTATCAAGATCCTTGATTTATTTACTAGTATCTTCTTGGTCACTTTATGAAGAAAATGAAAACATGATGCATTGAATAGATCGTGATTGAGATCGAGGAGAATTGCATCATGAGGGATTGTTCTCTATGGTGGGCATGGGAGGGATTCAAAAGCTACCCATATAGAATCTAAAAGGGTTGTGGCTTGGTAGAATCAAACTAAGAGGAGACATTGCTAAGATTGATAGAGAAGAGAGAATCTAAGAAACTTGATTGATTGATAATGCTAAGAAGCTTTGAAAGAGGAAGAATGTGAAAATGATTCAACACAACAATGGGGTAACATTCACATCGGGTTAACTAGAATGTATATAGGCTAAATATGGTAAAAAATATAAGGATCCTATAATATAGGAAAAGGTATAGGACCATGCTATATGCAAGACACATAATAATTTGTTCACAAAGTAGTACAGGGCCATAGACAAGAGTCCTGTGCAAAGGAGGGTTGTAATGTATCTAACAATAGAATCTACACATATAAGGGGCATGCATAGGTCTAGCTAGATCCAAGGTGTCATTAGACCATAACCAAGAGGTGTAAACTAATGTAATCAAAGGAAATAAAAAAATGCCATTAGGCAGTAACCATGAGGTATCTAATCTAAGGGTTGTAAGGGTGTCATTAAATGGTAACCATGAGTTTTAAACAAAGAAACAAATCATGTAAAGATAGCAATATAATAACAAACATAAGCTAATCTAAGCATGGAAGACATTAACATGCCAATATAATATATCCACCAAAGTAAATAAAGAAACAATATAGGGTTAGGGAACCTACATTGGATTGACTTGTTGCTGCATTATTCTCCCCCTTGGCTCAAGTGGCATTTTGTGAGAGATGTTGTAGGTAAAGCTAAAGATGGAAAGAAAAAGACCTAAGCATTATTAGTTGGGAACTCCAAAGACTAGGTGTACCTTGTTGGTTTACTTTCTCTTCTTAATATCTTCAAAGACTTTGTGCAAACAAGTTTTTCTCAAATGAAAGCTCTTTAGCTCTAATTCCTCTTCTTATCACTAAGGTGGATTTGCATGCGTGAGCAAAGTAGATTGGATGTGTTTCTTATGAGAGATTTAAAAAGGGGAACCATATAAATACATCTCAAAATCTAAAAAGCCATAACTCAAATTTGGTTGATGACATCAACGTGAATGATGAAGTATAAAAATATCCAGCAGACACAACTACAAAGCAGTGACCGATGACGTCAATCAAGGGGAGCACTACAAAATGTCATCAGCTAGGCCAATTGTGTTAGGGAGAAACACACAAATAGGAAGAAGAGCGGAAAGGGGGATGGGAACCCTCGGATGATGAATAGGCAAATGACAAGGAATGGATGAATGAGGTAAATATAGCAAATGATCATTGGGGAATCTTTCACAGAGTACCACAAATCAAGGGGAGAACTACAAAATGTCATCAGCTAGGCCAATTGTGTTAGGGAGAAACACACAAATAGGAAGAAGAGCGGAAAGGGGGATGGGAACCCTCGAATGATGAATAAGCAAATGACAAGGAATGGATGAATGAGGTAAATATAGCAAATGATCATTGGGGAATCTTTCACAGAGTACCACAAATCAACCAACCTTAACCCTGGTGCACTACTTAGGACGCGCACTTAGGAAGCTTGATGTACTAAAAAGTCATGCAAGAGAAATCGTCAATGATTTAAAATAAGATGTATACACATTGTATGACCTCAATCCCTGAATCTAATTGCCAGATTGTTTCTTAAAAAGGCCTTAAAATCAACAAAGTTGTTGAATGCTTCACTTTTGTGCTTGAGAAAATAGACCCCAGTCCTTATAGAAAATTTATCAATGAAAGTGAGCACAAACCTATACCTTGCATAATATGTTGTGGGAAATGGGCCACTAATTTCACCATGCACAAGTTGAACTGTCATTTTCACTCTCAAAGCCTTTCCTTTTTAAAACTTGTCTTTGTGACGCTTCCACAGGACACAACCTTGGCATACACCATCCTCAAAAAGAGACAAGTGGGGGACCTATGACCAATTGTTTAGTGTTCAATTGTCTCAAGTAACGGTAGTTCAAATTGCCATACCTTTCATGCCATAGTTTGCTTAATTCATTTAAATGAGCAAGAAACACATTTGATGGTTGTTTGGGTGCGGATGTGTCAAACTTGTATAACCTTGCAGCAAGATCAACCTTGCCAATGGCAACAATTTATGATTGGTCCTTAAAATCCTAAACTGAATCTGGTAGAAACTCCACATTATTTCCTTCCCATGAGTGAGTACCCTGGTATATCGAGAGAAGATTAGTTGAAAGTTCTGGTCCACATAATACCTTATCAATCTATCCACTATCTATCTCAACTATTCTTGTACCTAAAATTTTAAGAGGAATTGAATCACCAACAAAGATTTGATTGGTGACACAATCACTTAATGAAGAGAATATGGCTTCTTCCTTAGTCAAGTGATGTGAAGGCCCCCAATCAATCATGCATTTTTGTTGCTCCAAAGTTTGTGCAATTAATACATTGGCAGTTGTTGAGAGTAGATGGCCTTTCCCCTTAGCTGAAGAATTGGAAGGAGGTAAGGAGATAGAACATTGATGCCATGTTTCTTCATTGCCTCTGTCAAGGCTTGCATGAAAAACTCAGCTTTCGAATGGCCATCTTTTCCACAAAATCCACTAGACTAAACTTCATTCTTGTCTTTTGATTGTAACTTAGGTGTAAAAGAATGAGAGCAAGTTCGGCTTAGGGATCTACCTTTAGGATTTTTAAGTTTTTCCTTTGGTTAGTTTTGACCCTTTTGCTTGTGAGATACAAGGGCTTGATTGTGTGAGCCCTTAGAACCAAGAAGGCTCATGTTTATAAACTTATCTTGCAAAATTCATCAAATGTTGGAATTTTGTATTTATCTCCAAAAGCATCCATGATGGAATAAAAAGTTGAAACAAAGACTGAGAAGGAACCTTTTAACTTGGACAGAACCGTCATAACCTTTTCGTCAACCTTCTTCTCAACTTTGCAGTCTTTGAGTTGTAGTCTTAAAAGCTTAAATTTGGAGACCAACTAATTGACATGAATCACATTGGTCTTCCCAAACAATTTACTCAGCCTCTCCCAAGCCTTTGAATGTGTCTCCAATTCTTGTATGTGAAACTTAAACTTTTCTGATACAGATATACTGATCAGGCCTTGTACTTTATGAAATCTTTTGAGCTTTTTGGCCTTCTCCAATTTCTTGGTTTGTTCTACCTCAATGCCCATTGCAACTCTCTACAATCCTTTTCTTCTGAGTAGATCAATCATTGATGATTTCCAGGAGTGGTAATGATGAGATGTCGACAATTGTACTTTATCAGCCAGTATACAAGTGAAAATTGGAATAAAAAATAATAATGCGCTGTAGTAGTGTTGTTGTAATGCTGAAAAATATGAAGTATTGAAAGAAATTGCTTGCCAAATGAAAAAGTTGCAAATACTCAAAACATTGCAAAGTGCTCTAGAATTTCACAAGCGACACAATGACACCCAAATCATGCCTTATTCCCCCCACATATGTATTATTTTCTGATTTTAAGCCCCCCACTGATTTTCTTTATCAAAATTACAATTTAGAGGCCCAAAAGGACTTTACAATGCTTTTATTGTTTCTGTAAAAAGAACAGTACAGATAAGAAAATTTTACAAATCTAACCACTAAAGAGCGTAGAGCTTGAATAAATACGTGGTTTAAAAAAAAACATTTCCCTTAAAACTCTTCCATGTGTGTAAGTTATAGCTGCTTGAAATTATGTAATTGGGGACAGGGTGGGCATTGTCTCAAAAGCTGCAAATTTGGAGATTCAAATGACTAAATCTGCAAAGATGAATTGCACAACCGCAAAAAGGATAAAACAATAGGCAATTTCAAAAAAAAATTGATCAAAAATGCTTTTAAAATGTCTAAGTAAATTGCTGCATAAATCAGGTGTCAAAGTAAAACGATCCAACAAAAGAAAATTATTAAACCTTAAAATGGAGCTTCTATGATGTCTATGATGGAGCTTCTAAGATGTTCTATGATGGATCTTTAATATTAAATTATCTAATTGGCCATGGATTTGGTATTTCATTCATTATTTTGAGGATGTGGTGATTTTCTTGATTCATGGGAAAGCCCTCTTTGGTTCATGTCGGACCTTAGCTTCTTTGTTGGACTCACATGGCTCATGGTTATTCCCCTAGTCTTAAACTTTGTGTGGAGTTTGCAGGTGCTTTTCCTGACATAATGATTTGATGTTATCCATCCTGGAGTGTTCCTAGACTCTCGCAGGTGGAATGGATTTGTCAATTTTTAATTGTTGTTCCTATGGAGTGTTAATGATCCTTGGCTCTTTGTGTTCGAGCTTTGGTCAAGTTGTATCCAAGACTTTAATGCTGCTCAGGCTTTAGGAGATTGATTAGCAGCTATGGACTGTAGAGGACTTTGTTTTCTGGCCACTTTAGGAGCTAATGTTATGCGGAAGATGTTTGCGAGACATTGTTTTTTCCCCCAAGATTGGTTTAGGAGAAATTGATTTGCACCACGAGGCCCATGATTTCAGTGCGGGGGAAAACCTTGTAACTTAGTATCTTAACGGTTATGGAACATGCAATGGGAAACTACAACAGTAGTAAAATAAAATACATTCGATTGTATATGTATTTGCAGAATAGTGCAACTTCGATTTAATGAGTAAGAATAGGGTTAAGTATAGAGGAGTACAATGTTTAGTACAACTAAGAATGAAAATTCCCATGATCAGAAGGAGGAAGCACTTCCTATTGAATTCCCTAGACTAGAAGGAGAATTATAGATGTGTAAATGCTAGCTAATCAAGGCATGCTAACATTCTACTATCCATGTTTGTCCCTTTTGGTACATATATGTCTACATAGACTACAATGGCATGAAGGCATTAGAACCATTATGGAAGTTGAACCATTTGGGCTTACATGGGTCACTATTTTGCTTTTGATGCTTACATGGCTTGACTTTCAGATGCACGACATGCTGATAGATGCTCTTGAAATAACCCTTTTTGGATAAATATGAACAATTCTGCCGTGAAACCTTTATTTTGTTATTCAATTCAAATCTGGAATTTCATCCAATAATAGATAATAACACAAAGCAAACTGATAACCAAAAACCAAATTGAATCTTTATTGAATATTGTAAAAGTCCAACAGCATAATAAAGTCATAGAGTAATTGTTTCTGAATTTTTGATCAAACCCTAACTGGCATAACCTAAAAATGCACAAAGGCAAAAAATTTTACTTACACCCTTGTCGAATAATCCTCGAAAAAGTATGGCAGCCTAATGTATTGTGATGCTGCCCGGTTTGACAGAAAATGCCCACGGTACAGACGTCGTACGGATCTGCACCTTTTTTTCATGCTTCCTAAAGTGTAATGCCCTTGTTGAATAGAGCTCTAAAACTAATATTTCTTGAAACTGGTAACACAAACGTGATTCCCGAGTGGAATCCTCATTTGGGTATGAGGGGTTTTGTCCTCTTACCTGCAAATCCAAGGGTTTCCATCTTTGGATGTAGAGCCGAAGTTGCAAGCTTTTCCTCTTGAAAAAGGGTGTTAGTTTTTGTACGGGTGTTTGAATAATGATTTATTTTACACCCAATCTTTTATTATTCACTTTTTCATTACAACCTAAAAGAAAATAATATTTCTTTTAATTGAATATTCACCATTTTCTAACTTATGAATATTAATTACTTTTTGGCTATGTATCCAATATTTACTTTTGGCTCCATTCAATAATAATAAATTAAGAATCATTTTCCAAATTTATAACTTAAAGTACCTTTTTAGACAACTCAATAAATTATTATTAGATTATTTCCCTTTTCAAACCCCTCTTAGCCTACAGGAAATAAAGATAGGTTACAAGTCCTCTGATTCCATTAATTCGAGAAAGGGGACATTACAGTCCGGCCTTTCCATAATTTTTTGCCCACAAGCAATTGCAAACTTAGATGCTCAAGAATCTTTGCATCCTCCCAAGTAGCATACTCTATTGGTAGATCCTTCTAACACACCACATACTCTGTGATAGTTATGTTGCTTAATTTCTTTGCTCTGGCATCCAATAAAGCTTCAAGAACCAAGATGAGTTTGCCTTCATCTAAGAGAGGCAACTCAATGGAAGGAATGACATGTTGCCCCAACGACTTTTTGAGGCACGATACGTGGAAAACATTATGTATTAAGGTATGCTCTACCAACTCAAGTTTGTAGGCAAGCTCCCCAATCCTTCTGATGATTTTGTATGGCCCATAAAAATAGGGTTTGAGCTTCTCAACTCCATTCTTCTTGATAAAAGATTGTCTGTATGGCTGCAACCTTAAGAAAGCCATGTCTTCCACCTCAAAACTTCTCTCTGTCCAGTGTTGATCTACATATATTTTTCTGCTAGTTTTGAACATGACGGAGGTTTTCTTTAAGCATACCCAGTATGTCTTGGCTTTGAGCAACTAAGTCACATGCCCCTCGCAATCTACTATCAACAATAACCAAATCAAAGAAAAAGTATCATACCCATATAGAGCTTTGAAAGGTGACATACCAATGGACATGTGGTAAGTGGTATTGTAACAATGCTCTCCCATGTAAAGCCATTTAACCCAAGATGATTGCTGCCCCACCACATAATTTCTCAAATAACCTTCAAGAAATTTATTAACAATTTTTGTTCGCCCATCTATTTGTGGACGGTAGCTGGTGCGTGGTGTCCATTATGTCCCTGCCAGATGAAAGAGTTCCTGCCAAAACAAACTAAGGAACTGGTTGTCCCTGTCACAATATTATTAGGCAGCCAATGAAGTTTTAAAAGTTTTTTGAAAAACAAATCAGTCACTACCTTGAACCTGCCCTCTTCACTTGCACCCTTTAGGACAACAATAACAATTTCTTTCTTTGTAAACTCAGTTGTAATAAATGCCTTGCAAATAGCTGCAATTACTGTCCAAGAGCAAAGAATGGATGAATAAAAAGCAGCTTGACAAGCTAATACATATTCCAATGTGGCAACCTTGTGCTTCTTTCCAACCTTGTCAATTATGGGGGAAGGCCACCCCCTATCCAAAATTATGAATGTAACTGAAATAAGGGGGTGGTAGCTAATGGTGATGACAGCGGCATTAATAATGGCAATTTGGCTCTTGGCTTTCACGTATATACTTCCTCTATCATTTGGCAAAAATAACACATCATACCGCATTCCTTCCATGCCTTGTTGGGATCCCTTGCATAAATATCCATGTGGACTGCCCCTTGAGATCTTTTTATGGTGCTCATAACTTCTTTAATAGGAATGATGTATCCCACACCATTCTCCAAATTGTGATGACATTCTTCACCCAATAGCAAACTCAGAAATGCAAACTTAAACACCATCCATAGCTAACCCAAAGTAAAATACTCAAGAGAGTTACCTTGCTGTAATGGCCTCTTTGGCTCCCCAAAATTTGATGTTTAACGCTGCCTGAAAGATGCTCTAGGCTGCCCACTTGCTGTTGTCTTTGGCTGTCCACTTATCACCAATGCCTTCAAAATTATTTATTTCATCTAAGATCCAAACATTGCAAAGACTCTATTCTTATGCAAAATGAGACCATTTGCAAGCACCAACTCGTCAACCTTCACCATTTCATCTCAGATGCGGACAGCAAATGTATCTGCAATCTTTTGCAAAGACAAAGGAGCTGTACTATGGCTGTTTGTGACTAATGGCAGCAGTCCAGGATTAAAACTCCTGGGACTTGGCGAAACAAAATTGGTGCAACTGTAATACTGAAAATACTTTGCAAAAATTATTAATGTTAGTGAAATAGGAGTTGGAAACACCAAACAATGATTGGAAATACTTCATTAGCAGCAACAAACTGAAGATCATGCAATGGAAACACTTCATTAGCAGCAACAAACTGAAGATCATGCAATGGAAACATTTGTATAGCTGCAATGTTGTGATGTGACAGTGAGAATTGGTGATGATATTAGCCTTCAAGCTGAAATTTTGGAGCACGGTTGTCCCCATCATGTTCTCATTTTCCTTGGGAGGTGGAAGATCATTACTCCTTGCTCTTACTTTTTTCCAAAACAGCCTTAAGGATCTCAAAGCTTTTGACCCATGGCTGTAGCATTGTATTCTCTCATTCAATCTAGGGGCTGTAATGGTTGGAAACCATCTTGTAAAGCAACATAATAAAGTCATATACTAATCATTTTTGAATTTTTTATCAAACCCTAACCTGAGATAACCTGAAAATGCATTAAGGCAGAATCTTTTATTAAAACCATTATCAAATAAACCTTGGAAGAATACGGCAGCTTGATGTGTTGCAATGCTTCCCAATACAACAAAAAACGGCCGTGGTACAGATGTACGAATCTGAACTTTTTGTCTATTACCTGAAATGTGACGCCCCTGCTAACTAAGGCTTTAAAACTGATCTTTCCTAAAATTGCTTACACACACGTGATTCCCTGGTGGAATCCTCAACTAGGTGTGAGGGGTTTCGTCCTCCTACCTACAAATCCATGGGTTTTCATCCTTGGATGTAGAGCTGAAGCTACAAGCTTTTCCTCTTGAAAAAGGGAGTTGGCTTTTTTTCTGATGTTTGAATAACGATTTCTTTTCCACCCAATTTTTTTATTATTCACTTTTCTATTACAATCCTAAAATAAATTAATATTTCTATTAATTGAATACTCACCTTTTTCAAACTTATGAATATTAATTATTTTTTGGCCATGAATCCAATATTTACTTTTGGCCCCATTTAATAATAATAAACTGTCTTTTTCAAAAGTTATAACTTAACATACCTTTTTTGACAACTTAATAAATTATTATTAAATTATTTTCCTTTTAAAACCCTCATTGCGTCTTACATTAACTATGGAAAGTAAACTTTAAGTTGTTGAAGGTTGTACCACTTGGCCTAATCAATGTGATGCCTTGCTTTGACAACTCTAAACAACTCCTGTGTTCCAAGGTAGGTGCACGTCGATTTGATCTAAAGGGAAAGGTAAGCATAATGTTTCTTTCGTTTTTAAGATGGATACTAAAACGCATTGTGGGCGTTGTGATATTAATAGTTATTCTGAGGAAAACTGTTGGAGGTTACATCAAGAATGACATCCATAAAAGAACAAGAAGAATATGTCTATGCCCTCTCTCAAAGGTGAAGACATTGGTTGCAGCCCAATGTGAATGAGACTTTATGGTGTACCTCAATCAAAAGAGAAGTATGTTTAGGTAGTAGTAGTGCTCAAGAGAGTGAACTTTCTAAGCTTTTTGATATCAAAATTTAGATGAAGAAAACAAAATTGGATGCTTTTTTTGGTATTTGTTCACAAGCAAATTTGATAAGCAAAGAGTTAGTAGACAAATTGGGGATAGAGACTTACAATCATCCAACTTCATATGCTTTTGGGTGAAGAAAAGTGTAGACATCAAGGTGACCAAGAAATGTAAAATTATGTTTGGTATTAGTGCACAGTTCATTGATGAAGTTATAGTAAATGTTGTGCCTCTTAATGTGTGTGATGTAATGTTTGGCAACCCTTATTTGTATATATGGGATGCTATCTTCAGGAGGAGAGTGAATCAATACCATTGGGTAAAAGATGGCAAGAGCTACATCATTTCAGCCTACAAAGATGATTCTAAAATCTTTTTGGTAATTGTGTCTCAAACTAAAAGGCTTATCTATGGAAGTGGGAAGCTTTGCTTTACTTCTTTTAAGAAATATTCAAGATAAAGAAGTGGTTGCACATAAAACTCCTTGTAGCATGTTTACTAACAAAGAGTAGAAGAGTATAGGAGAGTTGGTGCAATAGTTTAAGGACGTCTTTCATGAGCCCATCGGGTTGCCACCAATGAGGCCAATTGAGCATGAAATTCAATCGTGTCCAAACAATCTGCTTCCAAATCTCACATTGTATAGGCAGTCCTTGAAAAATGCTAAATAAAATAGTAGTTACAATCTTTAATTAATCAAGGTGTAATTACTCCTAGTACTTCTCCATATGTTTCTCCTATTGTTATAGTAGCTAAGAAAAATGGTTCACGGAGAATGTGTGTTGATTATAGAGCACTTAACAAAATAAATATCAAGAATAGGTACCATCTTCCACGGATTGATGATCTTCTAGATCAACTTTAGCAGGCCAAGTATTTTACTAAGCTAGATTTGAAATCTGGTATCACCAGGTGAGGATTAAATAAAAGGACATTTGTAACACAACATTCAAGACAAGGCAAGGTAGTATGAATAGTTGGTTCTATCTTTTAGGCTATGCAATGCACCGGCTAGCTTCATGTGGTTAATGAAAAAGGTAATGAGGCCATTTAATGATTCCTTCATCATTATGTATTTGAATGATATTCTTAATTTTTGCAAAACTTTTGATAAGCATGTTGATCATCTAAAACAAGTTTTGCTAGTTTTGAAGGACAATTTAGTGTTGAATGAGAAGAAATGTGTTGCTCAACAATCACATGCCTACTTGGGGCATGTGGTTGGAAATGTGGAATTAATGATTGATCAAACAAAGATAGAGACCATCATGAATTTGCCAAAGCATTCTAATGTGACCAAAACAAGGAGTTTTGTTGGTGTTGTTCAGTATTTGAAGAAATTCATCAAGGACTTCTCTTCCATAGCCACACCTTTGCATTCCATTATAGCAAGTACTAAGACTTTTATTTGGGTCAACAAGCAACAAGATGCATTTGATCTGTTCAGACACAAGATTAGCCATGCTTTGATATTAGCTTTGAATAATTTGTAGCTGCCTTTTGAGGTGGGAACGGATGTTAGTAATTATGTTATGGGGGTTGTCCTAGTACAAGGAGGTAAGCCTGTATGTTACTGTTCAGAGTCATTTCATGATGCAATTCTGAAATATTGTACATACAATAAAGAACTGTATGCTCTTGCTCACGCTGTCAAAAAAAGGAAACATTGTCTTATGGATAACGAAACTAGTGTCCACATAGATCACCAACCTCTCCAATATTTGCAAACACATAACAAACTTCAGCAAGCTAGACACTACAGATGGATGGGATTTTTGCAACAATTTCATTCGATTATCAAATATAAAAAAGGAGTGACTAACAAACTAGTTGATATGTTATCTAGTCCTTTACTTTTAGCAATGGGCATCATAAATTTTCTTGAGCCTTTTATGTGTGAGTATATGTAAAAGGATATGAGCATGATACAAATTGAGGAGCCATTTCTTCAAGCAAAAAGATCCCAAGGTGCAAGAATTGAGACCAAGGGGTATTATTAACTTCAAGATAGATTGCTCTACAAGTTGGGTAAGCTTTGTTTG
Source organism: Torreya grandis (assembly GCA_037957365.1). NCBI lineage: Eukaryota > Viridiplantae > Streptophyta > Pinopsida > Cupressales > Taxaceae > Torreya > Torreya grandis. Next base: position 1,356,981 of record JARHVA010004259.1, on the reverse strand, counting down.
CCTAAGGAGGAAAGAGTTCAGCTAATGAGAGAAGCAAATACGTCAAAAGTTGCAGGACATTTTGCAATTACAAAGACTATTGCACATTTATAGAGGTATGTTTATTGAACTAATATGCAATTTGATGTTACTAAGTTCATAAGTGAATGTATGTTTTGTTCTATAAGCAAGCCAAGTAACAGGTAGTTAGATTTGTTTATCCCATTATTGGTTCCTTATAGACCATGGAAAAGCATTGACATGGACTTTGTAGGCAATTTGGCTATGTCAAGTAAGGGCCATTTCTATCTCTTTCTAGCTATCAATCGATTTGGTAAGATGTGTATTCTTATTCCTTGTAAGAAGACCCTCAACAATAGTGATGCAGCTAAGTCATTCTTTGCTAATGTGTAGGTTCATTTTCGTTTGCCTAGTTCTCTTGTTTCAGATCGGGACTCAAGATTTGGTGGTAAGTTTTGTGCCACATTGTGGGAGAAGATGGATACCAAGTTGAAATGGTCTAGGACTTTTCACCCACAAACCAATTGGCAAATGGAAGTTGTGAACAAAACACTAGTACATCTCTTGAGAGCGTACAATAGGAATCATTCAAAGACGTGAGATGAAAATTTTGATCACTGTGTCACAAGTAGACACCTACTCAAAAGGGCTTGGGATTAGAAAGGGGGTGCATATTGTTGCTTTGTAGACTTCAAAAAAACATCTGACACAGTGCTAAGGAGCAAACCATGGAGCCAAATGGAGGAACTAGAGGTCCCAGTGCACTATAGGGCAGCAATTCACAAATCATATGACCAATTCAAGGCTAAAATCAAAATGCAAGCAGGGTTGTCTGAGTGTTTCAGGAGTGATATAGTTGTAAAACTAGGCTGCCCTTTATCTCCGAATTTATCCAAGCTATGCACTGACAAGCTATAAGATTGGATTAACAAATTTTGAAGGGAAGGGGTCTACTTGGCCAAATTTGAGGTGAAACTCCCGCTTTATGTTGTTGAATTAATTTTAATCGAAGAGACAATTCAAGATCTAAGAGAGCATTTATGGACCTTAGAGCTCTTTTGTAAATAAACAGGGATGCAGGTGAACATTGGCAAAGCCAAAATTATGATTTTCTCAGTGAAAAGGAAGAAGTAGCTCCTCAACTTTTAGTTTCTAGGAAAGTCTCTGGAAGTGGTGTCAAAATACAAATATATTGGCCTCGACTTCCATGGCAAGCTCAGTTGAGATACATGTAGGACAAAAAGAATATAAGACGGTTAGCAAGCTCTTTATGCGCTCAAAAATAGATGCATGAATGTTGAGTTATGGGATTGCAAGACCTCCAAGGCCCTACTTGGGTTACTTTTTGCGTCAGTTGTGTTGTATGGTTGCATGGTATGGGCTAGTGGAACGACAAGTTTGAAATGGAGGCAAATAGAAAGGATCCAAAAGCGACTAACCACAAATAATTTCATAATTAAGGCTTTAGTTCCCTATGAAATCATCCTTTCTAAAACAGGAGCGTCCCCATTAAAGGCAACCGCTATGACCAAGTTACTATATTACCTGAAAAAGACAAAGAAATATGAAGACCAGTAGGTGGCCTAGGCCACAGGAGACGAAGAGTTGTATAGACAAAAGAACACGTAAATGAAATAGAGCCACAAATCGATGAGTAGACAGGACGTTAGCCTAAACAAATGACCAAACGTTAACAAAGACACAAAAAAAATTGTGTGAATGAAAAGTTCAAAACAATGATGTGGAGGAAGAAAACAAGCAGGAAACGAGAACACTATATTACAAAGTCAACCCGACTTATGAGCAAGGTGAAAAGGCATATATAAGCACTGAAATTAAAAGGAGGGAAAATATCCTCATTGCTCAACTAAGGACTAGCTCCTATAGGCTCAGATGTGAAACAGATAGATGGACGCCATCCAAGGAACAATGGAAAGAGGGGGTTTGTGTTTTATGCACCCCAGGGGCAATCAAAACGGAGGAGCATTGCATCCTTGAACGTCCAAAATATGTAAATATTCGAGCAAATATGTGGAAACATTAACAGTTGCCTCCACGATAGAATTATTTGAGGAAAACAGAATAAAAGAGTTGGGGGAGATGTTAAATCAGCAAAAAGAGGAGCAGCCTTAGAAAGGAACACCGCTAGGCCCACGAAACTTTTATGTGTTTAGAGCAATCGGTCTAATTGGTGGTCCCACAGACCGTTTGGTCTTGTGAACATATTTAAAACCATTTCATTTCATTTAATTCGACATTCCTATAACAAGGTAGTGCATTCTTCTACTAGCAAAACTCATTTGAAACTTGTTTTGGTTATTTACCTCTGTGTGCATTTGATGTTGTTTTGAGACAGCCATACAACGGAAATGGGAAAGTGGATCCAGAGGTCACAAAGCTGAAAGGTTCATTGAGAAGATTAAGTAATTTCACTTCCAAGTGCAAGAGAGAGGTTGATGGAATCACAAGCCAAGAACAAAGAAAGGCATGATCAACATAGGACTGAGCATAGCTTCTTTCTTAGAGACAAAGTATGGTTGTATTTGAGTAGAGAAACTCCAAAAAAAAGACTAGGACGCTTTAGCCTCTAGGTACGGTCCATTTGAAATTCTAGAACAACTGGGCAAGAATGCATTTAGACTTGATTTACCTCCTTTTATAAAGATTTATTCCATTGGCAATGTTAAGAACTTAAGTCTCTTTCAACCTTTTATGTTAGATAATGAAGATGAAGGGTTGTTGCTACATTCAATCGAAGACTCACTCTGGATATTCGGTTGGAATTGGGGGAGGATGTTTTTCTACAAAAGGAGAAGAGAACAACAAGAAGAGAAGTGCAAGAGTATTGGTTGATTGGGTTAAACGTTCAGCTACCCAATAAGGCCAAATGGTATTCCAGAGAAGATGTGGGGAAAAGATTTCCTCACTTACAGAGTACCTGAAGCTTTTACGGACTTAAAAGCCTTAAAGTGGGGAGGCATATCCAAAATATAAATCCCAATAATAGACATGTTCTCTAATTCATTCCATTATACTCAATTATGTAATTCATGTATGTAAAACACTATGTAAGAGACTTATTCAAGCTCGCTCATGTACAGTGAACTGTTCAGTTAAGTTGAAATGGCAAAATCATTGTTGAGATGGTCTGGACATTCTTGCATTGATAAAGTCAGCAACTTGCAACTTTTGAATCTGAGGGTTTCATCAAAGATGACAAAGCCACCAGTATGTGCAGGCAGCGGTTACATAACTATTGATGTTTGGTGGCAGTGTTTGTGTAGCTGTCGATATTTGCAAGTGGCGGTTGCAAAACTATCGGTCTACTTAAACTGACAACTTCACCAACAATCAAAACACAGAAAAAGAGGATCGCTTGTAAACGTTTTCCTTTCTTGGTGGCAGTTCATCTTAAGTCTTTGGTGGCTTTCAAGGAGGAAGGGCATAAATGCAGTCTTTGTTGAAGGCAACTAAGTTCCTAAAAGTCAGTGAGGTGCCTTGAAGTTGAATTCACATTGTAGTTTGCAAGTTTGAGTCCTTGTTCATGTTGTCTCATTGTCTCCTAGTTGTTAGTGGTTATTCCTATTGTGTTGAATCATTGTAAAGTGTCTAAGAAGTGCAAAGCAGTCCTATGTGCAAGCTTTGGATAGTGTAGTAATGAAAACTATGTACATGAAGGTTGTGTTTGGCATTAACTTGTACAATTGTTGAATTGCATAGTGGAAGGGGAGAGCAATTGCCTCACCCACTACAATTTTTACCATACCGGGTATGTCCAGAGCTTATAGTGTTCTCATCTTATGCTTTGTCTACTCTTATGCTTCTTTCTTATGTTCAGTTTGTTGTAAATTAATTTTCAGCGCTTGTTTATCTCTGTTTCAGCATTGAAAGTAGCATAGAACAGTCACCTAACAATCATTTGTTGAGCTACGGGTATAGGATCCGTGTTAGTGAAGCTTAGTGCAGAATATCCACCTATTTTACAGATCTTTATCTCATTAATTGAACCATATTTTACATTTTTTAAATTAAAAAACAATAAAACCAACATTCATTTGATGCTAAGTTGAGATCTTTAGATCCAATATTTTTTTGTTTTTCCTCTAAGGCAAAAAGGGATTGACCACTTATGGCCATGGAAACTCTCCAAATGGCAATAACCCACCGTAAGATCATTCATTTTCCACCCAAGGTATGATGAGGATCAAAAGGCTGCTAATACTGGATGAGGTTCCTCTATGATAGAAGAACCTACTTTGAATCTTCCTTGCAATCAAAAGGACCTCAAGAATGGTAGCTAAGCTCTTACAGTCGACCAATAGACTCCACCTATTAGTTCGACAGATCTAACATACCCACCTTATGTGCTTCCGTTGTATTTACACTCCGAATTTTGTTTATTGATTTTATAAAATGAGAACTATCTTTGCATTACCTATCAAAAGGAGCACCAGCTTGTCCCCTTATTAGCACATTATCTCATTAATTAAATCATATTTTACACTTTGAAAACAATAAAACCAAGGTAAATAATGTCAATATTTGATGAGAAGTTATGATAATGATATCCAGCTATTTTTCTGTTTTTTCTCTAAGGCAAAAAGGGATTGAGCACTGATGGCTATTGAAACTTAGCCTACTGAAACTTTCTTCTATCTGTGAGAGTTGCAATAGAAATTAGAAGTTGTACTTTTATCACCTCTATGACAAAATGAGGAGAAAGAAATGTTCAGTTTTGTAAATGAGAAAAACATTCAAATATGATCTCATATATTTTACGTAATAACCAGGAAGCAACATACCTCTGGCCTTAAACGAAATGCTTGAACTGCTTCTTGACGGTCCTTAGAATTTGTGCTCCCATCAATACGGACAAATTCAAGTCCTTTCTGACACACAGCTTCCTGCTTGCTTATGAGACATTTCATCACCATTACAGAATATCGTAGAGTTCTTTGAAGTTAATAACAATATTTAAGTTTCTAGAAAACTCTAGATGGTACTGAGCGTTATTATATATTGATAAAAAAATAAACATTAATATCTCAAGCATGCCAATTCTGCTAACCTATTTACATTAATAAATACCGGATACCAATTCAATGTGCTTAAAAGGATAATTGAATATAAATTGTAAAGATATAGAAGTCTAGATATGATGGATTGTTTGTATCGTGGTGAAATAAATAAACCAAAGTGAACCACTACCTCTACAGTACATTAACAAATGTGCTAATGATGGCAAATAGAAAGATAGAAAGAAATTATATTAATGTTCACGAATGATCCAAGTTTGTCATTGCAGCTGCAAAGTACAACTAGTCAATAGATACCATAAGTATCACTTAAGCATTAAACAAAAATAGTTTTTTTTTTTTTTTCAGTCTAGATCAAATCAAATTTGTCCCAACTAAATTACATAGAACATTTATGACACAGGAAATTTGGATTACATAGAATATGAGAGCTTCTACTTTATAGAAAAAGATTACTTAGAAACTCTGTAAAGAGATCTATGCTCCAATCCCATAAGATCATCCAAATGGAAACCATGAGTACCTGTATTCCATCAAGGACTCTCAAATGATGACCAAAGATTACCATCTTTTGAGTACTTGTGTCTTTATCCACAGCATCTGTGTCTTCAGAATCAGCGAAGATAGGACAACTGAACAACCAATCTTTGAAGCTATGAAGCTTCGCTAAGCCAATCTCTTGATAAGAGAGGCTTCTAGCTGATTTATTTGTTTGTTTATTGTCTGCAAAACAATCATACTAATGAGTTGTATGATACAAAGAAATATGACTGAAACAGAAATTCAATGTAATGCACAAATAAAATGCTTGGTGAAGTAGAAAAGGAATAAAAGTTCGAAAGCATTCATCAAAAGACACAGATCTAGGAATTTCATATCCGATGTCAAAATTCCCTAAACACAAGTTCTTTGACACACTTAACAATTAAGTTTAACAAAGTAAATTAGAAATAACTAAACACTATCAACATATTTTAGTACCAAAAAAAGAGAAGGGATATTCATGTATAAGGATTTTCGTAACAGCTCCATGCTCAATCTGATATTATGCCTGTTGACAGGCTTAGATTACCGATTTTTTTGTAATTTTAAGTTTTCCTTAGTATACATTAATTTTTATTCAAAAAAATATATAAGCTTTTTTATCACCCATTTTCTATTTTCACAGTTCTATTATCATCAATAAGATTTAACATATATGAGGCTAAGCAATGCAGTGTAAAGCATTTAACTAAAAGATCTTTCTCAATGCTAATCTGCAATGATGATATTTAATGTCCAACCTTGCAGATCATCTGAATTGACAAATTCAACCCCACCGTCTTCAATGTCTTCATCTTCACAGTCACAGCAACCCTTAGCAGCAAAGCCACACTTGCAAACATTCTCAAAATCTTTGTTATCTTGAGCATTTGAATCCCTTGCAAAACAAATATCTGACATGCTCAACATTAATCTTATGATCTGCCTGCGCTTTGGAGGTAGTTGTGCTAATACATTTTTTTTCAGCCGTCTGACCTGGAGAACCCAAAAAAATAAAATAGAATTAAAAACCATGCCTAGTCATCCCTACCAAGGTTCTGAACTCCTCCAATATTTTTTTGGATGAAAGCTTATAAACTTTATACAGTCTTTGTTAACAATAATCTAATTAGGAAAGCACCGTCCAACAACCAGCTAAAGACAATGCCATGAATGAAGCACTTGACTCTTTTAGCACTTATGGCAGCTACTTCTATAGAGGGGTAGTCACAATGAATACTTTGGATATAAAAATATAAATTAAAGGAAATTTAAAATAAAAACTGAAATATTTCAAAGCAAATAACAGAAGGAAAGAAATGGAATCTGGTGGATAAGGAACAGTTAACGACCATGGATTTTTAGCACTGCAGCTCATGTAGAATAATGAGAAAGGCAAAGAAATGCATCAGCTGTCACAAACACGAAGTTGTTAAGAGCATGAAGCAGTATTCCTTATAGGAGATGCCTCTGCAAAGTCATGGAATGTTAGCTCAACATAATCCTTTCTTGCACATTTAGCTGCACTCTCTATATATTGATAGCACTTTTGATAAAACGTCTGTGAACATTTCAGAGGCAGATGATGAGTTTGTTTTCTCGTCCAGTAATACTGTTAGCTCTCAGTGCAATGGTGTTTGAATGAAAAGAATTTAAAGGAATGCATTTCCAATTCATGATAAAAGCTCACTATAATACAGCTACAATTATACCTCTATTCAAGAGGAATAAATATTGTTCAATGTAGGAGAGAAGCAAATATGCAAACATATGCCTTGAATGGAGGTTCCTACTTTTTGTCATGTCCCCGTTTTCAAATAAAGTGAAAAATAATAAAGTTAATATTTAAGTTGTTGTAGTATCCATTGCCACTTCTGAACTCAATATGCTGATATAAAGCTCAAAGAATATTGTCAAACACTTGGCATACAAAGTCTGAACCTGCTGTTATGAATTTTTTAATTGTCTTCTTTGAGTTCATAGGCTGCTAATGATGTTATTGAATGCTTTTAACAATGCAAGGTTGTTACAGAAATGATATACTAGCTGTTTCAGACCTTTGGCATACATATAAATGATTGTATTTAACTAGTACAACTAGTTGACAGTAAGACAAACATTTCCCATACATCCCAATATAGCCAATATACCCCACAACCACTAGGCATTTATGCAAACACTTGGCAAGCAAAGGCTTTTGACGAAATATGCAAATCACGATATAAACAATCACCTTCAGCCAATAGGCATTTCAACAAACATTTAGCATGCATACTAATATGAGAAAATACAATCTAAGAATATGCTTAACTACAAAAGCAAATGCCCAGCAACTTATTACTCCAATCTTATATTATGATGTTCAATACAAAGACATTACAACATGGCCAAGACTCTTGGCATTTACGATGATGTCAAATATTCTAATGTTGATATGAAGTGCACATACAGCTGCAACTCGAAACCAACCTATATGCAATGATATGATGAACAAAACATAGAGGAACTTGATTTAAAATGATGTGCCCTTGATAGTAGATGATGGAAACCACAATAGAGATGCCAAACAATCAAATACTCAAGCTAAGTCGACCTCCTATGCAAATCGCCCCTGTTCTGGCTAGCAATGTAAAAATAAAATAAATGCCAACATTTTCCAGCTCCCTCAAGTGCCAAACATTGTTGCTATGACCCTAGGAGAGGTGCGCCCTAGGTGAGAAGTGAAATCGCTGCCTCTTGGACCTCCACAAGCAAATTTGTCCCTTCCAAAGGCGCCCTTGTTGACTGATTGGTAATTTCCAGATTGCTGTTAATTAAAATCACACCACCTCCACAATGCAAAATTCCAAATAATGATCACCAATCAATGCCAAGAAGATGTGCAATGATCTCTTAAACAAACTCCTCAAAATTGACTCTTGGCCACTAAATTTGCTCCAATGAAATGACTGAAATATCACTTCCCACTTTGCAACAATATCAGTTGATAGTTTCACAGCCTCAAAGTTGCCAACCAAAGAGAGATTTCGTTCTCAATGATCGAATGTAGAATCTGCACAAGCCCTAGGCTCCACAATAAACTCAATCAAATGCCAATATCAAATACCTACATGTTCAACAATGGTCCCTTAAAATCCTTTTATTCTTTCTTGGAGGAGCTCACACACTTTTCTTGCCAATGTGAGATAAAAAATATATTTTCCACTTTACTTTTTATTTAAATGACTTTATAATATTTTTATTTAAGTCACTTTATTAAATTAATTAAATATAAAGTTACCTTTTAGTTTTTTATTTATTTGATAACTTTATAAATAATTAACTTAATACCACTTTAATTTAATTAAAATAATCAATTAGTCATCCTCATGAAATATCATTATTTTGGACAACTTAATTAATTACTTTAATTAAATTATGTTACCTCCAAAATGGGGACATTACAGTTGTCTAAGTGACATTTATTTTTTAATTAAAAAGTGACAACTTAATATTATTTTATTATTATTAAAAATAAAATAAAAGGGAAAAGGTGAAAATAAAATAAAATAAAAATGTAAAACCTAAAAGTGTATCTCTAACCTTAAAAGTGACAATTAAGCCTTTATATTGAGAGTTCTCTTTCATTTGGAGGGCCCATTGATTCATGATTGAAAACAAAACCCTTTTCGAGAGCATGAGCTTCTAAGTTCAACTTCTCAATCTGAGGACAAAAACGCTTTCATTCTCTGTGGTGATTCCAAATAGGAGTCAAAATTGTGCCAAATAGATCGTATTCATTTCCATTTCAGTTGATTGGAATATTATCATCAAGTTCAGAATTTGTGAGATATTTACAGGGAATTTTCATTGGGATTGGTTGTTACTACTGTTGGGCAGCCGTACCATATAAAGACATCATTTGGAATACCTTACTGAATTATTTGTGAGGTGGCATGACACCCCACAAGGTCTCTTTTGTCTTTTCTGCAGCCGTGGATATCTTTTGGTAACCAGTAATTATTCTTTGGGGACTGGCGTCACATATTTGTCTTATTACTGCGGTCCATGTCCTCCAAAACTGCTGGCATCACTCTTTGGGAAGTTCTGGGCACAATTTACAAGCTGCGTGGGACCTAAGGAGACAGCTGGATTCATTGAGTGGGTGCTGCACGGTGATTGGCTGACCATCATGCTTGGTATGCTGCGTTCCACCTACAGCCCTGCCGTGGAAGTGAATACATCAAACTAAGCATTGGTATTTGTCTGCAATCACTTTTGAGTGCTGCGATTTCCTAAGTGCATGCTTTGGACTCTAGCGTGGGTCCTTCATTTGGCAATTTGCTAGGTGCTGAGTGTTAACAGCTGTGAGCATTCATTCATATTTGTCTTTTATACACTCCTGTACTACTTGAGGAAGAGCTTCAGATCTGCTCTTGAAATAATACAATCAGGTTGATATAATTAATTTATTTGTCATTCAGATAAAGCTAACTTTTTCAGCTTATTGAAATTAAGATCACAGTTTGGTTTTTTCCCTTTCGATATTATTATTGCATGAATTATTTTAGTATCTCCTTGAAATTCCAGAATTAAATAAAATTCAGAATTCATAAATTTGCCAAAAAAGGTTTACAGAAATTCTGAAACCGTTGTTCTTGGCCCAAAAGAGGACATTTCACTTTTAGGGAAGCCTTAACCATCGATGAAGCGTTTTTACCTCAACTTAAACCAATTTTTGGATTAAAACATTAAATTCCCCCAACTTTTCAGTGAAAAAATCTGAAAACCAAAAGACATACAGATGATAAACTTATATCAATTTCAAGCAAATCCAATTCAGCCATCTCTAGCTATGATTTTATCTATGTCGAAGTTGACTGGAGCAAGACCTTGTGTAAACAAATACTCCAAGATTTCAGACATTGAGTTTAAACACAAACGTTTCAGACATTGAGTTTAAAAACAAAAGTTTCAATAAAATGTAATTTTAAGAGGCAGAGAGCGCAATGAATATCGTCATGTGGCAGCTCGCTCACCTCAAGCTAAGGAAGTTGCAGCATGTGTTTTGAGGAGAAAGGTGAATTCAAAGAAAAACAAAATAAAACATAATGTCAATATAAAGGCTTCCAAAAATCTCAAAGCGAAAAAGAAGGAAATGGAAAAAACAGGGGAAACCCTTTCAGAAAATGGCTATAGAATAAACAAACCTTCTTGCTAGGCAAGGAATGGAATAACAATAAAATAATGAGATTTGGTGCAAACCAAAAATATTGCATTAATGAGTGAATTAAAGATAACAATTTTTATACCCAAATATGCGACTATTCATTTCATATTTTAAGAAAACACTTGAGATTCCCACATGAACTCTCTATCTGCCACTACGAGACCAAAGCTCTCCTACAATTACTTTTAGGATTATTACTAGAATATTACTATAATATAAAATACCTTCCTTAATCTAAATATGTGGTATCTTCTGATATCAACTTCAGATTTTGTTACACAGACGTACTGAGAGACTTCCAATCTATCATTCTGATCAAAATTTCACCAATGTATTTATGTTTAGTGATGAAGATATACTTTGGTTTTTTAATCACTTCAATACTAAAATAGTAATGAAGATAACCCATATTTTTCGTTTCAAAGTCTTTTATCAACTCTAATTTGAATTTTGCAATGTATCTTTCATTGTTTCCAATGATGAGCAGATCATCCACATACACCACAAGAAATACAACTGTTTTTTCAACTATTTTAAGAAAAATGTTGCTTCTTCAAACTCAACATTTGAAGTCCATGTTCAAGAAGTCCTTAGTGAATTTGTAGTACCATGTTCTTGGGGCTTGTTTCAAACCACACAATGATTTTCCCAATTTGCACACTTTGTGTTGTTGGATATTTACTGCAAAACCTTTGGGTTGAGTCATGTACACTATCTTTTTGAGATCACCATTAGGAAACGCAGGTTTGACATCCATTTAGTGAACTTTCTATTCATGGTGAGCTGCTAGAGCCAACATAGTTCGAATAGTAGTCTATTTTATTTTTGATGCAAAGTTTTCGTTGTAGTCAATTCCTTATTTTTTAAACAAATCACTTTGCAAAAACCCTTGCTTTGTGCTTGTCAAGTGAGCCATCTATCTTTGTAATGTCCCCCTTTTAGAATTAGTAATTGGGATGAGACCCTTAGCTTGTGCATTCCCAAAGGCTAAGGATTTTAAAGGCAAAAGGGCAACAATAGTAAGTTTCAAGGATATGTTTGATAAAGCACTTTATCATCTAATTTTTGGGGCCTTCTTAAGGGTCATCCTAAAAGTGCTTTTATAAAAAAGCTTGTAATATATCTTTTTATTAAAAGGAAAAAATAACTCTCCCTCTCTATTTTGGACGCTACAATTGGAGAAAAAATATAAAAGGGAAGGGAGGCTCTTTTGAAAAGCATGTTGAATATTGATTTGGAAATTTGAATCAAGAATGTCAAGCTTGGGTTCCACCTCTTGAAGACGAAAACCCCCCATTCCTTCTACTTGAGCAACTCTATTTAAGATTTGTACGTGAATTTCAAAATTACATGTGTACATGCAAGTAGATCTATAAAGGTGTTTTTGGACACCACCTTCATTGAGGAAATATTGCAAATTCTATTGAAAGCTAGTTTTTTACAATTTTACAGGGTTTTGAGAAGGGTGAATCATATTGGAAGCTTGTTCGTGGTGCGGAAGACCTTTTCAAAGGGTAACGACTTGCCTAGGGATTTGGACGAGCCACTTGGAGAGGTCGTTGGATGCCAAAGAAGGTTGCATATTGTTTTATTGAAATTTTCAGTTAGGGCAACTTGATTGGAGAGCGAATTTTAAGGATTTGAGGCAAATTGGGAGTGTTTTGCGTTGTATAAAATATTGCAGATATTTTATACAAATTTTCCGGCTTGGGCGAATTGCCCTAGGGGTCCTTTGGAGGCTATTTGGAGAAATTTTGATGAGTAAAATATTATGATTTTATTTCTTGTTTTTTATGGGGTAGGGCGAACTAATTGGGAAGAAGATTGAGCATCTTCGAAGGGTTTTTAGACTCCGTTTGGCAAGGTACAATTTATACTATTTTTTTATTTTTGTGGCAAATTACTATAAGGGCTTCAACAAAATTGGAAGGGAAAGACTACGGTTTCATTCTTTAAAATCTGTCATTATTTTATGAATGGGGTGATTCACTTGAGTGTTTTATGAGGTTTGTAGGGTGTTTTTAGGCCCTAAACAGTGGATAAATAATATTATAATTATTTTTGGCATACTTTTTGGGATCTTTGACATCATTTTGATAGTGAATCCAAGGGTAAAATTCTAATTTAATTCATACAGTAATTTTCTACACATGGGCGACTTCCATTGAAGGGTTTTTGGAAGCTTTGGAGGAGCTAACTTGGAAATATATCATTCTGAAATATTTCTATATTTTATTATTATTAGTGAGTTTTACAAGGGTTTGAAAGTTAATTTGACAAGGGAAAAAATAGTTGTACTTTCAAGAGAAAAATCAAAATATTGCAAAAGTACTTTTCCAAAGTACATCCACTTTTTTCACACCTAAGCAGGTATTTATTACAGTAGCCTAATCAGAGTTTATGTATGACATATTATATGGATTAAAGGTGAAAATTCAGTGAATATATACTTCATTAGTATTGGAATTAATTGTGCAACATTTGCACCTAGAGTTTGTTTCTATTTGGGGTGTTTTGAGCATCTATATTTCAACTAGGGTTTGTTGATTTAAATTTTCAAAATTCAGTTTATTTGGAGTGATTAAGGGTTTTGTTGGGAAACCCTCTTTGTTTATTATTGTTCCAATTTGAGGACATTACAATGGTATTAGAGCCGTATCTTAGCTATTATGTGAGGTGAAGGGTTGATACATAAGTGGCAACAAATAGGTTAAGTATTATCTGAGGAGTAGCAGGAGGGAAGCAGGGATTCTCCCAGTTGGTTCCCCTAAGCAAGATCGAGCTATGAGTGACATGGAGAACCAGGAGACAAAGCGAGAGGAGAGACATGTTGGCCAAATAGAGGTTTTAGAAGTATACTCAAACTCGAGAGAGGATGACAGTTGTGATGGACGGGTTTCTTTGTTCCCTCAGTGAGATGGGTGGCTTGAAGCCACTCAATGGAAATAGCAGTGCCTCAGGGAGCAAGCAAGATGCACATACACCCCCTTCGGGTAATGGGGCATCCACACGTAGGCCCACACAACCTACATTCGTTCAGAGGGAGGAGCATGCACCAGCGAGGGAGGGGTTACTCAACCCATGCGAGGACTTAGAGAGAGAGATGGATGAGTATGTCACCTTATCTGCGACAATTAGGGAGGCTATGACATTGTTCGAGTTTTTAGTGTGAAAACGGGGACAGAGTGGGCCCAGCAATAGTCAGAGGCAGCCAAGGAGATCTCCAGCATGCATTGGGGAAGTTATCTCTTTCTATTTTTCATGGGTCACAAAGGAGTTCAGGTGGGGCATGGATTCAGAAGGTGGATACCTTCTTTTCGCTTCAACCTATGGCAAAAGGAGAGGCCATCCAGTCCGCCACCTTGCATTTAGAGAGAGCAACCCACGATTGGTGGTATCATGGTTTAATCACATAAGGGCATCAACACATACACTCCTATGAGGAGTTCAGCGTGTGATTGATTGAGAGGTTTGATAGAGCGGATCCTGAGCTTCACTTCCATGATTTAGCTCAATTGAGGCAAAGGACTTCAATGGACAATTACGTCACAGAGTTTCAAATACTTTCAGTCATGGTGACTAATATTCCAAATAGGAGATTGGTAGTACTATTCATAGAGGGCGTGGTAGACTCCCTAATGGAATTAGTCAAGGCTTTTGATCCACCTTCACTGAGAAAATCCATTCAAAAGGCCTACGACTTGGAGTCTTCTACTCTGAGGGGCACATTTCCACCTTTGGGACAGCCAAAGAGTACCTTTTTCCCACCTACTGGGCAACAAAGAGATGGCAATTTGGGGAAGCCCAAGAGTAGCCTTCGCAGGACCACCTAAGGCCAATCATGTGGGTCCTTGGATTAGACCAAACCAACCAAGTTTGGGTCATCATAAGGAGCTACCACATAGTAGCTTTGATGTGAAGAATAAGCTAAGAAGGAAAGGTGTTTGCTTCACATGCAAGGACCCTTGGGAGAAAGGCCACAATTGTCGTGGCAAGTGACAAGTTCACCACATCGAGGTGCTTTCCAATGAGGAAAATGAGGAAGAAGTTGGCAAAGCAAACTATGAGGGGCACAATTTGCAAAAAGGAGAGGAGTTGAGTGGCACTTTGGCATCACTTTCTAGGGCTCCTAGATATTATCCCTTCAGAGTTAAGGGTTCATTAAAAGGCACACCTATTACCATACTTATTGATAGTGGGGCAACTCACAATTTCATTGATAGAGGATTGGTAACATCATATGGATTACAGTCAGTGGAGTTCAAGGGTTTTAGAGTTACGATAGCATATGGATTCACCATCCCTTGCACAACCAAGATTCCAAAGCTTAGCCTCAATTTGGAAAAAACATGTGGTTGAGGATGATTTTTATGTGGTGGGCACAGGGGAGACCAATATGGTCCATAGTATTCAATGGTTATACTCACTTGGTGAATATACACAAAATTACCAAACCATGGAGCTCAAATTCAAAATAGCGGGCAAGGAAGTTGTTTTGCATGGTTTGAGTGATGGACAGACCCCTCTTCCAAGGCCAACAAATTTTTAGGAGAATGTATCATGAGCATGAAGGGAGTGGAAAAGAAGGCTGCCCCTAGACATAAATTGCAGCCCCTTCATCCAAATTTTGAGCCTTCTAGAAACCATTTGTTAAGCATTGCATATTTCCATTGTTGTCATATATTATTTGGAAAGGATGGGAAGAGAAGGATATGTTTGATAAAGCACTTTTCTATCTAATTTTTGGGACCTTTTTAAGGGTCATCCTAAAAGTGTTTTTATAAGGAAGCTTGTAATATATCTTTTTTATTAAAAGGGAAAAGTAACTCTCCCTCTTATTTTTGGATGCCACAATTGGAGAAAGAACATAAAAGGGAAGGGAGGCTCTTTTGAAAAGGTACGTTGAATATTGATTTGAAAATTTGAATCAAGTATGTCAAGATAGGTTTCCACCTCTTCAGGACGAAAACCTTCAAGAAGTGTCAAAGGTTTTGAGATGAAAACCTTCATTCCTTCTACTTGGGCAACTCTATTCAAGAGTTGTAAGTGAGCTTCAAAATTGCATGTGTACATGCAAGTGGATCTAGAAAAGTGTTTTTGGACACCAACCTCATTGAGAAAATATTGCAAATTCTATAAAAAGCTGGTTTTTTTACAATTTCACAGGTTTTGGAGAAGGGCGAATCATATTGGGAGCTTGTTCGTGGTGCGAAATATCTTCTCAAGGGGTGGCAACTCGCCTAGGAAGCTAGGAGAGCCACTTGGAGAAGTCGTTGAATGCCAAAGGTTGCATATTATTTTATTGAATTTTCCAGTTAGGGCGACTTGATTGGAGAGCGAATCTCGAAGATTGAAGGCAAATTGGGAGTGTTTTTCAGAGTATAAAATATTGCAGATATTTTATACAAATTTCCCAGCTTGGGCAACTTGCCCTAAGGGTCCTTTGGAGGAATTTTGGTGAGTAAAATATTTTGATTTTATTTCCTATTTTTTGAGGTAGGGAGAACCAATTGGGAAGGAGATTGAGCATCTTCAAAAGGTTTTTAGACTCCGTTTGGCAAGATACAAGTTATACTATTTCTTGATTTTTGTGGCAAATTACCATAAGGGTTTAAAACAAATTGGAAGGGAAAGACTAGGGTTTCATTTTGAAAATTCTGTCATTATTTTATGAGTGGGGCGATTCACTTATAGAGTATTTTATGAGGTTTGTAGGGTGTTTTTAGGCCCTAAATAGTGGACAAAAAATATTGTAATTATTTGTGTATTTTTGGCATACTTTTCGGGGTCTTTGACATCATCTTGAGAGTGAATCCAAGGGTAAAATTTTGATTTAATTCATACAGTAATTTTATGCACATGGGCGACTTGCATTGAAGGATTTTTGGAAGCTTTGGAGGAGCTAACTTGGAAAGATATCATTCTGAAATATATTTTTATTATTATTATTGGTGAGTTTTGCAAGGGTTTGAAGGTTGATTTGACAAGGGAAAACACAGCTGAACTTTCTGGAGAAAAATCAAAATATTGCAAGGGTACTTTCCCAAGGTACATCCACTTTTCTCACACCTAAGCAAGTATTTATTACCCCAGCCTAATCCGAGTTTATGTATGACATTATATGGATTAAAGGTGAAAATTCAGTGGATATATACTTCATTAGTATTGGAATTAATTGTGCAACATTGGCACCTAGAGTTTGTTTCTATTTGGAGTGTTTTGAGCATCTATATTTTAGCTAGGGTTTGTTGATTTAAATTTTCAGAATTTAGTTTGTTTGGAGTGATTAACGATTTTGTTGGGAAACCGTCTTTTTTATCATTGTCCCAATTTGAGGACATTACAGTGTTTTATTTGTTGTGAAAGACCCACTTGCAGCCCATAGGTTTACAACCAATTGAAGGATTAACCAATTTCCAAGTTCCATTTTTAACCAACGCATCATACTCACTTCTCATTGCATTTTTCCATGTATCAAGCTTTTCGGCTTGTTTGAAGGAAGTGGGCTTAGAGTCAAAAGCAACAATGACTTTTTATTCATGAGGGTCTTCCAAGGTAAATTTTTCTGTCTTATCTTGAAGTTCATTTAGGAACATGTCTAATTATTGTGCAGTTATATGTGTAATTCTAGTTCCTATTTTTTCCAATCTCATCAAGTTTGACATCTATCAATGTCTTTTTGGCCCATTTTGGTATCTTTTTCTATGTAGCTTGTAAAATCACTAGTGTGTCATTTTTTGGAACCGAAGCTCCCTCATTTTCTGATATTGGATCATCCTCTGATGAAGTTTCACTTTCTTTTACAAGGGGAGTATCATTTTCATGTATAAGAATTAATAAAGATTCAATTGTTTCCTAATTGCAAGTTCCCCCTTCACTGTTTGGAACCTCCATATCAACCTCCTTGAAAACATCAAATTTGGCATATTTCTCAAGTCGATTCAATTGTCAATTGATGCTACTTGTGTCCTTTGCAGTTTCAATAAATACGACATCTCTTGCAAATAAAAATTTCTTGTTGTTCTCATCAAAAACCTTGTATGCTTTTGAAATCTCTGAGAATCCCTAAAGCATACATTTATGACTCGTGTTCAAGTTTGTTCCTTTTCTCTTTTGGAATAAATGCATAGCATGTGGATCCAAAAATTAAAAAATGTCGCACTGAAAGGAGATGACTACACCAGACTTCATATAGATTCTTCATATATAAAACAGTTGATAGTGACCTATTACAGAGGTACACTGCTACTTGAGTTGCTTCTACCTAGAAATGTAGGTTTACCCCTTTGAAGACAACATTGCTTGAATCATGTTCATCATGGTTTTATGCATCAGCTCAACTACTCCATTCTATTGAAGAGTGTTAGAGACTAATAAGATGATGCTTGATTTTGTTCTACTCGAGATATGTTTCAAACATCTTTGAAGTGAATTCACCACCATTATCAGTCTTAAGGGTTCCAATGCGAAATTGGGCTTCATTTTCAGCTATAGTTTGAAACTGTTGAAATGTTTCAGAGTTCTGATTTCTTTTACAGAAAATATATCTAGGTCATTTTGTTGTATTGATCAAGGAACAGCATGAAGTACTTGTGACCAACAACGAAAAGAATTGGCAAAGAACACAGATCAGAGTGAACCAACTACAATTTCCTATTGGCTTTCCATTATGACTTTTGAATTGGTTCCCTTGCATGTATGGCCAATATGCACACTTCACACTTTTCAATGTTTTTGGTTAGAGTCGACAAGCCTACAACACCATTTTTCTGCATTGTGCGGATGTTGTCATAGTTTGTGTGCCCAAATCTAGCATACCAGAGAAGACTTGTTGGCATTCCTTCTTCATCAAGAAGATCAAAATTTCTTGGCATTGAGTAGTCACCCTTGAGTTTTAGCAATTTGCCTTCCTCATATCAAGATAGAACAACTGTGTTATCACGTTTTCTTGTAACCTTCACCTCTCCATCATATAGTAGAATGGAGAGGCCTTGTTCTTGAATTAGCACAAGAGACAACAAGTTTATTTTCAATTGAGGAAGGTATAGTGCATTTCAGAGAATGAAGTCCGGAAGTCCTAGTGACTTGAGTCGGATTGAACCTTTGCCTTAAGGTCACAGACTCGTTTTATCTGCCAAAAATATTGGACCACTACTTGCTTCACAAAACTATTCAAAGAAGTCCCTTCGAAAAGTCACATGTCGTGTGGCACCAATGCCAAGAATCCAAGCACTATCCCAAGTTGAACTCTCTAAGGCATTATTTGCTTTGTCAGAGATGGAAAGCACACATTCACGAGAAAACTGAGTTGAATTTGGTTATAAGTTTTTCTTTTTCTCCTCTTATGTTTTTTTTGTTTTTTGGAGGCTTCAATTTTCTTCCATGATGTTTTGCATTCACGTGTCTTATGACTCCCCTTCTTTTCACAGCGTTTGCAAAATAAAGTTGTTTATCAATCTATTTTTCTTGATGTTGACTATTGTTTTTGTCGGATTTGTCGCCTGGCCCTTTGTTCTTCCCTTTGCCTCATTTCGTTTCCTCTATTCTTGAAAGAATTGCCATATTGATTAGCATAACAAATGTTTTCTCCCTATTGGAATAATTGTCATTGATGTCAAAGGAATTGTAACGGATATGAATGGAAATATCAAACGGAATTGTTGCTGGAAGCAAATGGAAGTGTTCAGAAGTGAACGGAATTGTTGCCGGAAGTGAACGGAAGTGTTGCTGGAAGTGAATGGAATTGTTGCCGAAAGTGAACGGAAATGTTAACGGAATTGTCGACGGAAATGTCAACAGTCACATCTTTTGGCGAAGAGGTATCTCTTGGATGGGACACATCATTTAAAGGCTATATAAGGGAGAAGAGATGTGGAAGTATAACAAGCATTCGATTTGAATGAAGATCATATAAGTGTGAGAGAGAAGGAAAAGAGGAAGAGCAGAAAATGAAATAGAATCTCTTAAGAAAAGAAGTATGAAGGGTAGATTTATTTTAATGAAGAATATTCTTTGAGAATTGTGAAAGAGAGGAGAGCAAAAAGTATATAAGAAAATTAATGAGAGAAAGTGTAAGAGAAGCAAAGTCATCATTCGATTGAAGAAGCAATCACAGACGATGGAATCGATTTGGCTTGGGGTCGGTGCCTCATAGTCTAGGGATTGGTGCTCCTGTGGGTCAGTGCTCACGAATTGGCCAAGTTGGTGCTTGGCGAAAGGGATTGGTGTCTCCAGTGGGTGGGTGCTCACAAATTGATCGAGTTTGTGCTTGGTATGGTGATTGGTGTCTCCAGTAAGTTGGTGCTTGCAAACATTGTAAAAGAGTTATATATATAAAAGAAATATTTCTTTATGGTTTTCTCCCGAAAGGGTTTGCACGTAAACCCTGTGTTCTCTTGTGTTATTAATTGTTAGATCTTGAATATTTATGGTTGTTGTGGTTGATTAAATGTAAAAAGACTAAAGGATTATCTTATACTGATTCACCCCCCCTCTCAGTATAAGCTTGTGCTTAACAATTGGTATCAGAGCCGATTCCTTCAGTGTTAGCACAACTGCTAGAAGGTAGATCTTCGAAAGCACATATGGCAGGATCTCAAGTGCTGGATGGTTTCTCCACTAACAAGGCTCCTTTGTTCGATGGAATGAATTACGCAGTTTGGAGCATAAGGATGAAGACTTACTTGATGGCCCTAGGTTTCGATATTTGGCAAGCAATGGTAATAGGATACACAATGCCACAAATTGCACCAACGGATGCCACCGAAAAAAATGCCAGTGAGAACAATGCGAAAGCTATGAATGCAATCTTATGCGGGCTTTCAAAAAATGAGTTTGTTAAGGTTATGCATTGTGAATCTGCAAAAGAAATTTGGGATAAACTCAAGACTATTTGTGAAGGTGATAGTAAGATGAGAAAAGCAAAACTCCAAACCCACCGGAGGCAGTTTGAAAGTTTAAAAATGAAGAATGATGAAAACATTGTTGGGTATCTTCTTCGTGTCGATGAGATTGTTAGTGTCATTCGAGGACTCGAAGAGAAAATTGAAGAATCTGTAATCTTTTAGAAAGTCCTGAGATCCCTACCTTTGAGATTTGATGCGAAGGTCTCCGCCATTGAAGAAATGAAGATTTATACACGATGAAAATGGACGAGCTCCATGGAATTCTTACGGCATACGAAATGAGAACCGAATCTGAGAGACAGTCGAAGAAGGAAGCATCATTCAAGGTCTCGAAGAAAGAGAAGATCAAAAAACCAGAATCAAGTGAAAATTCAAGTAGTAAAGAAAACGAAAATGAAGCTCTATTCATTCGGAAGCTAAAGAAAGGATCGGGCAAATATAAAGGAAAGTTACCATTTAAATGCTTTAATTGTGATCAAATTGGTCATTTTGCAGCCAAATGTCCAAATAAAGGAAATAGCGATGATGAGGGAAACAAACCAAAGTACAAAAGGGGATTCAAGCCGAGGAAAGACAAGCAAAGATTTGAGAAACAAAAGAAAAGCCTATACTCCAAGAGGTATAGCAGCTCATCCGAAGAAAACAAAGAAAGTGATGTTGAGAGTGATAATGAAGAGATTCTGTTCATGGCTACTGAAGAAAATGCCACCACCAGCAAAGATATTTTGGATGAAGACGAAGACATGGAAGAAGGTGAAGTGAACCTTGAAGAACTTATTTGCGCATTGGAAGAAATGAAAGCATTTAAGAAGAAGAATCAGAAACTGAAGTTACAGCTCCGAAAATATGAAGAGAATCGATACTTCAAAGCGAAGACATCACAAGTCTTGGAGGAATCAAACAAGGTAATCGTTGATCTGAAAAATCAAATCAAAAAAGTTAAACAAGTTGAGAAAGATTTGAGAAGTCAACTACAAATGAAAAAAGAAGAGTGTAATCAGTTGAAGACTGAGTTAGGTTCTTTGAAAGATAAGCATGAGAGGCTCATAATCAAGGTTGAGAAAGATCATGAGATATCAGTCCAAGGTGAGAAGGATGCAAGTTTTAAGGGCAATTTGAAGAAGCCAATCAGGCAACCCAATTCTTTCAGGTTTTTCAATTCTTTTCATGGCCATTGTTTTGTTTCTCATCATGTTGGACATAAGGCAAGAGACTGTTTGAGGAGAAGCAATCCGTCAAAGAGAGATCTCAGTCACTTTCAAGCAAAAGGTATGAGAAATGTTGCTTGCTTTTGGTGTCATAAGGTTGGCCATATTGCTAAATTATGTCCAAGCGGAGTAAAGAGATCCTCAAGGTATATCAAATGCTATGGAGCCCCTAGAAGATATGAGAAGGGCCAAACTTAGGTTTGGAGACCTAAGACAGTAAAGGTTGATCAGATTGAGTCTAAGAGTGAGAATGGATTACTTTCTACAGTAGAGAAAGAATCAGATAGGAAGGACTGTGTGAAACTCTTGTTATCAGGGGTTGTAGAAAAGACAATAAATACTAGTCCTAAGCAGCCTGCAGATCAAAGAGAATCTCTTGTTACAATTCAGCATGAGCCTTGTCAAGATTCCCTATTATTAGTTTCTAATGATAGTGCGTTGGAAGGTAAGACAGTTGCAAGAGTTGAGAAAACGAACAACATCATGGATTTTGAGGTTAGTGAGTCAAAGAAGTTAGACATGCCTAAATGGATTCTAAGAGAAAGAAATCAGTCTCATGGATGCAAGAGGATCAAGGAAGTAACAGGGGAGTTGTGGGCATCTCCTGCGTTCACTTTGTTCTAGGACCCTTTGTGTGGGGTGTCTCTTCTAGGCTTCAACGAAACACTTTACAAAAAAAGGAAGCATGGTGGATGCATGTTGGGTCTTGGCTATGTTGCATGACAGGAAAGTCATGAAGCAGGGAATCATCAAGGTCAAGTCCAAGGATCAAGTGACAAGATATGAATGGGTTCAGGTAAGATCAAGCGCTGATGGAGATCTATGGAGTCATGTGTCAAGCTGATGAGAAACAGGTCAAGTTGAAAATAAAATGCCGAAGTTCAGATCGAGGAGGTGAGTTTATTTCAAATGAATTCATTGAGTTTTGAGAAGATCATGGAATTAAGAGACAATACTCAGTTGCAAGGACTCAACAACAAAATGGAGTGGTGGAAAGAAAAAATCGAACCGTTCAAGAGATGGCTAGAACTATGTTGAATGAATCTAAGCTATCAAATAGATTCTGAAGAGAAGCATTGGTTAAGGGGGAGCTAAACTTTTTTTTAGCTCCTTAAATGACCCTTTGTCATTGCTGTCAAAGGGGGAGAATGGTAGTATGGGGAGTTACAGCAAGGGCGAGTTGCAGAAAAGAAGATGGAAGTTGCAGAAAATATCTTTTTGGAAGGTTGCCATCAATGACAAAGGGGGAGATTATTGGAATAATTGTCATTGATGTCAAAGGAATTGTAACGGATATGAATGGAAATGTCAAACGGAATTGTTGCCCGAAGTAAATGGAAGTGTTCGGAAGTGAACGAAATTGTTGCTGGAAGTCAATAGAAGTGTTGTTAGAAGTGAACGGAATTGTTGCCGGAAGTGAACGGAAATGTCGATGGAAATGTTACCAGAATTGTCGACGAAAATGTCAACGGTCACATCTTTTGGTGAAGAGGTATCTCTTGGATGGGACACATCCTTTCAAGGCTATATAAGGGAGAAGACATGTGGAAGTATAACAAGCATTCGATTTGAATGAAGATCATATAAGTGTGAGAGAGAAGGAAGAGAGGAAGAGCAAAAAATGAAATAGTATCTTTTAAGAAAAGAAGTATGAAGGGTAGATTTATTTTAATGAAGAATATTCTTTGAGAATTGTGAAAGAAAGGAGAGCAAAAAGTATATAAGAAAATTAATGAGAGAAAGCGTAAGAGAAGCAAAGTCATCATTCGATTGAAGAAGCAATCAAAGACGATGGAATCGATTTGGCTTGGGGTCGGTGCCTCATAGTCTAGGGGTTGGTGCCCCTGTAGGTCAGTGCTCAAATTGGCCAAGTTGGTGCTTGACGAAAGGGATCGGTGTCTCCAAAGGGTGGGTGCTCACAAATTGACCGAGTTGGTGCTTGGTTTGGAGATTGGTGTCTCCAGTAGGTTGGTGCCTACAAACATTGTAAAACAATTATATATATAAAAGGAATATTTCTCCGTGGTTTTCTCCCTTTCAATATTTCTCCGTGGTTTTCTCCCGAAAGGGTTTCCACATAAATCCTATGTTCTCTTGTGTTATTAATTGCTAGATCTTGAATGTTTATGGTTGTTGTGGTTGATTAAATGTTAAAAGATTAAAGGATTATCTTATACTGATTCACCCCCTCTTAGTATAAGCTTGTGCTTAACACTCCTGTGCACTCTGTTCTTCCAAAAGCTTTCTCTTTCAGCCATTTTCTCAACCAAATTGAATAAATGCAAGAGTTTTCAACATATTGCTTGCTTGCGAAAACTCCAAGTAGGTTGAGTATGTACGAAGATGAGCCTTTATGAAGGCAATCATATACACATCAATTTTTATACCCGTTGCATCAACATTATGTTTGATTGCACATATTTCAGAAGCCAAACTTGTGACATCTATATTTTTCAACTCAACATTAAATAGTTTTAACTGCAACTATAGAGCTCCAATTCTGAGTGAGAATAATGCAAGTTCAATTTGTGAAATGTTTCCCAAAGAGCATTGCATCCCTGTATGTGACAAAACACCTTTGCATCAACTGAGGCCCTCATTAAGGCCAATGCTTTTGAGTTCTTATGCTTCAAAGATGTTATCTCTTTTCATTCTTTCAGTGGTAGTTTGATCATCCTGGCCATACATGTTGAACTAAAGATAAGTGTATTCTCCACCTCTCTAAACCATTCTAACCAAGTATCTTTCTCAGTTAGGGTTGTGCTAACAATAGTTTTGATTAAAAGCATATTTGTTGTATTGGGAGATGAAATGGTTCCTTATCACTCCAAACAAGTCCTCTTTTCTATATGCCACCCAACCAATATACCAAACCTCTCTACATGCTTGTATTTCGTATATACCTGTCAGTACACGGAAGAAGCTCGTCTTTTCTATATACCTAGTGGTATGTGAAAGAAGCATTAAAGCACGTGAGAGTATAATGGTACTTGGTACCTAGGCAATACATGAAAAGGATTTACTCTATGGCATCCGCTTAATGATAAGTCCTTGTCGTAGACTTGATAACCCTATATAATTGAAGCGCTCTTACTTGTTTTCAAAATTTACGTCTAGCGATAGTCGCAAATGGGTAACGAAGGGAATTGAAAATTTAAAATTTTCTTTATTTATCCTTGACAGTTTATAGGGACGATGCCACAAATGTCATCGTTGCAGCGATATTAGGCTACAAGTGCAGTAGTTAGATCGCAATGACATGACTCATAGACATGAACTAGAGGCACTATTGATACTAAATATTGGGAATTGTTTTTACTTGCACAATTTGATGTGTTTTTCAAATTTTGTTTGATTTTGAAAACGGAAACAATTTCTGGTTTACAGATGACTTATTAATTTGTTTTGATTAAGTCAACGGAAAAAAAAATATTATTATTATTCCATTGTTTGAATATTCTCCATTCCAAAATTATGTTTTTGTTGGAGGAAAAATAGCATAAAAGGAAAGAAAATTGACCTATCTCACCCTGATGGCCTTTGTCACCACTTGGAAGATTGATTGAATGTTGAAAACTCCTTTATTTTAGCCTCCTCCACATTGGTTGTACACTTTACAAGGTAAACTAGTCAACAAATTCAGTTTTAGATGCTGCCAAGCAGCCCAAGACAGCCATCAATCAGTACAGAAGAGCGAAGCACAGTCTAAGAAGTGCAAAAGCACAAAATCAAAACTACATACAACACCAAAACGCCTTGGCACAGTTCAAACACAGGGTTAACAAGCAAAACACAGCGAAAAAGAATCAACACACAGGGTTGAAGCGCCACGTAGCAATCCGACTTCAATTATTTTGCAACTCAAATATCAGGGACAGCACGCAGGTCATATACACATCAATTCTGATCTCAAGAACATGTGGGTTAGATATCATGCCACATAACTACTACCGAAATATCCCTTTCCAGAAAAATATTGATTTTTGAAAAAAAATTATTTTTTCAATTCTATTCAAATTTGGAATATCATAAAATATAGCCGATACACAGTGTAAACTTGTCATACATACACAAAAAAAAATCCTTATTTAATTATGAAAGGTACAAACATCATGATAAAGCATAAAGATTGAATTTCCCTTGAAACCCTACAAAACCTAACATGAAATAGGTCTGCAATTTATTTATTTTACTGGCATAGCAGCAAGTAGATCGTCAAAGCCCATAAAACCCTAATTGTAATAGTCGCCACAGTCCACAAACCCTAGTTGAAAAACCTTCAAATCAATGATTTCGTTGGTACAATAGGTACGACCGTATGGCAGGGTAACAATAGTAGATATAGGTGTACAACAATCTACCAAAACCCTAATCGCTGCAACAAAATTGCCAAAAACCCTAGTTGTCACAGTCCAACATGGAAATCGCTAGAAACCCAAGCTGAAAATAACTTAGAACAGTATGGCAGGGTTTTTGTAGGTACGGCAGCCCTTCAAAAGTCCACAATCTTCCCCAAAAAGTCAACGCATGGCCCTGGAAAGTCAGCACCAGCAGTTTGGGGGTTTGAAACAGTCAATAATGATGCCCTAGGTTTGACGCCCAAACTTGGGTAGTTAAAAAATCCCTATTCCATTGCAACAAAACCTTAAACAACAAATATGGAAATTAGTATCCACTTCCCAACAACCCATAACTAAAAATAACATGATGGTTTGCTCAACTGTAACCCCTGTATGGAATTACCACTGTAGATTGGACAATTGTAACTCGTGGATGGAGTCACCTCTAAAGATTGGAGGGGTTTCATCCTCTAATCTAGCCACAATGGAGAGTTTTCGTTCTCAAGCAAAAGTTGAAAGAATTCTAAATCTTGTCATGAATAGTAAAAGCAAATAATCAATCATAATGAAAATCAATGTCCCTCTTGTCCTTTTATAAAATTCGTTTTTTCCAATCCACCCTAACCCTGAAGTAATTATAATTATTTTTAATTTAATATTCACATTTTTCCTCATAATAATAATTAATTTTTTGTTTGGCCTTTTAATCAATCTGTTTTGTGGCCCCACTCAATTAATAACAGTGACTCAAGTGTCCCTTTTAAGTTATTATTATAAACTATCGTTGGGGAACAACTTAAAATATTATTATTAAATTATTATTTTCGTTATTTGAAAAAGAGGATTTGATAGTCCACCCTTCCCAGAGATTACTTGCCCTCAAGAAACCCCTGAACCATCCTGCAAATACCCGTATCCCATACTTTTATGCATGGAGCATTTTGAGCTAAAACAAAAGGATAACTATATCTTTTACTGCAAGTTTTGTCCCTCACCCTCTCTCCATTCTTAAGATTGCTTTCCATGATGACAACAAACATGAAATGGCATAATATGAAATAACATCTCTAAAATATAACTTTCCTTCTCATACCTTGGACTGTAATCAAATTGCTTACCTCCTTTTTCTAATTTAGAAGTAGGAGCTTTTGAGAGATTTGCCTTGACACAATAATCACTGTAATTCAAGATTTCAAAATTAGTGGTATCAACTGAAACGTTCTCCTTCCATGCTCATCACTGTAGTTACTCTGAAAATCAATCTCATACGGTAATGACTCAAACCTTCCAATGCTTGGAAGATTGATAGGAGCTTCTAGGGCTGAAACATCCTCAATTTTGGATACTTGGCATTCAACATGTAATGTTTCTTGCGCTGGAAAAACTTTAATCTTGGACACTTGGCATTTAACATGTAATGCATGTTCTTCCCTTATATTGTTAAAACAATAATTTTGTTTATCAAATGTCATACCTCTTTCAATTGAAGATCCTTCACTTTCCACTTGAATGGTGGATTCCTTTATGGGATGCTCCCTAACCTCTTTTGGATCTGATTTTTCTTGCATCCTGATTTCTTACTTAAGATTCTTTTGAGGTTTTGACTTTCCATCTTTCCTCTTCAACCTTCTATTTCTATTTTCTATGCATACCTCCAAGAATTATTCAAAGATATTATAAGATGTGTATTTATCAAATTTCTTATCATATTCATCAAAGGCAAAAAGTTTGACCTCATCTTTGTCACAGTGCTCTTCTAACCATGCCTCCTGAATAGGATCTTTCTTTTGCATTCTTCTAAATAAATCTAGGGCTTTATAGCTGATAAAAAATTGTTTTAAAAGTTGGTTCTTAAAATATTGGCTCTTTGTTTGTACTTCTAGTCCTATTTTTCTATTGATTCCTTCAAGACAATCCTTACCTTTTTGTTTCTCTTTTTGTATTCGCATCAACACCTCTTGGATAGGATCTATCTTCTTCCTTCGGTAAGAACTTAGGCGTCAGTGCATGTTCTCTCTCGTAAGTTCCCTCTCACTCATGTGTCCATTGTGGATCTGCACATAAATATTAGCTTTTGGCGCTGCGCACTGGCAAGATCAATGCTCTGATTCCATTGAAATATCCCTTTTCAAAAAAAAAACTGAATCCTAAAAAAAGTTTATTTTTTTCAATTCTATTCAAATTTGGAATATCATAAAATAACAACTGATACACAATGTAAACTTGTCATACGTACACCAATAAAAATCCTTATTTAATTATGAAAGGTACAAACATCATGATAAAGAATAAAGATTGAATTTCCCTTGAAACCCTACAAAGATCTGCAATTTATTTATTTTATTGGTACAAGTAGGACGTCAAAGTCCACAAAACCCTGATTGTAGCAGTCACCACAGTCCACAAACCCTAGCTAAAAGACATTCAAATCAATGGTTTTGTTGGTACAGCAGGTTGACGACAGTAGGTACAAGTGTACGGCAATCCACCATAACCCTAATCATTGCAAAAAAATTGCCAAAAACCTTAGTCGTCACAATCCAGCAAGATCACTAAAAACCCTAGCTAAAGATGACTCAGAATAGTACGATAGCATTTTTGTATGTACGGCGTGTTGGTTCCTAGTTGTACACCTATTGCACTCAACCTTGCATGCTTTGAAAAAATGACAAACAAAGATGAAAAACCCACATATATGTCATTATAGCCAGGGAAGGGTTTAGCATTAGGGTGGATTGAACACAAACAATGACTGGAAGACACCGACAGAGGGTATAGTTAACTCCTTGCTACTTGTCAACCTAGATTTGCACCCTAAATCGAAGACGTGCTGAAATGGTTAATCATCTGTCTAGTTGAAACAATGGGATCTTGCGAGGATCAGTGCCTCAATGGTGAGAAGAACCTCTGGAGAGAGTTGGTTCCTATAAGATGTATCAATGAGGATCTTAACTTCTGCGCTACAAACTGCCAAAAGAAAAGGGAAGTAAGAACTTGCAAGGAAATCCTAGCTAAAGCGATACACCTAATTTGTTTGATCCACTCAAATCGAGCTTCTAAAAATACCGATTCAGACAAGAAAGAGGCAAAACTTCAACTCCAATTGATCAATACACAAGTATTTCACGAAAAGGTTCTATCTAATGATCTAAACTTGAAAAAAACATAGAAAGTCCTGATGAAAGGCACTAAATCGCCATTTATATCCACTGTAAACTCAACAAAAGAAATTCAAACACAGAATGTGACCTACATAAATGACCAGCTAGTAACTAGGTATGAATCCAAATTTGACCAGGAAGAAGGAAAATCTCACTTAGGCAAATCTATAACAAAAATACAATATACCAGCTGTTGAAAATTGAAAAAACACAGTCCTCTTCTTCTTGATTCTAAAAAAGGTTACAGCACAAACTTTGAAAGAAGTTTTCTTGCCAAAAGAGGGATAATTTTTTACAAAGCTGAAAAGCCATTAATATAAAAAATTACAAAAAGCCAAGAGATTAGCATTGGAAAATAGAGAGGGAGTAAACTCAATCCAACTCAGCATTTACAAAAGTCTATTTTTGTCTTGTATGAAAAATCCTTGCGTTGAAATGGACGGTGGGCTCAAACGTTTGACTTTGCTTATGCATGCTCGACTGAGCCATGCCTAAAATTAGAGACTATCTCTTTGGTGTTTGAAAGAGGACAGTGGCTAAGCTTAGGCTATTCCTTATTTAGGCATCATGCATGTAACGTTATGGATGCTAGGCTAGTTTTGACAAATCAAACTCTTATCATGCAAAATGCTACGCCCACCTCCAAATATGGACTTCCTCTTCCACTGTTTCAACGATTAAAAGCACGAGTTTGACCCGGAGATGTGCTTCACTTCACAACCAATCAATTGAAGCTTTGATCAGTCAACCAAAAATAGCCTTTGCTTGCATGGATTTCCACATTGACTCCGTCTCTTGTTTTGGTTTGCCTGTTCGTGTCGTGTCTATTTTTGACAGGATTCTATATTTGGATTTATTGTCTATATTAGTCAATATTTTCTAGGATTATTTGGCTATCCCTTAGCCTTTATTTCTGGCTTTTTCATTGACTTTATGCTTTTCTCTTTGTTTTTTCTTCAGACTATCACCTGTTGACTCATCTTTTTTTCGCGGACTTTTGTGTATGCAATTTTCCCGAACTTTATTCTATCAGATTTCTGTTGGCTCATTCTACTGTCATCTCCATGGTTTTGTTCCCTCGAATTCTTTCAGAGTTTTATCTCGTCTTATTTTCTGCAAAAAAAATGTCTACCCATGGCTTCTATTTCTTTCATACTTTTCTATTTGCATTTTTCACGAATTAATCCTTCGAACCAAATGTCCGAAGGAATTCCTTTGGACTTTATGTCCGAAGGATATCCTTCAATTTTTCTTTTTTCCTTGATTATATTTACTTGGGCTTTTTGAAGGGCACTCGGGCATTTTCAAGGACACCCGGGCTTTTTGAAGGGCACCTTTCGAAGTCTTCCCGAAGGGCAAGTGCCCTTCGGGATTTTTGCCTTGATCCTTTTCTGTGGAGTGTATCTCCCGTGGCTCTTCTTAGAAAATTACAAAAAGCCAAGAGATTAGCATTGGAAAATAGAGAGGGAGTAAACTCAATCCAACTCAGCATTTACAAAAGTCTACCTTTGTCTTGCATGAAAAATCCTTGCATTGGAATGGACGGTGGGCTCAAACGTTTGACTTTGCTTATGCATGCTCGACTAAGCCATGCCTAAAATTAGAGACTAGCTCTTTGGTGTTTGAAAGTGGACAGTAGCTAAGCTTAAGCTATTCCTTATTTAGGCATCATGCATGTAACGTTATGGATGGTAGCCTAGTTTTGACAAATCAAACTCTTATCATGCAAAATGCTACGCCCACCTCCAAACATGGACTTCCGCTTCAACTTTTTGAACGTTTGAAAGCACGAGTTTGACCCAGAGATGTGCTTCACTTCACAACCAATCAACTAAAGCTTTGATCAGTCAACCAAAAATAGCCTTTGCTTGCATGGATTTCCACATTGACTCTGTCCCTTGTTTTGGTCTGCCTGTTTGTGTCGTGTCTATTTTTGACGAGATTCTATATTTGGATTTATTTTGTCTATATTAGTCAATATTTCCTTGGATTTCTTGGCTATCCCTAAGCCTTTATTTCTGGCTTTTTCGTTGACTTTATGCTTTTCTCTTTGTTTTTTCTTCAAACTATCACCTGTTGACTCATCTTTTTTTTGCGGACTTTTGTGTATGCAATTTTCCCGAACTTTATTCTATCAGATTTCTATTGGCTCATTTCGCTGTCATCTCCATGGTTTTGTTCCTTCGAATTCTTTCAGACTTTTATTTCATCTCATTTCCTGCGAAAAAAATGTCTACCCCTGGCTTCTATTTCTCTCGGACTTTTCTATTTGCATTTTTCACAAATTAATCCTTCGAACCAAATGTCCGAAAGATATCCTTCAATTTTTCTTTTTTCCTTGATTATATTTACTTGGGCTTTTTGAAGGGCACCCGGGCATTTTCAAGGACATCCGGGCTTTTTGAAGGGCACCTTTGGAAGTCTTCTCAAAGGGCAGGTGCCCTTCGGGATTTTTGCCTTGATCCTTTTCTGCAAAATGAATCTCCCACGGCTCAAGACTTTTGCAATTGTCTTTTGAGAGCTCTTTCTTTCGGGACAAAAATTCTAAAGAAATACTCTTCCTCTTACAACCCCAAAAAAATCTTTGCTTAGACAAAATAAATGAACTTACAGCTTGTATGTCTTGGCTTTTCGCTGTACATGATGCTTAGAAGAGGAGAAAAACCCTTTCAAACCATTGTAGATGACATTTTTAGGAGAAAAAACCCTCTTAAAACTGTTGCATGTGTCCTTTTGAACGAACTGTATGCTCTATATGATCATTGTAGGAGTCCATCAGAATTTACATGGCCATAGGAGACCTTTTCGTCATCATTTGCATGGCTGAATTTGTACATTGCGTTGGCTGTAATCAAGAAAGCTCCTTGAAAACCTCTGAAAGACTAAACTTCACCTGGCCATAGATGGCCACTTGGGTGGCTGTAAATGCACATTTAAGGACCCCAAAACTGATTCATAAGACAAACTTGGCACCATAGCAAAGTTTCAAATAGTAAGAGCGACAATTTGCCCTGTGGGGGCAAAATTGTCAACATTTTTGATGACTCAACTAGGAAGCATTCCTGCTATACTAGAGAACTCAGAACATATAGACACTGTTCGAACTCCCAAATGGTAAACTTGATTTCTGACTGAAAATTTCCTCTTGACCATCACTGAAGTAACCTTTCTCCTTTAAAATAAGAAGGGAAACACACGAAAGCAGAAAAACTAACTAAGAAACAAATGTGCAAACAAGCACTTATTAAACAGAACTGAAGCAAACTACTGTGCTTGAACAGCACATGGAAGAAAACAAAAAACAACCTAACTATATACATACAGCTTTGCTTTTCAATAGCAATGTTTCAGATGTATCCCATTGACTGCGATTGGAAGCTCTTCCCCATCCATCTTGGCAAGTTGGAAGGCATTGTGGGATTTACAGCTAGAGATTGTGTATGCGCCACTCCAAAAGGAATCAAACTTTGTGTGCCCAACTAATTTGGCTCGATCTTCATCCCATTTGAGGACCAAATCTCCTTTGAAGCTTCGTGAGGAGGCTCCTTTGTCAAAGGTTCTCTTTAACTATGTTTGAT
Organism: Torreya grandis; assembly: GCA_037957365.1. NCBI lineage: Eukaryota > Viridiplantae > Streptophyta > Pinopsida > Cupressales > Taxaceae > Torreya > Torreya grandis. The sequence continues at coordinate 1,324,022 of JARHVA010004259.1, read as the reverse complement.
GAACCTCCATGGGCATGGACTGATATCTTATCTCTTCCAACTCCATAAACTCTGCATACTTGATTTTCATAGGCTCATTCTCCAACAACTCAAGTTGATGCATTAGTTCCAGAGCTGAAAATTCAAGAGAAACAGGTAACCTTGCTTCCTTACCATATACCAGCTTGTATGGAGAGTTGGCTATTGACCTCTTGTAGGTGATCCGATCAACCCATAAGGTTGACTTCAGCTTGAGATGCCATGACCTCTGATTGTCTTCAATAGTACTTCGTATGATCCTTAAGAGGTTCTTATTTGTAGATTCAGCAAGGCCATTGCCTTGTGGATAGTAGTTCGATGAAGTACTGAGATAAATTCCATGTTGGACAGCCCATTGGCTGATCCTAGATCCCACAAAAGCCATTGCATTGTCAGAAATAATAGTCGAAGGAACCCCAAACCTAGTGATCAAACCTTCACAGAAATCAAGAACGCAAGTTTCTTTTGCTTCTTTCAATGCAATTGCTTCCGTCCAACGTGTGAAGTAGTTTGTGTAGCTGTTAGAATCCACTTATGCCCTGAACTCAAAGGAGGGTTAATGAGTCCCATAAAGTCCAATCCCCACTGGACAAAAGACTGATCCACTGCAATTGGTTGAAGGTGCAGGGCTACAAGTTTAACTTTTTCTACAAACATAGCACATTGTTTGCACTTCCTAACCCATGTATGGCAATCGCCAAATATAATAGACCACTAATACCCACCTCTCATGATTTTAAGTGCTGTAGTTCTTGTGCAAAAGTGTCCTCCACCATGTCCATCATGGAATCTTCAAGTAATCTTTGAGTTTCGCTTGGTTCTACACACCTTAGTAGCATTCCATTAATATCTTTTTTGAACAAAACCCCATCAACGAGCAAAAATGAAATTGATTGCAATATGAAATACCTTCTTTTTGAAGTACTTAGGTGAGAAGGGTAAATACCATTGTGTAGATAGCTTACCAAATCACAAAACCCCGTGGAAGGTGAGGTATGAACAGCAACAATCTCTTCATCATTTGACACTAAAACAGCTTCATTAGCTTCTTGCAAGACCTAAGCTAGATGCTCACAAAGTCCTTTGCCTCTAACCAACTTTGTAGCCTTAATCTCTACGTCATATTTCATTACCTTGGTTATCCAACCAGCTCTCTTCTCATTTATGTCTTTGTTCAAAAGAAATTCTTTGATGCTTAGATGAGCAACCATTAGATGTATCTTATTATTAGACAAGTGCCTAAATTATTTCAGAGATCTTATAACTGAAAGGACATGTTTTTCAACAAAATGATACCTTGTTTCGTACTCTTCAAGGACTTCGCTGTAGAAAGCTATTGGCTGCTCTAAATTTGCATGATTCCGTTGCATAAGAATGCCTGGAATGGTGTCCATGTTAGCATAAGTGTACAAGATAAAATCTTTCATGAAATCTGGATTTAAAAGCGTAGAACTTGCTATGGATTTCTTAACATCTTCAAACCCTTTTACTCCCTCCTTGGACCAGTTCAAGTTCTGATTTTTCTTTAGCATAGCTATAAGTGGTTTAGCTACAGTAGTGAAATCTGAAATGTATCTCCTTATAAAGTTGATTTTTCCAAAGAAACTTTGCAAAGCTTTTTAGTGCCTAGGCAAGGAGAATGCAAGAATGGATTGAATCATTTCAGAGTCTATGTTTAAACCACACTTTGAAACATGTCCAAGAAGCTTACCTTCATGACCTGAAAATACATACTTTTTGGGATTTAGAAATACCCAAATTGCCTACACCTTTCAAAAACTTGCTAGAGATGAACCATGTGATCTTTTGCATTCTTTGAAAACACTATTATATCATCCAAATAAACAAGCACAAACCTGTTAAGAAGGCCTTGGAAGGCCATATCCATGGCTCTCTGAAAGGTTGCTCCCGCATTGGACAAACTGAATGGCATCTTTCTGTATGCAAATGTCCCCCACTTAGTTGTGAACGTTGTCTTGAATTGGTCATTTTTTTTACCAAAATCTGATTGTAACCACTATATCTATCCAACAAGGAAAACCTCTCTGAACCTACAACAAGCTATAAAATTTGTTCCATTGATGGTAATGGATAGTGGTCTTTAAGTGAAGCCCTATTTAAATCACGAAAATCAAGACACAAATAAATCTCACCATTCTTTTTCCGTACTGGAACGTGGCTCGCCACCCAAATTGAGTGCTTGATTAGAAATATAATAGCTGATTCTATGAGCTTGTGAAGCTCAACTCTCATCAAAAGCTCAAGCTTTGAATTGATTGTCCTTTGTCTTTGTCTCACCGGTTTAGTTTCCTCTTCTAACTCAATGGTGTGTTGAGCCAAACTTGGATCAAAACCTTTGAGATCACTATACTGCCATGCAAATATATCAGCAAAACTTGTGCATAAATCAATGAAAGTTTTCTTTTGTGGAGGACTGCACACCTTGCCCAATTTCAAAATTTTACTAGCTGCAATCTCTACATTGGCATAGTGCTCTTCCTTTGTTGACAAGGATGATTTCTCCTTAGCTTATCATCTTCATTGAAAATATTTTCATGAGTGACCAATCCCTTGGGTAGCCTATTCGTTTTCCGTGGTACAATCTGATCACCATACTATTGTAAGTGTTTCGCTTGATTTCTTAAACAAAACTCAACGTCTTCCTTCAAAAATCTCACAATTTGATTGTCATTTTCAAACACCTACCAATTCTCATGGTTATCTAGAACACAAGGCCTTACAACTACCTTTATATGTGACTTAAAATTGTCACTTTTTACATCAGCTGGAATGTTAAATTGTGCCCCAACAACAGCCAACCTATCAGCATGTTTATTCCTATCTCTTGGTATTGCCTGAATATTAAAAGCCTGAAAATCTTCAAGTAAATCCCAAACTCTGTCTGTAAGTCTTAAACAACAAATTATTGCATACATTCAAACCTCTTACTTGGTGGACTACAAGTTCACTATCTCCAAATACTTGCAAACAATTGACTTTCATCTTCCTATCCCACTGCAAACCGTGACCTAGTGCTTCATATTCAACAACATTGTTTGAACAGCCAAACTAAAATTTAATAGAGGAGAAATACCATTGTTTTGTTGGAGGAATTAACATCATTTCAGCTCCGGTTCCATGCTTATTTCTTGATCCATCAAAGTACAATTGCCACAAGCCTTCATTAGATTCGTCTTTTTTGACCATCGCTGGAACCAGTGCATCGTTTTCATGAAGACAATACACACCAAGACCTTCCTCTTCAATCAGCTTGTAGGAATCACACTCATGCAAGGTAGAAGCCCACTCATCAAAAAACAAATCTGGAACTCCATCCAAAGGTGAGTCCTTTTCTACATCACTAGTTTGTAATATTTCATTTGAGATGATACAATTAGTATTCACAACACTAGGCATATATGGCTCCATATGAAAATGTGCAATAGGTTTTGAATGAATTTTTACCTTTGTACCATACCTGGTTCTGAACAGCAAATAAGTCCAATCAACGGATAAATATCCCCCAATCTTTGAAGTGAAGTCCCTTTTTAAAGGCACATAGCGAAATAAGGAGGCAAGTCCACCACTCCAACATCTTGCTGAATAGTAATGTTAGGACAAGCATGTAATGCCAATTTTAAATCTTTGATAATGCCTACCGTCTTTGTTGGTGAACCATCCAACTGCAATAACCTTTTAGTATTTGGCTCATAAACAAGGCTGAGCTTGTCTGTCATCTGTTTGAGCATTAATGTACAGCTAGCTCCACTATCCACCATACAATTATGAACCAAAATATCACCCACTATCAGAGAAAAATAAAGCGTTTTTTTTATTTTACCTCAATTTTGTCCACCTTTGACATCTTATCTCATTGCTGTACCTATTGCTTAGTTGGTTGATCCGAACTTATCAAGACAACATCTTTCTCAACCGGTTTTGGAGACAATTCAAGAGCTGAAATTATTGATTGAGTTTATCCTTTTGCCCTGGAATTGAAAGAGAATCCCACATGCTAATGCTAATGTTAGACTTTTTCATTTGATCTACAATACTGAACTGAGATGCACTAACCTTTGATTGCACTTTCCGAGGCACTTGTTCACGAATTAGAGGTATTTGTTGTACTTTACTAACCTCTATATTATGATTTTTCTACGTTGTGGGGGCAGCAAGCTGCTCTTTTATACTTTTAGCCACAATACTAAGAGTACTTGAAGTATTTGCTACCGCTTGGGTTTCAGCAACAACTCTTTTTTTAGTTCTCCGATAGGTTATAGCTGCAATTTGACCACTTGAATCGTTAGTTTTAACATCTTGAGTAAAAGCAACATGATCATCTACCTGCCAATTTACATTAATAACATCACGCTGCCCTTGAACTTGATGAGTCTCTCCTTGTGATGTCAAACCTTTATCTTGATATTGACCTCCTTGAAAAGAGAACTCTTCTTATGTCATTTGTGACATGGTGATGTTCTATGATACCAGGGCTTGGTTTTGAGCATCATTAAGATTTGAGGGTTGCCAACCTAAATCCTGCACCAAATTATATTGAGGTGGGGTTGGAACAATGGCTTTTGAAGTGAAAGGAGCATTTGGATCAAGAGCAGCATATGGCTTAGTTGGAGTTATGGCTCTTTGTGGTTGATAAGGTGGTCTATTTTCTCTAAAACCCTGATAAGGAGACCTTTGATCTTTGAAAAATTGATAGTTGTTCTGATTTTGTTGTTGATAGGACCTATTTGACTAAAATTGTTGTCTTTTGAGCTGTACTATTTCATTTCCAAAAAACAGTAGCAAACTTTGCAACTCTCCTATGTCACAAGCTTGACTAGTAGGGGCTGCAATAGGAACTTGAGGTGCAGTAATTGGAGCCAAGGATGGAATTTAAAGAACTTGAGAGGCTAGTATAGAACTTATTTCTCAAAATATGGGCATTGAAAGTCTTGAAGAAAGCTTACCAGCTTGTATCAAACTATTTTCAGCCTTAATTGCAACACCATAAGCATCCAACAAAGTAGTACCACCCATTGACTGTATCATCACACTAATGTCAAAATTAAGAGCCTTCAAATAGTACAAAAATGCATATTGAGGGGATGGCCTAATCAACGCAGGTATCCTAATCCATGTTTTTTGGAATCTGAGGTTAAAATCAAACATGACCTCATGAGGAGCCCTTGTTATGTTGGTCAATTGCACAACCCAAGAGAGATGATCAGATTTGTCCTCAAATTGCTTGACCAATGCTACACCCAATTCGTCCTAGGTGGCAATGGAATTAAGTGGTAGATTTCTATACCATTGCAACGTTTTTCCTTCGAAGGAGGCAGCCAACAATCTAACAGCAATGCTATTTTCAACAACTTTATGGACTGAACAGATATTAGCAACATCTTAGATATGTTCAATAGGGGTTGTTTGATTTTCTCTCGAAAAAAATGGAATGCTCTTGAGGACAGACACTGAAATATCATCCAACCAGGCCAAATTCAATGGACTTCCTCTATTGAATGGAACAAACACTTGATTTCTAATGGCCATCTGAATAGTGGGGATTGCATTGTTTAGAGCGATAGGTTGAGGGAGAGGTAAATATTCTCTTTGAGGATATGGATTTGCCCTCCTAGACCTTGCTCTTTTATAAGTTACAAATTCAAAAACAATGGGATCTTCTTACGAGAGTGGATGCCTCAATGGTGAGAAGAACCTCCAGAGAAGGCTAGTTCCTGTAAGATGCATCAATGAGGATCTCAACTTCTACGTTACAAACTGCTTGGAAAAAAGGGAAGAAACAACTTGCAAAGAAATCCTAGCTAAAGCAGTGATACACCTAATTTGTTTGATCCACTCAAATAGAGCTTCTAAGAACACTGATTCAGACAAAGAAGAGGCAGAACTTCAACTCCAATTGATCAATACACAAGTATTTCAAGAAAAGGTTCTATCTAATGATTTAAGCTTGAAGAAAACGTAGAAATAGCCCTAATGAAAGGCACTAAACAGCCACTAATATCCACTGTAAACTCAGCAAGAGACATTCAAATACAGAACGTAACCTGCATAAATGACCAACTAGTAACTATGTATGAATCCAAATTTGACAAAAAAAAAAATCTTTCACTTAGGCAAATCTATAACAAAAGTACAATATACCAGCTACTGAAAATTGAAAAAACACAGTCCTCTTCTTATTGATTCTGAAAAATATTACAGCACAAACTTTGGCAGAAGTTTTCTTGCCAAAAGAGGGATAATTTTTTACAAGGTTGAAAAGCCATTAATATAGAAAATTACAAAAAGCCAAGAGTTTGGCGTTGAGAAATAGAGAGAGAGTAAACTCAATCTAACTCAGCCTTTACAAAAGTCTATTTTTGTCTTGCATGAAAAATCTTTGCGTTGAAATGGATGGTGGGCTCAAACGTTTCACTTTGCTTATGCATGCTCAGCTGAGCCAAGCCTAAAATTAGAGACTAGCTCTTTGGCGTTTGAAAGTGGACGATGGCTAAGCTTAGGCTATTCTTTATTTAGGCATCATGCATGGAATGTTATGTACAGTAGGCTAGTTTTGACAAATCAAACTCTTATCATGCAAAATGCTATGCCCACCTCCAAATATGGACTTCCTCTTGAGTTGTTTGAACGTTTGAAAACACAAGTTTGACCCGGATATGAGCTTGACTTCACAACCAGTCAATTGAAGCTTTGACCATTCAACCAAAAATAGCCTTTGCTTGCATGGATTTCCACGTTGACTCCATCTCTTGTTTTGGTCTGCCTGTTCGTGTCATGTCTATTTTTGGCGGGATTCTATATTCAACCAAAAATAGCCTTTGCTTGCATGGATTTCCACGTTGACTCCATCTCTTGTTTTGGTCTGCCTGTTCGTGTCGTGTCTATTTTTGGCGGGATTCTATATTTGGATTTATTTTGTCTATATTAGTCTATATTTCTTCGGATTTATTGGCTATCCCTTAGCCTTTATTTCTAGCTTTTTTGTTGACTTTATGCTTTTCTCTTTGTTTTTCCTTCGAACTATCTCCTGTTGACTCATCTTTTTTCTGCGGACTTCTGTGTATGCAATTTTCCCGAACTTTATTCTATCAGATTTCTGTTGGCTCATTTTGTTGTCATCTCCTTGGTTTTGTTCATTCGAATGCTTTCAGAATTTTCTCTCATTCCCTGCGGAAAAAATGTCTGCCCCTGGCTTCTATTTCTCTTGGACTTTTCTGTTTGCATTTTCCTGAATTGATCCTTCAAACAAAAAGTCCGAAGGAGAAAAAATGTCTGCCCCTGGCTTCTATTTCTCTCGAACTTTTCTGTTTGCATTTTCCTGAATTAATCCTTCAAACAAAAAGTCCGAAGGAATTCCTTCGGACTTTTTGTCCGAATGATATCCTTTCTTCAATTTTTATTTTTTCCTTGTTTATATTTCCTCAAGCTTTTTGAAGGGCTCCCGGGCTTTTTGAAGGGCACCTTCCGAAGTCTTCCCGAAGGGCAGTTGCCCTTCCGGATTTTTGCCTTGATCCTTTTCTGCGAAGTGAATCTCCCGCAGCTCTTCCAAGTGAACTTTCCCGAAGGGTACGTACCCTTTGGGACTTTTGCAATTGTCCTCTGAGAGCTCTTTATTTCGAACAAAAAGTCTGAAGAAATACTCTCCCTCTTACAACCCCGAAAAAATCTTTGCTTAGACAAAATAAATGAATTTACAGCTTGTATGTCTTGGCATTTGGCTGTACATGATGCTTAGAAGAGGAGAAAAACCCTTTCAAACTGTTGTAGATGACGTTTTTAGGAGAAAAAACCCTCTTAAAATTGTTGCATGTGTCCTTTTAAACGAACTGTATGCTCTATATGATCGTTGTAGGAGTCCATCAGAATTTACATGGCCGTAGGAGACCTTTTCGTCATCATTTACATGGCTGTATTTGTACATTGTGTTGGTTGTAATCAAGAAAGCTCCTTGGAAACCTCTAAATGACTAAACTTCATCTTGGTGTAGATGGCCACTTGGGTGGCTGTATATGCACATTTAAGGACCCCAAAACTAATTCATAAGACAAACTTGGCACCATAGCAAAGTTTCGAATAGTAGGGGTGACAATTTGCCCTGTGGGGGCAAAATTGTCAACACTACTTTTGGCTCTTCCTGAACCAAGGTGAGAGGACCTAAGAGGTAGCTTGCTTACATGGAGGGATACTGCAATTCAATCTCCATGGGAATTATTGGCAGACAAACAAACACAAATCTGACCAGGGCATAACCAAGTTTGCACACTCCACCCGAGAAGGGTTGTCACATGGAATGAACAAATGCTCTGGGCCAGACACAAGTTACTGAAGACAAATGTAAATATGATTGCAACCTTCATTTCTACAGAAATTTTCAACAGAGGGCCAAATGGAAGACTGCAATGCTAAGCTTCAAAGAGGAATATACAGAAACATTTTATATATGTGATATTAATGCATCTGCGGGCAAACAATACTTAGAATATGCAACAAGGTGTATTATTTGCAGGGTAGGACGAGTTAAGTAATTATTTAAAAGAGTGGTGTGGTGGTGTGGTTTTTCAAACAGCAGGATCTCCTTCAACAGGCATGACATCATTCATTTACAAAGATGAAAAAACACTGAAATACAAGCTATGGAAACCATCAGGAATGATTTGCATCCATTGGTGCCAATACAATGCAAATATTCAAATGATTCTTGAAACCCTAAAGCATACACTACAATTAGAGATTCAAATGTTTTTTCCTATCAAATCCATAAACCCAGAGTGCCCTTAAGAGGTTATCAACAACATACTCCCAAATCACAAAGCAGAAAGGAATTTACAACTTAGATCTATGCCCCAAAACAACTGCCACCATTGATAAGCATAAACTAAATACCCAATCAGCAGAACATGTAAAATATGTTATTGCATTTTAATGACAAGATACAGCAGAAATCACAGCGATTTTCTATTATCTTGAAAATAAATCTCACATACATCAGTGTTTCAAAATGATATTATGGAGAAAAGCATGGTGAGTTTGCTCTTGAACAGGGAAGACATATACAATGCTCTCAGAGCTTGCTAATGGATGTACATCTACAACCACCTTGACAAGAGAGACAACATACACACAGCAACAATCCCTAAATTTGAAAGAGCCTAAAGACTAATAAAACAACCAACAACAACCTTTGAAAAAATGACAAGCCCTCTTTTTATACAACTGTTTCACCCAGAATATTTCGAGAATATGCTTCAACTGAAAAATGCCCTTGATCACACCTGAAAGCTCATGCCTTGTAAGAAAATCATTCTGGTAATTGCCTATCCTTGCAATGATGAAGATTTCAAGCAAACCTTTGATCTTCTTGAATAGAAATGCATTGCACTTGGGCTTGAGGAAGAATATTCCCTTGAGAGCAAAACAAACTAATTGTCTTCATGTGTAACTGCTTGGCCATGCTCTCGCGTTAATCATTTGCAAAATTGGAAATTTTTGAACAATTTCTCTTCCTCTTGTGCACGCCAAAGAAAGCCCATTGCCTTGTGATGATTGCATTGGAATACTCCAGCTGTGATAGAAGCAAAGAAGGATCTATGGTCGTTTGAAAAATATGCTTGGAATGGCCCACCTTGGCCTCAAAAACCCTACAAGATATTTTTCCTCCAAGGAGGTCTTCGACACAAGCAAAATATTAAAAATGGCAATACTTAGCTTTGTTTTACCTTTTTGCCTTAATGCCAAACTTTCCCGTGCCTTCCACATATCTATTTTGCCTTTGACCTTTTAGGGTTGCCACCAAACTTTACAATGACTAAGTACATTATTTTACCTTTTAAAAGCTTGGCCTCATCGTTTGACCCTCCACATGGATTATATTAATAGCGTGGCTCTCTTCTATTTAAAAGCTCGTGCTTTGAGAATTTTTAACTTCCACTTGGACAGAGCATACATTTTGGAATGAACAAAAATACTGACGTGGTCTCTTGAATGCTTACATGGCCTCTGATTTCCTTTGAAACTTCGTTGCTCCCCTTTTGAACCATCTCTCCTTTGATTGCACAGTGACTGGCAGGTAGCGGACATTGGCTTGAATCAAAGGCTCTAAGCACAAAGCGTCTAAATAAAAAGTCTGACACAAAAAGCCCGAACAAAAAGTCCGACAACTAAATCCTTTCAAGCAAGGGAAACTCGGAACAAAATGTCCAACCAAAGATTTCAAACAAAATGTCCGTCTTGCAAAAAGTCCAATTTACACAAAGTCCGACTTTACACAAAGTCCGACTTTACACAAAGTCCGACTTTACAAAAAGTCCGACTTGCACAAAATCCGACTTGCAAAATTTTCGAAAAATCGAATAGAAAAATTTTCGAACAAAATCTTTTTCAAAAAACTTAAGAATTTGAAAAGTCAAACATGTGAATTTTTTGAAACTTATTTTTCAGCCATATATTCCTGCGGACCTTTTCACCCCCACTGCAAATTGCACTAATTCAAACTTGCATTCAGCGTTGAGAATTCTACCACTTCAAAGCCTTTTTGAAGACGGAAAACGTCATACTTAGCATTATTTGATCTTCCCATCTTACTTTTAATCACAAACCATGCAATCTTATTGAAATATGAAAATAGTAAGCATTAGCTGAAATCGGGATTATACAGGGTTTTCACAAGGCAAATGTTGGATTTTTTAACTCGGATGAACACTTGCAAATAGAAAGCAACAGTGGGATATTCATGCACTAATATTTCAAAAAAGGGCACAAATTGCTCAATGCAATTTTGGGCACTAACACAGTGGCCCTTAAAAAGTCAACAATCTTCCCTAGAAGGTCAACGCACAGCCCTGAAAAGTCAACACCAATAGTTTGGGGGTCTGAAATAGTCAGTAACGATGCCCTAGGTCCGATGCCCAACCTTAGGTAGTTTAAAAAACCCTATTCCATTACACCAAAACTCTAGACAACAGATCTGGAACTTAATACCCACTTTCTAACAGCCCAAATCTGAAAATACCCTGATGATTTGCTCAATTGTAACCCTTATATGGAATTACCACTGTAGATTGGATGATTGTAACTCCTGGAGGGAGTCACCTATGAAGATTGGGACGTTTTGTCTTCTAATCCGATTGCAATGGAGGGTTCTCGTCCTCAAGCAGAAGTTGAAAAAAAATTGGATTCTGTCGTGAATAGTAAAAATGAATAATTAATCATAATGAAAATCATTGCCTCTATTCTCTTGTTATAAAATTCATTTTTGCCAATCCACCCTAACCCTAAACTAATTATAATTACTTTTTAATTTAATATTCACCTTTTTCCTCAATAATAATTATTTGTTTATTTGGCCTTTTAATTAATCATCTTTTTGGCCCTACTCAATTAATAATAATGACTTTAAGTGTTCCTTTTAAGTTGATATCATAAAGTGTCATTGGCAAACAACTTAAAACATTATTAAATTATTCTTTTCTTTATTTGAAAAAGCAGACATGATAGCTATGCAAGTTTTAATTGCCAAGTAGTCCATACAACTGCAAAAATGTCTCTAGAATGCAATCAAATTGTTTCTTTGGATGTTGAAACAACTTCAAATCAGAGATTGAGCACTGTGCATCACAACAGCAATTTAATCATCCAAAAAGCCTTCAAACCAGCTGACAAACTAATTTTGAGTGAATATGATTGGCTTAGAATGATTAATGCAAATAGAAGGAATGGAGAATGAATAAGAGAAAGCTTGTGCTATGATACCAATGTCAAGTGAGGAATCAAATGACAATAAAATGACGAGATTTGGTGCAAACCAAAGTTATTGCATTAATGAATTAAAGGAAGATTACAATTCTTATAGCCAAACATGTGACTATTCGTTTCATATTCTAAGAAGACTCTTGAGCTTCCTATGTGAACTTTCTATCCACCACTACGAGACAAAAACTCTCCTACAATTAATCCTAGGTTAATTAATATTATATTAAGATAATATTACATTATGAACACAAAAACAGAAACAAGAGAGATATTCTACCCTAAAGAGAGAACAAAATGAAACTTTCAATAGGAAAAGAAGACACCTGTAAACGCTGCTTAGGTATGCCATTACTCTAAGGAAATGATCTTCACCATTGAGGAAAAAATAACAATGAGTTGCAAGAGTCTACAGGTAATGCGCCTTCAAATTCTTGTAATGTTAAAACCTGATAACACGCTCTAATTTTGCACAAATATTGGCCGAACACAAACCAAGAATGTGATTTCTGAAAGTGGAACTCGATTACTGATTGGTATTACAAAGTATCTATTGTATTTAAATAAATAAGGAAGTTACCTTCCGTAGAAGATGTACAAATTTGTTTGATTTCTTAAAATATAAAGGTTGCTAATTACAGAAAACCGTTTTAGAGGCTATCACAAGCTCAAAACAAAAACTAGCTTTATAAAGAATTTAGCAAAGGTTTTTTCTCTTATGTAATAAAATGCATAGTTTTTGCCTTACAACAAAAACAATAAACTAATTTGAATGTCATTTATTGAGCATGATTAAAATTTAATAACAAAACAAATACTAGTACTGCAATTTCTGCCATAATTGATAGAAAACAAAAAATCTAATAAAAATACAGCAATGTGTTATTTTAAAATGCGGACAAAAAATGAACTAAGTGTACTTCTTATGCCTACTGGAAATGAAGAGAAACAAGATGGGGAAAAGAAAAGGATAAATACCATGACAGTCTCCCTCAATAAAACATTAAGCTCCTGCAAACGAATCCCCTTCGAGAAATCCTGGAATGTAATCAAAATAAAACCCATAAGACTTCAACTTTTCAAAAGATACATAAAAAGAGTCTCAAAATCAATGAGTAAACTGTAAACTATTCAAAAAACTAAACTATGAATTTGTAAATATTAAAGTCAAGCAGCACTAGAATGCTAATAGATCACGTCATAGTTTGCATACTCGTACTCGGAGAGTACTCGCCCAACTAAAAAAAAATTTACTCAGCAAATACTTGCCAATTCTCGGCCACTTTAATAAAAAAAAATACTTAGAAAATACTCACCAATACTCATCATGTTTTTGACTTTACTGGCCGCATGGGCTGTGTAAACATCTGGGCAAGTATTTCCATTGTACTCGCTGAGAGTACTTGAGAGTACTCGCTGCAAGTACTAATACTCGCCCAACCTCAAAAAAAAATACTCTCAAGTATTTACAGGATTTACTTGCCTAGGTCCTTTTTCGGCGAGTACTCACGTGCTCGCAGAGTACTCACCAAGTATGTATACTATGGATCACATTACCAATCATGATTCATTAAGTAAAACTATTTGTTCTATGGTCTGCAACAAACATCATTATAAAAACAGGTTATAAGGTCCACTAAAACAGAGGCACATTAATAAAACACGTGAAGATAGATTATGAAATTTAATGAAGCTTAACCACTATAAACTTTGTATGTCGACATGTATGAAAATAGCCAAGTCATTCTATAGAAAATATCGCTCAACTTAGTAAAATGGTATATTAAATTTTTATTACCAATCATTAAAGAGGAATATTGGAAAAAAATGAATTTCACCAACAATACTTTTACATGCTCCAATTAAACTACAATATGATCATTCCAAATTATTTATGAGGCCCATTTAAATAAGTAAAAAACAAAATCCACAATGCAATCAAACATACAGCGTTAAACACAAAATGGCAAATCAATTTTCGCAAATACGACACCTAGAAAGAGAAAAAACAATTTCAACCAAAACAAAATTGTAAAAATGTATACTTACATGAAGATGAACACCATGATGGAATTAATACTGAGATAAAAATGGCAATATCAAGAGTTGAAATAGTTGAGAGTCTGATAGCGATCAGCCAGCTCAACAAGAGGTCCAACAAAGAGTATCACTAGCAACTGTAACCATAATTTTTCATCCCCAAACCTTGAAAATCCAAGGATATCTCAAGAAGAAGAAAATTTTGGTCCTTATAGACTTTAGAAGCACCATAAATTTATTGACAAATCATCAGCTAGAACACTTGATTTATTTGTTTATCTCATGAATGAAGGATTTTGATATTATAGTTGCTGAAAGTGCAACCAAAAGTTGACAATGGATATGTTATAAGGTCAAACTTACCATGCAAAATTATACATGTCAGAATATTTTCTATGCCTTAGCTCTAGCGATAGTTGTGATAGTTGTAATGGTATTGGATGTTGATTGGTTTCTAGAACTCAATACATTTTTGATGAATCTACGAAGTCATTTCATCATTTTTTATTGGGAAGGTCAACACCACACACTTAAGGAATTCAGACCCCCACAAACTAAGCTGGTATCATTCAATGGAATATAGAAAACAGTTCAATAAGAGGCACATTCATTTGAGGCCAAATTATATGTTATTCAAGCAATTGCAAAAAATGAAGAATGCACTAAGAGAAGACACATTTAGGAAAATCAAATTAATATGGATATGCATTCCTCCCTCCCTATGCTTTGAGGGAAAGCATCTCAAATAGTGGAGACCTGTTATGATCCTAATTATATTATTAATTACCTACTTGCATGGTTGTTTTCCTTGACAAATACCCTTTAGCATCTATATATCTGACGCCCTACCATGTTGTATTCATCATATTATCTCATCTATTCACTCTAACAGATATCTATCATGGTACATAACCTAAGAGGGCAATCAAATTACTTGCATGTTGAATGAAGATAATTGGAAGCAAGAAAAATTGGAAAAAAACCGAATCTCTATGTCAATCGATTTTCCATTATACATGGGCAACTCACAATGTGCTTTCATGGAATTTATGCATATAGGTAAACAGGTCAAAAATATCTACAATGTCGGTTTATATGGATCAATTGGCAATAATGACTCAATTTTTCTACTCGACAACATACAAGTGTCAACTCTATCAAAATATTAATTGGTATTCATTCCTTTCATATGGACCATCCAAGTTTATTAGCATTCCTCAAGAGCTAAAATTCAAATACCATTCTTGGGTCAAACTTATTGTTAAGATCGGATACCATTCTATCTATGCATGGCCATCCTATGTTTAATATCTTATGCAAAACCAAAGGAGCCAATTCTGTATACATTTCAAAAGAAATCGCCCGACTTCAACTTCAGAATCAAACAAAAAACTTTGTGAAACACATCTACAAAACTATCTATTATTTTAAACTTTCCTACAACGGTCTAATCCCCTTTTCAACTGGTCATCCTGTGGCCTAAAAGCATGAATGAAGGGTACTTACAACAAAAGTATTAAGAACAATTGGGTGAAGACCTACAGCCGCCATATAGAGCATGCAGTCTATTCGAGGGAAAGACACCTACAGCAAATTGAAAGGTCACATCTCTTGTTCACTTTCAATGGAAGCACGGAGATAAAGGCAGCATCATGCATATGTTTATTTTATCGAGTTTTTTTTTCCAGTCAAGGGATAGAGGATTTCAAAGGATTTACAAAAAACCCGGGTACTTTGCAATCAAGCCGAGAAAATTACAAAGGGAAAGACTTTCAAAAAGCCCAAAGGGTATGTACCCCTTCAGGAAAGTCCACTTCAAGGTTGAAAAGGCCAGGTTTTCTAGGGATGTCATTTACAATAAGCCCAAAGGGCATGTGCCCTTCCGAGGGTATCCTGGCAAAGTGAAGGGACGTTTTCAAAAGTCTTGAAGGGCACCTGTCCTTCAGGACAGTTGGAAGGATCATTTCAAGCAAGTAAAGGACCTTTTCAAAAAGCCCGAAGAGCACCTGCCCTTTGAGAGGATACATTGTGGGAAAATGTAAGGATTCCTTAGGACATTTTGTCCGAAGGAATACCTTCGAAAAAGTTGCTGCGGGGTTTACAAACCCTGGGTACTTTGCAATAAATTCGAAAAAATTCAAAGGGCAGTTCTTTGGTGGGAAAATTACAAAGGACTCTTTCAAAAAGCCCGAAGGGCATGTGCCTTTCGGGAGGGATCATTTGAAAAATCCCGAAGGGTAGGTACCCTTCAAGAAAATTTTAAAGGCCATTTCAAAGCCCGGGTGCCCTTCAAAAAGCCCGGGTGCCCTACAAAAAGCCCGCGGAAAAGAAAAAAACGGACATGAAAAACCCAAAGGAATTCCTTCGGACAAATTGTCCGAAGGATTCTTTTGGGAGTCTTGGACAACACAAATGGGTCATGCCAATTTTTAAACAATTGGCCTTAACAAGACTCCGAAGGAATTCCTTCAGAAAAGATGAAAAGACAAGATCAAAGGAAGTCCACAAGAAAGTGGAAGCCCAAATGGACAATTTCCTCAGACTTTTTGTCCGAGAGAAAGTTCGAGATAATAAAAGTCCACAAGAAAACCAAAAGTAAATCCAGGGGGCAAGACATAAGAGCCAAAGAGAATAAAATCAAAAAAAATGGCAAGAAAGAAATCCGAAGGAATATAAGACCAAGGAGATAGCCAAGAAACCCAAAGATAATATATACACAGGCAAAGTAGAATATCCAAAGAAAATCCGAGACCAAAGGAAATCAACAGAATAAAGTCCATAGAGCACGACATACAAAGCCCGAAAAGATAGACCAAAGAAATAAAACCAAGGGAAAAATTGCCCAAGAAATACACAAGAAAATTCGAGAGAACGAACAAAGAAAGGCACAAACTTTTGTCCGAATAAGCAAGGAGCAAACACAGTCAGAAAAGTCATAAATAGAGAAGTCCGAGATTATAAAGCTTAGTAGGGAAGCAAGACAAAGAATATACATGCACAGGAATTAGAAGCCGTAAATAGCGAAGGTCAAAAATAGATTTTTAATTTATGCAAACGTGTGTTTGGACTGGTCAAAACTGTTGTTGATTGTTTCACCGTGCCACATGCTTCTCTCATGCGTCCAAACGTTTCAAACGTTCCAGCAGTTCGTGTGGAGTTCATCCACTAGCTTTTGGCGTAACATTTCATGCAAAAGAGAAGTTGACTAGTCAAACCTGAGTTCCTTCGCCCACTTTCACGTTTTCTTGGAGAGTTTTGTTTATTTTAATAATCATTTTTCGAACTTGGCTCCATTATCTATATTCTACGTCATTCATGTTTGGAGTTTTCTTGGAGAGTTTTGTTTATTTTAAGAATCATTTTTCGAACTTGGCTCCACTATCTATATTCTACACCAAAGTTTGGAGAAGCATGTAGAATTTTGTAAAGGAGAATAATTTTATTGAATATTCAAAGCATTGTAAAAGAGGTGAGGTCTTGAGTTAACCAACCAAGACTGACATTTTCCCTTTTTGGATTACACTTAGACTGATTTAGACTATTTTTCAAAGCTTATTTATTGGCTGAATCGAGCCATAGAGAAGGGAACCCTGAAGTTTAAAAAAGAAATTGTAAATTGGACCAATGATCAATAAGGAGCTTATTTTTTTGAATCTGATTTCGACAGCAGTATAGTGTGTATTCGATTGTGCATCAACATACAAGAGAGAATTTTTCTCCTTTTGCAGGTCCCTTCCTCACCTATCGCTCTCCATTTCACCCTTTTTGCAGGGCATTTGAAGAGGTTTTTCAACCCTTCCTCTGAAACACTTTTGCTTAGGGACAAAATATAAATTGCATTTTGGTTATATGTGTGCATCGGTTTCAGTAACTTCAAAGGATCTAATCGATTCAGGTGTATCACCCCCCTTAGATTTTTCTTTCAAAGTTTTCCCTTACTCTTTTCACCCCAAAAAAAAAATCACAGTTTCAGGTTTAATTGCAAAATCATAAGGGAACCAGCCCTCTTTGGAGGTTCTTCTCAACATAGAGGCACCCACCTTCTGAGAAGTTCCCATTGTATCAGCTGGAGTGAAGTTGTGCTTTGCACATCTTCAAGCAGGGTGCACTCCAGAGTGATAACAGTACCACCTGTACATAAATCTTTCTCAATTTTGTAGTACTTAGTGAAAAGTGGCCTTCCTCTTTTAGAATCATGTTGTATTGATGAGTCTCATGTTCTTGTGAAACGTGTCAGCAACACACCACAAACCCAACAAATATGAATTAAAATGCAATAAAAGTTTGCCTTCAAACCCAACAAAAATGAATTTAAATTTGCATAGGTTTTCCCTTTATCAAAATTCTAGGGTTTGAGATATTAGCCACAGTTCTATTTCTTGAGAGTTTGACCATACACTTCCTCTCCCACATCTCTCCTTGTCTTCCCTAAACTTTCACTCACCTACTGCTTTGATACCAAAAGAGAAAAAGAAAGATAGGAGAAAAACACTCAAACTCAGAAAATGGAAAGAGAAAAGCTTCTTTTACTTTCACCAATCAGTTTGAAAAATGAAATTCAAGAAAACATTAAAGTGAGAGATAACCAACAATTTCTCAACTAATCATTAACTAAAAGTTAATTAATGAACAGTTCATCATTATTATTTTTGTGGGGCACAATATTATGTTTTAATGTTGTGCATGTATTTCATATGTAAATGTTCTTATATAGTATAACTACCCCAATGCAGGAGGGAACTGCCATGAACGCAAAGCAACAAAAGGCCACATGAAGTGCCCTAGTCACTCTAAAGGCATTTTTGAGGGCTAGGAGCTCATCTTACCAAAGTCTACTTCATTCTATTTTTGCACAACTTGATATACCTTTTAAAAGTATCGGCAATAGATTTCAAAAATGCAAATAGGTATTTGTGAACATATATCAGTGTCTTTGTCATATGCATGTATATGGGTCGTGGTTGTAATGTAAATAGCAATTCTGTAGATCTTTCATTGCAGATTGTATCTAGGTTGTTTGGAGAAATGCAACTGTGTCTGCTCCTAAATATCATTGTCAAAATCTCATCAGAAGAAAATCACCATCCCTCCATGGTCTGGTACCAGATGTATTCTCTCTTTATTTTAATAAAATAGCTCTTGAATTCTTTTTTAAAAACATCGATATGACTTACAATTATGACAACTATATTAGCTATTCTAGCATGCCTTGAGATCATTTTTATTTTCCATTTTTTATTCATTGCTCTTCAACATTAAGATTGGATGCTTGGTTTAATCTTGCTGCTTGCTACCATAAATCTTGATACTGGCTGCTCTCATATCTGCTGCTGGTTCCACTTCTCTAAGTTCTTTTTCAGTTGGCCCCCTCTGTTGCTGCTTGATCTCGTCTGTTTTTTTTGGGCTGGTTGGTTAATGTTTTGCTTTTGTTTATTATTTTAGACAATTGTGATATACGTTGGTTGAGCGGGTTAGGAATGGAATAAAGTTACACTGACAAAACATTTTAAAAAGTAAAATTGGTCTTCGACAAAACTGTTTTTCCATATCAACATTTTCAAAATGGTGAAATGTTGCCAATTTGGTAGGAAACATTTCTGAATTCGGCAGAAACTATTTCATATTTTCAATCCCTGCGAAACTGGTTAATCGCCGCATTCCCCAAGGAAACAAATATTGCTTCAAGGATAAATAGGAATTAATATAAGATACGAATTGATTAATAAGATCTAACTGTTTGTCATGAATATCAATATATTCATAATAAAATCGAGACAACATTGATCCAACCACCCATATTTGGCACTTTGCCATGTTATGATTAAGGTTGTTTTCTGATAAAAATAGGGAGTATTCTTTAGTTATTTACCTTGTAGCTCCTCCCTTGCGATACTCCTATTTGCATGGAACAGTAATTTCGAGCAAAGTCATATTTGTCTTTTCCCAGCAATCCAGGCCTGTCCAAAGTAGGAATAAGTTCAATAATGGAAAATTACAAATAGGTCTTAATTAAACAATATAGGCAAGTATCATGCACCAAATAAATTAATAAAGAAACAACTAAGCTTTGACAACAAAAGTGAAACTTAAATAAAATAATAAGGATGAGAAAACTTACCATAGCATATCAATTTGGTGAAAAATATCATATGGCCTGTGTTTTGCAAAATACTAAGTGCTTAGTTCAGAAATAAGCATCCATAAATCAAATATACAACAATCAGTATACGGTTATTTCTATTTAAATCTTATCTCAGTTAGTAATAAGGGAAAACATAAGAGACAGATCTTCACAATTAACAATGCAACTGCGGAACCCAAACATAAATGTCAAAGAAATTTATATAGGCAATGTATATGACCTTGACAATGAAGGCGTTCCAGATAGGAGGACAACACGCTTGATTGTTCTTGCAACATCAAGGACTGCTTTTGTCTGTCATAATGCCAAAATCAGTTTCAAGCAACTGAAATGCAGTAAAAAAACTATAACATAGAAAGGTCCTACATTATTATTCATGTTACTTATTTACTTAACATTAAGAATTTGATGTTGTCAACAATCTAGTAGCTCAATCTTCCCAAAAAATAGGATATTGACCTATTCTCTGCCTAGAATTAAGAATTACAAATCAATGAAAACTATAAATATATTTATTTGTTCAAAAAATTTCAACTTTGTCCAATTGTATGGTAGCTTTTTCATGCATTTGTTAATTTTCCATATTCAATTATCTACCCCGATGCCTATGGGGTTGGATCTTGCCTCCTTTAGAACATTGGGTAGTAGGCTTTCAACATTTTCTTGAATCCACCATGTAACCAGTTGAGATGTTATGTCAAATTTTATGCTCATGGATACTGCCCTTTCGGTTTCACCATGGCTAGACGTCATGTGTTAGTTTCCATGCTTCTAGCCAGTCCATATTTAGGGTCTACAGTCACGCTATAAGTGTAACTTCCACACATCTTGAAATGACATGTTGACCTTCCAGACTCAGTCCGATGGTGTACATGTCCCAGATTTCCAAATTGCAGTCCGCCCATACTACAAAGATATTTCCCAACACTCACATCAAATCAAGTTCAATTCCAAGTCATTGGTTTAATACAATTATAGGAATAAATGCAGAGAAAGTAAAATACCCAGCATTATTTACAAGAACAGAACTACTGTATCAGAAATTGCATGCAGTAATCATCACACCATAAAAACGCAATTAAATTAATCGAACGGAATGCCATCAATATAGTCATTGTGCGCAGGGTCTCCCCAATGCAGCTCTGACTCTTTATATATAGACTCAATCGTGAACTCAAAATATAAGTTTGTGTCACTAAAACTGTTGTCTATAGCAATTTTCAACCATCTATGTAAAGCATTAAAGCGTAAATATCATACTTTGAGAGTGACATGTTTCTCAAGTATGAGCTGTGTTTCCAATTACTCCACCTCTACTCTCTTGGATAATTCATATGTTGCCAAATAAATATTGGTTCCCTCTACCAAATGTAAAGAAAATTCGATGCACTCATAGAGTTTCTGTAATATTTGCTTTTGTTTTAGGTCCCTCCTTTCTTTTCAGGTCCCTATGTCTAGATAATACCTCTCTCTAGTCCCACCACTTACCTCGCAACTTAAAAACTATGACTGCTATTATTTGCATTATCGATATTGAGGTTACTATATAAAAAGAGTCGAATCATTCTTATTTTCTACAATATCTCATTCTGAAATTTATGTAGAGTTGAAATCAAAGACATGAGAGAAATGGTATCACTAATATCACAGTGCTAGGTGTTGAACTAGATGGGAGATACAAGGGTGGTCCAGTGTATGAAGAGGCCATTTGGTAGTTTCAGGAAAAAAAGGATCTAGCAACCATGTCGATTAACAAATTGTAGACTTTCCCAGGACTTTCACCCTGTGTTTTGCATAGTGTTCATCTTTGACAAAGATGACTATGAAATTATGACTTATATGTTCCGATTATTGAATTATGTTGTTAAGTTACATCCAGCTGAGACGTGCAATGATTTTTATAAAGGCTCTCATGTGTTGGGAACCATGAGAAAGACATATTATCAATCATGTTTTGGATTGCTTAGTTATGAAAATGTAATGCTTATGTTTCGTTCATATAAATGTTGCTTTATGAACTGTGATTATGTCTATGAAATATGTTGACTTAAATAATGTTTGAATCATTGATCATAAGCTCATGAATTAGCAATAAGGTTAAGAGAACCTAACCACAAGGATGCTTGTATCTCTTGATATGCTAATTGTTGATATTGATTGAGTGCCATATTCGATTAAATTTTATAGCTTCGGCTATTAGGTTAGAGGAATTTGATGTGTGCATCAAGTGTGCACGAACAGGAAAAGGGTCAATGAAGGAAAGAGACTACGCCAAGCATGGTTATATCACTAAAACAACTTTAACACTTCTTAGACCCGTGTTAAGTAATCGGTTGTCTAGTCTGCCACCTTTGTTGACCTAGCGTTTGATTAGGCGGCCAACCTTGAAGCTTGGTTGGTGAAACTTGTTGTCGTCTGGCCTTTAGATCTTGCAGCCAACGTCTAAATTGTCTAGTGGCCGACTGACAGATCTTCCATTAATTGCCTTAGACTAGAATCCAGTGGGAAAAGAGGTAAGTGAATCTATGAAGCAACCACAGAAGCCTGAAAGAGCCGTCATACACCTTAATTGAACATGGAAAAGAACGTCCCTTAATGAGGCATGGTTTGGCACGCAGCTAGTGGATGAATGATTCTCAAACGACTATATGTAGGAGTCGAACTCCTTGAGTTTATGCCTTTTTTTGCAAAATCAGAAGAAAATAGACTTAGTAAAGGAGAAGAAGCAGCAGATAGGAAGAGCTGGTCAAAAGAGCCGAGCCTTAGACTACTAAAGGATAGTGCCCAGGTGGCCTTGGAGTCAATAGGTGGGCTTCCTATTCACTTATATTATTTGTTGTTTCTTTGAAATGAAATGAAGATGTTCTCTAGTTCTTTTGCTTTCAGGAGAATAAGACCACTTGATATATTTTCCCTGTTTTTATTACTTGCCCATGGTTGTGCATTGGCCGCCATGTAGTGCTTGCCCGTTTGAGAGCCTTGGAGAGGTTGTTCTTCCTTAGTTGAATGAAATCATTTATGCTTTCTTGTGTGAATATATTAATGTTGTTGTGACACAAGGTTATGGTTGTCCGTGAGTAGCTCTTTCATGATGGTAGCGAATCAAAGTCCTCTTGTGTTGGGCATGGTAGCAAGTTGTTTGACCCTACCATGAACGTCATGATGGTAGTTCATCGAAGTCCTCTTGTGTTGGGCATGGTAGAAGGTTGTTCGACTCTCCCATGACCATTGGAAGAAAGCAATAAAGTGAGATATCCTCTTGGTGCTCCAATCAATCGACAGGGCTTGTTATGTTGTGAAAGCTTGCCTGCTAGTTTTATATTTTTGAATGCTTAGCTTCACTTGAATCATCATTTGAATGCTTGTTTGCTTTGTATTTGGGACTGGGAGTCTCTTTGGGTAAGAACCAGGAATAAGACTGTAGGTGGTGCATGGTCATTCCCTTATGTTAAGATACCCTGGCTTAGATATCCACCCTTGCCCTTTCCAAGTGATATAAACATCCCCGAAGTTGGGAGTCTCAGGCTTGAGGGTGTCTAGAGTAGCATCTTAATGATGACAAAAGGTTGAGCGGTGAGCCTTCCTTCTTATGGCCAGCAGATGTTTGGGAGCAGGCGAAGAGCACCGTTGAAAACTGATTGATCCTCCATTATTTAATCAAGCCTAGAGATGTGCCTCTTGCTATGTAAATAATTGGATGAAATCTTATGTATTCTTAATGTTATTAAGCAGCAAGCCTGCTTGGATTAATTGTACAAAAGATAGATGTTGTATAATGACCTAGTTGTGGGTAAAGACTTAAATTAAAGTTATGTTGAATCTCCTTGTTAAATAGAGATGGGATTGATTAAGAATACTTGGTTTACAGGACCTTGGGAAGGCTCCTATATGTATAAAAGATTCTTTAGCCTTTTTGGACTCTTTTAATTAAATGCACAGTTTGATTCTCTTGCTTAAATCTTTGTCATGAGTGGCTTACCCAAATAAGCATTGTGTCTCCCGTTATAATCAAAAGGTGTTGTGATTCAATAGATTAAGTTTGTGCAAATATGAGTGGAACACTAATGAATAGTTGTGAGATTTTTATTGGGAATAACAATTTAGCTTGTTTTCTTAATCTAAATATTGTCTTTTGGATTAATTTATGCCATGTGAAAGGAATCTCAGAAGTCTTAGTAGTTGAGTAAGCTTCCTGTTAGAAACTTTCCAATAACCAAACCTCTTAATAAGAAAAGGACTTAATATGGCTTGGCTCTACCATTATAATTCTAACAAGGCATGATGCCTTTAGGTTTGACTCGGGTCACCTTTGCTAAGGCTTAATGATTTAAGGTCTTGCAGACCAACCCTTTGATGTTGAATTTTTACTTGTTAAGTAAATCTCTTGTTGTTCTCTCAACTTTAATGGAATGAATTGTCCCTTGGGCCTTACCAATCGAATCATTCAACTAAGCCTTTAAAACAGTCCTCGTTATAAGTGGAGTCCTTTTTAACCATTGAGTTTCAATGAAAAGTCAAGTCTCTCAAATTGTTAGTATGTTCGGCTATACCAATGAGAATATTGGTTTAGTGTTGAAAGACTATTTGCTTGGCCACCTGCTTGTTCGATCGCTATGCGATGTTGGCTATGCTTAGCAAAATATCTTCTGGGGAAGGAAGACTCTACCTAGATTAAGAAATTAGTAGTAACTTGCGCAAGCATTACTTTTGCCTTAGCCAATTCCTAACTCTCCAAGTTATCTCTAGATCTTATTTTCGCTTGTGCCTTAGTCGAATCATGACTCTGACTGCACCTAGTTTTGCCTCTACCTCGGCCACAGCCATTTGGCAAGCTTCCTTGCGCAGCATTTTGCCTTAGCTACTCGACGAGTTCCCTACGTAGTTTTGCATGTGCAGTAATTCTCTTAGCCGTTTTGATATGAACTTTTTGCAGCCCTTTGCCTTAGCCATTTAAATGGTTAACTTCTTTTATAATTTTACCTTAGTCGATTTTGCGACTTTCCAAAATTGATTGGAGGAAGCCACATGTCGTCATCCCGCTAATTCGAGAGTGACGTTACCTTTGTTTGTTGTACAGGAAGGTTGCATCTTGGCTAATGGGCTAGTGGGATGTTGCCATGTGGCATCATCCCGACAACCCGTGATCTCAGAGATGACCATACAAGAAGTTTGCCTCCGAGCTAGCGGGATGTTGAGATGTGGTATCATCCCTGTGACCCACAATCCCGAAGATGTTCATACAGAGAGGGCAAAGCCTTTGGGCTCGCAGGATGTTGCCACATGGCATCATTCGAACAGTCCGCAGTCCCAAAGAAGTTTGTACAAAGGGCAAAGCCTTCAGACTAATGGGCTAGCAGGATGTTGCCACATGGCATCATCCTAACGGTCCACAGTCTCGAGGCTGCAAGCGCAAACGCGAAAGTTTGTCAAATCAACAGGTAAGCGAGAGGACACCACGTGGCAAGAAAGATCCTTAGGAGCCTAAAGAGAAGCTAGTGTGGCCTTGGAGCTACCAAAGAAGCCACGTGGCTGTTGGTTGCATTGCAACGACTGAGGTCAAATTTGATGGTTGTCTCGACGTCATAGCTCAATAATCTTTGGTGCAAGCTAGCGAATGGGTTCGGTATCACTGTTGAACGAATAGTGCTTTTGTCCTCTTAATCGGTGGCATGCGCCCGATTATGGAATGGTGGCAGTTGTAGGGATTGCATGTGTATTATTATTAATCTGAATTCCTGTATTTGCTTAGGTTTTATGATTGGTTGTTTGTGTTTTAGGTTGTGTCATGCCTGTGTTTAGAAAAAAAATGAGCATAACATGGTGCTTTAGGGTACCCACTCTTTCAAACCTACGTTACTGGATACAATCAGAAGCCCCTACCGATACGGGTACAAGCGGCCGTGATATGGGTACAGTGGGGGATACGATGCCCCTACAAACATTTTAAAGTGCATTTGCAACCCTAAAAGCATGAATCACACTCATTTTATGAAAAGATAACAACACACTTAGCTTTCATTGCATTTTCACCTCCCATTGCATATTTGTTCACTCTTGCTCATTTTTTCAGTTGACAAAGCGTGAATCTCCTTCCTTGTGCTAAATCTACGCCATTACATTTACCTATTTGGCACCAAAGATCTTGAGGAGTTTGCAACAAGGAGGATTCTTCATTCAAGGTAAGTTTTTTTCAGTTTTGTAGGGTTTTACTTTTAACTTTTTTTTTGCCTTTTTTTTTTTTTTTTTTTTTCTAGTTTTTAGATTTAAATGGATGTTTGTAATTAGTTTTGATTTTTTTTGTTGTTTTTTTAATAAATTTAAAGATTCTTTCAACAAATGCTAAATATAAAAATATTAATTAGTATTATAGTTTTATCAAATGTTATAAAGATTTTCGATTTGCCATAATGTTTGCCGATGCAAGTGCTAGTTCAGTGGGCCAAGGGTCACCCTCCAAAGCCAATGCTCGAGCCCCTCTATGGAAGTATGTGACATTGCTTGAACAACTACCAGGTGGAGGGTGTTTCCTTTAACAATGCTCAAAATGTGGTTGTCATTTCAAGAGCTCATATAAACAAGTGAAAGCCCATTTGTGTGCAATTCCAGGGGAAGGAATCAAAATTTGTGGTGGGCCAAGTATAAATGGAAAACTAGGAAAGGGCGTGGCACATGCAAAGGTTCTTGCATACATCAAACAGCAAAAAGAAGCAGATGCCCTTTTTGATAAAAGACAAACATCTTTTGAGCAAGAAAGGATCCACCCCTGTGGATATTGATCAATCTCATCCTAGTTTGGCTGCCCCATCACACCCATTTCTTGCTAGACCTGATGTGGTCATAGAGGAAGAGGATTCACCTTTTGCTCGCAAGAGAACAAAATATTTGGGCCCATTGGAAAGGTCATTCCAGACTGAGTCAAGGGACATGGCAGAGCAAGGTATTGCACGTTGCCTGTATGCATGTGGGCTTCCATTTAGTGTTGTTAGATCACCATATTGGCAAGATATGGTGAGATCTATCAATGCTTCCCCTAAAGGGTTCGTGGGCCCAGGTTATAAAAAGGTGCGAACCACCTTGTTGACAAAAGAAAAGAAAAAAGTTGAAGATGCATTGCAGCCCATCAGAGATTCATGGGTCGAGACAGGGGTGTCTATCATCTCCAATGGATGGAAAGATACAGCAAATAGACCATTGATTAATGTGGTCGCAATGAGCCCTAAAGGGCCAATGTTTTTGAGGGTCGTTGATTGTGAGGGGCAAGTGAAGGATGCACAATTCATTGCCAACATCCTGATAGTCCATTGAGGCGGTGGGGCCTCAAAACGATGTCCAAGTTATAACGGACAACGCTACAAATTGTAAAGCTACAGGCATGTTGGTTGAGGAGAGGGATGGGCACATATTTTGGACACCTCGTGCCGTTTATTCCCTCAACCTTATGTTACAAAAATTGAGCACAAAAATTGATTGGATCAAACAAGTCTATGAGGAGGCGAGCGAGATCCAAATGTTCATATCTAACCATCACTTGTCCCAAGACATCTTCAAGACCTTCTCAAAGTTGCAGTTATTGAAGGTAACATTTTATTTAAATTTTTAAATTTTATTCATGAATCATGTATACTTTTATTTTTAATTTAATTTTTAATTCTGTAAGTTTGTAAATTTTAAATTTGTGATTTGAACATTTGTTTTAATTTTAATTTTAATTTGTTTTGATTTGGAGTTAGGTTACTGAGACTCAGTTTGCCTCACACACCCTCATCTTGAGACGACTTGTTCAGGGGCGTGAGGCATTGAGTACCATGGTCATCAACCTTTGGAGCATATGGAGGCAAGCAAACACTAAGAGGGCCACAAAGGTGAAAGCGTGGATTCTTGATGATGCATGGTGGGAATGTGTGGAGTATTTGTTGAGTTTTACTGAGCCCATTATCAACATGTTGAGATATGTGGACAAGGATCATCCAAGTTTGGGTGAGGTTTATGATGGAATAGACTGAATGATTGAGAACATTAGATCCATCATAAATGCCAAAGAGCAAGATCCCACGAAGAGGTTCTTCAAGGAAGTGCAATCACATCTCATTAAAAGGTGGAACAAAATGACCACCCCATTGCATCTTCTTGCTTTTGCCTTGACGCCCAAATACTACAGTACAGAGATCCTTTCTTTGCCTAGGAGGATCGCACCATATAAGGATGTTGAGGTTAGCGAAGTATATAAGGCGGCATTCTCTAGACTCTTCTCTGATTTAGAAATTGAAGACCAAGTTAGGGAAGAGTTTGCACATTTCATATCCTCCGCAGGTTGTTCCCTTGCTACCACCCGTAACAAGTACAATAAGGAAGCTCAATTTTGGTGGTACCTCCATAGGCAAGCATACACCTACATCCAACCACTTGCTATTAGAATTCTATCACAAGACTAAAAAAAAAAACTCTCTACCCTTCTTGTTCATTTCAATTTTCTATGTTTTGTTTTAACTTTAGCCTTTTTTATTTTTATAAATTCTAATATAAATTGACTTTGTGGCTTGCCTCAATAGGTTGCAAGTTTCTCCTCTGCCAAGCGAAACTAGAGTACCTACAACTTTATCCACTCAGTAAAGCGCAACAAGTTGGCGGAAAAAAAGGCAGAGGACTTGGTCTATGTCCATTCCAACTTACGTCTTCTATCTCAGAAGCAACCTGAGTACACAAAAGGGGCAACAAAGTGTTGGGATGTGGACCCAGAGACTCCCGACTTGGATGCCTCCATTGCCTATCTTTTCTTGCTTGATACGAATTTAGAGGTTGCTTCACTGGACCTGCATAGTGGAGGTAGTGGGAGTGGCACTGCTGCTTGTGGTTCTAATGAACCATATCATGAGGAAGCCATGGGAGATGAAGATGAAAATATTTAAATAAATATTGTAATTTGTAACATTTGCACTATGTACCTATTTATAATTTATAAAACTATTCAAGGTTCGACCTTGGGCATTGAAATTATGAGAACGTTTTGTGGTTATTTAACTTATTTTATTTTCTCTATGCATATTATGTGGTTAAATGGCCATATTTTTATGTTTTTAATTTTTTATATATTTTTTTGTACGGCTGTACCCAAACCCCAAAAAAAAAATCCCCTTGTATCCACGTACCGAATACTTGTACCCGTACCCACTCCCATACCCATATCAGCTACTTAGTTTCAAACGTTCAGCGTCTGTCATCCTAAAAAGGGTCTAGGGTACCCACTCTTTCAAACATTCAACCTTTGTCATGTTAAAAAGGGTCTAGCAAGCAAGGCCGATTGTGTTGAAAAAATTATACTGGTAGTATATACTATAAAGCAATGTTGCAGGGAGACATGTCCACTACCCCCTGCGACACGTTTCGGGTACTGGGATGTGTCTCGAGTACGGGAGATGAGTACGAAGACGTCTCATTTGCCCCGAGACGTCTATCGGAGACTGCCCACATCTCCCGACCATTCCCTAAGAAAAAGCACTTACTCGATAAAAAAATCTGAAACCCTAAACAATTTTTTGAAAAAATGCATCTCCAGGTGGTTAGAAAAGTAGGAAAAAGAATTTTATTTTACTGCACAACATGATGCTTAGGCTCTATTCGTGCAAGTTGTCCATGGGCACTATGATCGTCGGGGATGGACAACTCCTACATCAAAACATTTTGCTCTTGCTGGCAATGTGTTTTATGATTTTGATTCTTACCGACTGCGCAAGAAATCAATACAAGGAAAATCACTAGCTTTATGTTCTTTTTTGTAGGGTCTTCAAGAGAGTTCCAGGTAATGGATCAGATCAACCACATTATAGATCAGATTTTATCCATCACTACATTGCCAAAATACAATATATAAGCATTGTCGTCGCTCTATCCATCCATGACCATCAAAAATAAAAATAAAAATTGTTAACTTAAAAAATTATAATTATATATATTGTTTAATTATTTTTTTTTTCTATATTGTTTATTGCGCAACAAACCTATGTTTATAATTGATTATTGTTTAATGCATTGGCTATATATATATTTTTTAATTTTTTATTATTTTATTTTTTATTTTAGATTAGCTTTTACTTTTTTAGTATTTTAATTTTTTATAATTAATTTTATTGAATTTTTATTACGCTATCGTACTTTTCCCCTATTCAATAAAGATTCAATTTGGTTTCCGGTTATCAGTTTGCTTTGTGTTATTATCTATTATTGGGTGAAATTCCAAATTTGAATTGAATAACAAAATAAGGGTTTCACGACAAATCCAAAATTGTTCATATTTATCCGAAAAGGGATATTACACCTAGCTTCATTACTCCCACAGTTACTAGAGTGTCAGCGTATATCTCTCCCTCACCCTATTGAGGTTGGTATGAGTCGACCTCTACCCAAAGGATATGATGTGAATGCTTATTATGATTATCATCAAAGCCAAGGGCATTCTACAAACAGATGTTTTACCTTGAAACACAAGATCCAAAATTCAACCTAGTGATCACCAAAAATAGAAAATATTTAACAATCATTTGCAAGAACATTCTAAAAAGGAACCAGAAGTGCAAATGAAAAATAATGCACATCCTCCTCCATCACATTATGTACACACATTAGATGGGTGTGTTAAATACAATCATGCCAATCGAGTAATTAAAGTTTTTGGAATTCCATGTGAACATCCTCTTCAACAAGTGAAACTTATACCCAGACAGTTAATTACCAAGCCTACTAAGGCTAATTCATCACAAAAGCGTAAGCAACAGAGAATTCCCTTTACTAGGCAACGAGTACTTGAGAGACCATTACATCAAAGACATGCAATGGATTCCATGGAATCCCCATCTACTACACACCATGTTTAGATATCCAGAGCACCTACACATGTTCCTTTTATGGCTATTTCAAAGAAACCACAAAGCACTCAACAATGGGTTCCACGAACCCCTACTATTACTCCAACTACTACTTCACAACCACAGAGTCCTATTTTACATACACAGAGCATCACTGATACTACAATGACAGATATTGAACATATGTGTGCTTCTCGATAGTGTCACAAGATTATTATACCGGGTTCACAGTGGGGAGATATCTATGACCATCCATTGGATGGCCTCATCAAATGATCTTTCCTTTTCAAACATTCCAAAATACCAAAAAAATCACAAAAAACTTAAAAAATACAAAAATATTTTTGACAGCTACATGTTCTATTGGCTCCTTGGCATCTAAGTGTTAGTTACATGTTGATGGATGGCATATTCAGTTGCTTTTATATACACGTGTGTCACACTTCTATTTGAGTGTGATAGAGGCATGCACAAATACATGATCTACTCCTATTTTAGATGTTGGGCCTTCCCTCTACTCACTTTAGGCAGACATTGGGGGAATACGTTTCTTTGATCTTGATACACATAGATTATATGGTTCGATGATCACATTCCATTATCATGTCCGAGCTTACATATGTACTTACACATGGCTTTATCCATGATTATATCTTACACAAGGTACTTGATATGCTATACACTTGACATTTGTTCGTAACACATTTCATTTATGGGCTACTATGACATGTTTATGCCGCTTGCTTATGCACTTCCTTGAGTGTCTTGCCTTGCTATTGTATTCCATGTTTGAGCATTCAAATATGCTCCTTTGTTTGCGGCCCCCGCGCCTATGTATGCTTTCTTTGACATTTGCATGTCATTGTTTGTTGTATGGACAATTGAATATGTCATTCTTGCTTTTATGGACATCTGACTAAGTCATGTCCCTTCGATTGCGCGGCATTTGAACATTCCCATTGTTTGCAGTCTCCTTAGACCATTGTCTTTTGACTTGCTTTTGAGTGCTCGTATGTGTGTCGTAAAGTCATCCAATTTGCAAATGAAACGTATCTTAATAGTCGACCTAAGTGCTTTAATGCGAGTTATTACTTCGAAAGGATTGATGTAAATACAAGATCAATCCTCATTCATTCTTCACCTAGCAATACCCGAAAAATACCTAGTATTCATACCAACGAGCATTCAATTTAACAAAGCTTCCATATTTTCTCCTATTGCCATATCAGTCATCGGGACAACACATCTACCGGTTTGAAGTATTGAAGGAGCAGCCCAAGAGGCCGATTTGCCAAGTTATAAGCTAGGTCACTATTATACTTATTTTTCCCATATTGCATGATTCACATACAAGCTAGCATGTAGAGGAGAACTACATCAGTCTAAGGCCCTCTTTGGAGTATTGGCTATGTAGGCAACACTCATTGATAGAAGGGTCTTTGGAGTCAGCTTGACATTTTGTGTCCACTAACCCATTTTTGTCCAAAGTCACTATGAAGATGAAGTACTAGGGTTTTGCAATTTCATGAGGAGCGACAGTTCATGGCTCAGATCTGAATGCACCATAGTGAAGGCGAAGACAAACCTAGAAGCATCCAAATGGTCACATCCTTTTCCAATAGGTATTCTATACAAGACACCTGCGTCGAACCCAGACACTAGCATCGACGCAAGAGTCCTAGGTTACTGCAAATGTCTAGAGCTCCAAAGGCACTTAATCTAGAATTTGGCGACTGTTTCAAAATTATCTTCCAGTTTGCTTCTTGCTTGTTCCAGATCCAGAATTGTGTTAGCGTCAGAAACAACTAAGTACATTATTGCTTTGTCATTTCCATACATAGCTTAGTTTTATCTTTCTATATTTACCTTATTCTCAGTTTTATAAATTCATCATATGTTATATCTGAGTTTAGCACCCAATTGGCATGTTGTAGATCTGATTATCACCCTTGTGCATTGTCATTTCTATATACCCCTTTAAAGGCAATCTAAGGCTAACACCGAGTCCTTAGACACCATTTTAGGATTAAACAGGAGCAAGTCTGAAGCACCTCAAAGCCAAACCAAAGATGTCATTTCCAATTGTTGAAAGTTAGATCACAGGTTACATACATTCAAGCTAAGTCACAAGGTTCAAGTTCGCCAGTGGATAAAATTTGAAAAAAAAATATCACCATTACATTCGAACCTCAGGAAAACATAAAAACATACAAAAGCAAGTCAAATTGGAATATTAAATATGCTTTTAGAAAAACTAAAAGTCTCATAATCTAAAAGAATGTAATACTAATTTCTTAAACTTCATACCAATTATATCCTATAGCCTTAAAGGCTACTTTTTTTTTTTTTACATGTTAATGTGGGATTGGCGGACCTACACCCAATCTA
This sequence comes from Torreya grandis, assembly GCA_037957365.1. Classification (NCBI taxonomy): domain Eukaryota; kingdom Viridiplantae; phylum Streptophyta; class Pinopsida; order Cupressales; family Taxaceae; genus Torreya; species Torreya grandis. Next base: position 1,290,812 of record JARHVA010004259.1, on the reverse strand, counting down.
GATCACAATCGGGGGTTCCAGTGCCCATACCTCCACTAAGCCATTCAGCGAGTTATAAGTCCCCATTTGTGGGTACCCTAATTGTTGGTGGGATTTGAACCTAGGTCTCTCTACCAAGAATGCATCCACTTCGCCTTAAAGGCTACTTGTTACAACAAAAAGTTCTATATAATCAATAGTGAATAAATAAAAAATAATATTAAAAATAAAAATAATAATAATAATTTTTTAAAAGACTAAAAATTAAAAAACAAAGTTAAAATAAAAATTATATTGAAAAATACTTAACAAATGAAAATAAAATTAAAAATCAATAAAAAATAAAAATTAAATTAAAAATTATAAGATTATAAAATTAAAGAATATTTAAATAAAATCAATTTTCAAAAAAAAATTGAATAAAATGAATAAAAATTTAGAAAAGTTATATTATCTATAGTAAAATAAATAAAAAAACTAAATTAAAATAAAAATAATTATAAATAAATTACAAAAATAAAAAGATAAAACTAAGTAAATAATAAAAAATAAATAAACAAAGACAATAGAAACTAAAATAATTATAAATACGCTAAAATAAGCAAAAACAAAAAACAAAATTAAAAAAATAAAAACAAAATAAAATGTTAACATAAAAAATGAATTAAAAAATATATATTAAAAATAAAAAAAATAAAAAAAAAAAACTTTTTAAAAAAATAAAGTCAAACCAAAAAAAAACCCTACATAAATGGACCAATAGATGGCTATCTTCAATTGGTAGATTGACTTTGGTAAAGGTTGTTCTCCAAGCCTTGCCTATTTATGTATCCTCTATAGTAAATATTCTTAAGAGAAATTTAAAGGTGATGGAGGCTCAGTGTAAAAGATTTCTTTGAAGTGGAACCCAAGATAAAAGGAAATGGTTCTTGGTTGACTGGGAACCTCTATATCAGCCAAAGAAAGAGGGTGGATTGGGACTCCATTCAATTATCCTTCATAATAGGGCTTTAGCAGCCAAATTATATTGGAGAATGCTAGATATGCCAAATGACTCGTGGGCACGTAACATTAGAGCTAAATATGTTGAGCATAAGAAACCAGATTAGACAATATGATCGTCTTTGCCTTCTCGTGGATCCCCTATTCTTTTCGTTCTAAGAGTAGGTGAGGAGATTATTAAGAAATTTTACTTTTGGATTATTAAAAATGGGCAAATTGCAAACTTTTGGACAGATTCTTGGGATGGACACCCTCCAATTATTGTCCAATATCCAGTTATGCAAGGAGTGATGGAAGAGCTTCATAAGGTAGGATGGATCAATGTTGTATATTATTGTAAATCTGCTATATATCATTGGGAGGTTGGCACGCAATGGATTCCAATTCATGAATGGCTGATGTAGTTATTGGGAGATCAAAAGGTAGTGGCTACTAATATTCTGCAATCTTGATCTCCATGCTCTAATACATCAGATTTACACACTTAGTGGAACAAATCTAAAGGTCTATATTCCGTTTCAGCAGGATATTATTCTCTTTGCCAAGTCAATCCTTGTCCTTTGAAATATATTTTCACTCATCTCTTGCAGGAAATCATTTGGCCAAAGGTTACTTTCTTTGTTTGGTTGATGCTACGAAGAAGAGTTCTTATAGGAGATATATTAAGAAGTATTTCATGGTCCTTTTAGATGTGTGTTATGTCTACAAAATGAATAAACTGTTAATCATCTTTTTATTGAATGCCGATGGGTATCTAGATTATGGAAGCAACTAGCGGACTTATTTGATATCTTCTCCTTGGATGGGTATTCAATACCTGGATCAACCATTTCGATAATGGGGAATATGTTAAGCATGAGAAATATTATTTTCAAACTATATGGAGTGGAATAACCCTTCTGTTATGCAATATTTGGAAAGAACGAAATAGAAGGATCTTTCAGGAGGAAAGTAGGGATATCTCCTTCACTTGGGAAAAGACAATGGGTAATATCGCAGAATCTATTAAATATAAATTATAACCACCCCAAATCTGTCCTCCAAAATGGTTGAATTTACTAAAGAAATTGAAATTTAACCCGCTCAATGATGTCTCCAATGCTCCTTCAGCCAAAACAATGAATCATGTGAAAGGTAAGTGGAAAAATCCACTGCCTAGAATTGCAAAACTAAATACAGATGGTGCCTCTCGAGGGTATCCTGGAGATGCCAGTATGGGAGGAATTATGATGGCTCGGTTGCTTTTCTTTTCTCCAAAGAATCAGGTTTTGCAATAAATAATTTAGCTGAAATCAAGGCAATAGTCAAAGGTTTTCAATAAGCCGTGAAAGTAGGATGGGAAAGAATTCAGGTGGAATCAGGTTCCTTTTTATCAGCTATATATCCACTTTACCTAGATTGCAAGGAATAGATTGGAAAACCTCAAGGGAGATGGAAAAAACTCAAATGATAAAATTAAAATTTCAAGAGATCCAATTTCGACACATTCCTAGAGAGAAAAATAAAGTGGAAGATGCTTTAGCAAATTGGGCCTTGGAAAACACTAATCTTCTTTGTTATGGTTCCCCTCCGAGGTGGTGGTCGGCAAAAATTCAAGAAGACCTAAGCCATATTCTCTCCTTTGATTTAAATAAACTTTTGATGATGTTTGGTGTTAATATTCTCAATCTGATTTCCAATGCTCAAGCTTGGACTAATAGCTTTTCTGCCTGGCATAACAGAATTTTGTATTTTTAGTTCTATTTAATTAAATAGATTTTTCATTTTCTGTTTAGAAAAGCCCTACCTATATGTTGTTCACGCTCGCTCCTTATCCCAGCTACGTCCTAGCACCAACGACCACATACCAGCACCAGCAACAACATCTTCAACAACAACAACCACGACACTTGTCACAAACAGCAACCCACAACTGTCACAAACTCCACTCATCCACAAGCTCACAGCATATTGAAGCAAGGGACGGTGCTCAGACAACACTCAGCAGTCGCCTCAACCCTCCTCCATGATGTGATGACCCTGTGGGATGCCACTTCAAACTCGACAGTCGCCACTTTTCAGTTTAAACACCAAAAATCTTACAATGTTGTCTTCCTGTGCAAGGCGTTTTTCCACTCAGGGTATTTGTTCCTGCCTAGGGTTTTTTTCATACTGAATTCAACGAATTTGGCCAATTTTTTAGGTTTTAATAATAAATTCGGCAGATTCTGAAATTTTTAAGTTAAAAATCAGTAAACCTTGTGACTTAGTATACAACGAGCACTAATTTTACACATACACCTATGGGGAGAGCTACATGCAATTTGATTTCTCTCTTCGAAGTACTAGATATGTAGGCAGTGCTCAACCATTCAATGAGTAGAGGTTGAGATTAGGTCAACACTCTTTTCTTCCCCTTTTGCAGGCATAAGCCTATCATTGCATGTGGACCTTGGGTTTCAAGCAAATAAGAAGGATTTTTGTAAGTTGCGTGCATTATTAGACCTTGGCATTGTGAACACATTCATAACAGAAGCAGTCATTGGCGGCCTATACCTGAATAGAATTGCGGGATTCATGTGGACAAAATTGTCATATTTAGACCATACTGACTAATGGTCTGACCTGAAGTTAACGATGTTGTCTGAGTGCACACAGAGATCCAGATCCTGATCCAAACGGCCTACAATCTAGCTTCATTCTTGCCTTGCCACCTGCCTACAATCTCAGTCCTCTACAGAGCAATTTAAGCTTAGTATCTTATCCTCTTTAGTGCTTTCCATATTTATCTAGTGCAATCATTAAATCAATTACAAACTGTTACATTTAGATTTATGCTTAATTGTCAAATATTGTAATCTAAATTATTACACCAGTTTCTATCTTGTTTAGGGTTAGCATTAATCGAAAATAGGGTAAAACAGGGATATATGGTTAGAAGTAACCATATTTGTTACACCTTAAGAGTTGTATATATTTGTACTAGTCCTCAATGAAGAATGAATCGAAGCAATTTAGAATTGATTCCAACAATATCAAAGGCTGTTGGATATGGAACAGCAGCAATATTTACAAAAACAATATATGTACAATGGTGAAGGTGAACACAAGTTACAAAAAATGATAATGTTACAAAAAATCTAAAGAATGTGTTTTCAGTTCCATTTGTGGAAACAATTTTGGAAGAGTTTGTAGGTAGTGAGTTTTACTCATTTTTGGATGGGTTTTGTGGGGTACAACCAAATCAATATTGTGGAAGAAGACGAGCTAAAAATTATATTGTATTGGAATGCGGAAAATATGCGCCCACTCAAATTCATTTGGGCTACGTAATACACCAAAATCTCATCCAAAGAACCATGTTTATACTCCAAGAAATGTCAACAAAGAATTTAAAAACTTTTCTGGATATTGGTGCATATATGGCCAAAATGAAGATCAGCTAAGAGATTTTTCGCAATGCATGTATTTGTGTTGTGAAGCAAGATTCTCTCTAATTTCAAATAAGTACCTATTCCTAGTAGTGTATGGCAAATTATTTAGACACGAGGTATGTAATACAGTTATGAAAACATACTCAAAAAAATTAAAGTAATAAACAAGTTGCTAAGTCACAAAGATGTTGGGCAAGCAAGATCCTTCCTAAGACACATTGGTTATTATTGCAGATTCATAAAGACTTTCACATGGTTATCACAGTCATTGGATTATTTAATGCAAAAGGAGGTACCATTTGAATGGGGAGCAAAATGGCAAGAAGCCTTTAAGAAATTTAAAAACAACATTGATGAGTGCCCTAATTCTGTCACTTCCAAATTGAGAGAAAGACTTCCACGTCCATGTCAACACACGAACTATGCCAAAAATATACACTAGCACAAGAAGGCATACTCAACTAAGAGCACCCATTATACTTTTCAAGTGGATTTTGGGCAAACCTGAAAATAATTATACGTCTTAGTCAAAGAGAGAGGTATTAAGAATGGTATATTCTTAAAGAAGTTCAGACATTATGTTTTGGCAAACCCCTTCACGTTATATGTGGATATCAAGCATTACTTTACCTTACCAATAAACCAAAGAAACATAGGAGATTATCATGATGGTTACTGCTGTTTCAAGAATTCATATTCTCTATAGTAGTAAGGAAAAAAAATGCATGTAATAGCAGATCACTAGTCAAGAATCAGAAATGGTGAGCCAGCAGAAACAGCGATGTTCACCCAGATTAGTGGTTTTTTCACATTGCAGTACTGCCAAAATAGTACAAAGAAATACGATAATATCTATCTACATGAAAATTTCCGCCAGAAGTACCACTAGCACAACAAAGAAATATCATCGTAAAATCAAGACCGTTCCAACTGATCCATAGAATGTTATATCACTTCGGAAAGGATAAGATTTTAAGGTGGTGTGTCAAGGAGAAAGTAAAATCTGTTCTAAGGTAAGCTCATGAAGGTGATGCAGGAGAACACATAAGTGTGGAAACTACAACAAGAAAAATATTGTTAACAGGGCAATGCTGGCCAACAATTCATCAAGCTTGCAGCAAATAACTCAAATCAGGTGATATATGTTAAAGAACAGGGAGAATAGGGAAGGAAATTTTTCAGCCATTGAACCCAATGATGCTACAAGAATTATTTGAGAAAAGGGGATGGATTTTGTAGTGCCATTTGAACATCCATCAAGAAAAAGGAAGATGCAAATGCTTTTAGCAACAAAGTATTTACCAAAATGGGTCGAAGCAAATGCATTACCTGATATTACAATGAAAAGCACAACAAACTTTTTATATGAGAATATTATAGCCAGATTTGGATGCCCAATAACCATAGTACATGAGAAAGGCACAAATTTCTAAAATGAGGTAATAAGAGAAATGATGCAAATACAAAAATTTAAACATAATAATTGCACTGTGTTTTCCTAGAGTGGATCAGCAAGCTGATGCATCAAATAAATCCCCGATAGCAATTATTCTTACATTACTGAATACATCCCTGTAGGGCAATGTATCTGGATATGATACGTACCTGAAACATTTCCCACAAGGATACACCCTAAGTACACACAGGGTATTGTAGGGTAACAATAGTACATGACAGGCACAAATTTTATAAATGAGGTAATAAGAGAAATGATGCAAATACAAAAATTTTGACATAATAATTGCACTGTGTGTTTTCCTAGAGCGTATGAGCAAGTTGATGTATCAAATAAATCCCCAATAGTAATTATTCATATGTTAGCGGATACATCCCTGTAGGGCAACGTATCCAGATACGATACATATCAAAAACGTTTCCCACAGGGATACGCACAAGGTTCCTCAGGGTCCTTATGGTACCTCTGCGTACCCAAGGCATATCCCTGCAAGAAAACACTTTTTATTAAAAAAATCAATTTAGCTTAATTAAAAGTCAAATGTGGACCTCGAATAACAATTTAAAACAAAATAAAGTATAGGGGAAACCCTAAAAGCAGCTCTCGCAAGCATTTTATCAAAAGAAAACAACATATTCACCTTTTATTGCATTTTTACCTCTCATTGCACATATCTTCTCTCACCTTCATATTTTCAAAAGCTTAGGGCTAAAATTCCTTTGTTTGTCCTACGCTATTACAACTACCCATTTGGGGCCAAGGAGTTTAATTGCAACGAAGAGAATTGTTGATTTAAAGTAAGTTTTTAGTTTTGTGGTTTTTTTTTTTAGTTACAAACTTAAAAATGTTTGTAACTAGTTTTAACTTTCTTTTGTTATATTTTAAAGCCAAATGATTTAATTTTTAACAGCAATATTATTTCTTAAACCAAGGGTTATGAGGATTTCCCAGAATGTCTCACTCTACAAGTGCTACTTTGGTGGGCCAAGGGACAACCTTCAAAACTGATCCACAGGTGCCCCTTTAAAAGTATGTGGTGATGTTAGAACAATTGCTAAGTGGAGGGTGTTACATTTGGGTTTGCATAGAGTGTAATTGTAAATACAAGAGCTCATATAGCCTAGTGAAAGCCCATTTGTGTGTGATTCCTAATTCTAGATTCAAAGCTTGTGGTGGGTCAAACATAAATAGAAGGCCAAGAAAAGGCTTGCCACATGCAAAGATCCTTGCATACATCAACGAGCAAGAAGAAACATGTCTTTGTTGCCAGAAGATCGAACCATCCTTTAAGAAAGGAAAGATCTACATCTATTGAGCCACTTGTTGATCCATCTCATGTTAATGTCATGACTCCATCATACTCATTTATTTCTACATCTGTCGCAGCCGCAAAGGAAGAGGATTCACTTCTCAGTCACCAGAAAACAAAAGATGCAAGCTTGTTGGAAAGGGCATTCCAAAATAAATCCAAGAACATAGCAGAGCAAAACATTGTGTGTTGTGTTCACACATGTGGGTTGCCATTTAATGTTTTGTTAAATCACCATATTGGCAGAGTATGATGAGATCTATCAATGAAGTCCCTAAAAGGTTCACCGGCCCAAGGTATGAAAAGGTGTGCACCACCTTGTTGGCAAAAAAAAAAAACATGTTGTAGATGCATTAAATCAAATCAAGGATTCATGGATTGAAACAAGGGTGTCCGTTTCCAAAGGATGTAAAGATATGACAAATATGCCATTGATTAAAGTGGTTGCAGTGTGCCCTAAAAAAGCAATGTTTTTTCAAGCCTTTGATTCAGAGGGACAAGTGAAGAATGCACAATTCATTCCCAACATCCCGATAGAGTCCATTGAGGCGATGGGGCCTCAAAACATTGTCTAAGTTATAACTGACAACACAAAAAATTGTAAATTTGCGGGCATGTTGGTTGAAGCAAGGTATGGGCACATATTTTGGACACTTTGTGTTGTTCATTCTCCCAACCATATGTTGCAAAAATTGGGCACCAAAATTGACTGGATCAAACAAGTCTATGAGGAGGCAAGCGAGATCCAAATGTTCATAAGCAACCATCACGTCCAAAGGCATCTTCAAATCCTTCTCAAAGTTGTAGTTGTTGATGGTAACTTTTTTTTGAATTATTCATGAATCATGTATAATTTTAGTTTAATTTTGTTTGTAAGTTGTAGGAATTTTATTTTTGAACATTTTATTTTATTTTATTTGTTTTAATTTTGTATTGCTTTGTCAAGAATCGGTTTGCCTCACACACTTATCTTGAGACGACTTGTCAAGGTTTGCGAGGCATTTAGTAGCATGGTTATCAACCACATTTGGAGTGTATGGAGGCAGGCAAACACTGAGAGGGACACAAAGGTGAAAGAGTTGATTTTTGATGACTGATGGGAATGTGTGGAGTATTTGCTTAGTTTGACTGAGCCCGTCGTGAGTATGTTAAGATTTGTTGATATGGATCCTCCATGTTTTGGTGAGCTTTATGATGCAATCGACTTAATAATTGAGAAGATTAAGTCCATGATAAGTACCAAAGAGCAAGATCCTACGAAGAGATTCTTCAAAGAAGTGTAGTCTCTCATTAAAATGTGGAACAAAATGACCACCTCATTGCATCTTCTTGCTTTTGCCTTAACTCTCAAATACTACAACGCAGAGATCATTTCTTTGCCAATGAGGGTTGCACCATATAAGGATATTGAGGTTAGTGAGGGATATAAGGTGGCATTCTCTAGACTCTTCCCCGATCGAGAAGTAGACAACATAGTTATGGGAAAGTTTGGGCATTTCATAACCTCTACGAGTCACTCCCTTGGCACTCTTTGTGACAAGTACAAGGACGCTCGTGTGGTGGTATCTCCATGGGCAAGCATCCACTCACCTCCAACCGCTTGCAATAAAAATTCTATCACAAATAAGATTTTAAATTTTTTTAACTCTCTACCTTTCTTTTCGATGTTTTGTTTTAGCTTCGTAATTTTAGAAAGTTTTAATTGACTTTGCAGCTTGCCTCAATAGATTGCAATTTCCTCCTAAGCTAAATAGAACTAAGGTACCTACACCTTCATCAACTCAATTAAGTGCAACAAAATGGCAGCAATAAAGGCAGAGGACCACTTGCAATAAAAATTGTATCACAAGATTTTAATTTTTTTTTTTTAACTCTCTACCCTTCTTTTCGACGTTTTGTTTTAGCTTCTTGTTATTAATTTTAGTTGACTTTGCAACTTGCCTCAATGGATTGCAAGTTCCTCAACTAAGTGGAGTTGGGGTAACCGCACCTCTATCCACTCAATTAAATGCAACAAAATGGCAGCAAAAAAGGCGGAGGATTTGGTCTATGCACTCCAACTTGCATCTTCTCAACCACAAACAAGATAATTACAAATAATGGGCATCAAAGTGTCGGGATGTGGACCTAGAGATTACTGGCTTGGATGCCTCTATTGCCTACGTTTCATTGCTCAACACAGAGCTAGACAATATTTCACATATCTTGCATGGTGGAGCTAGTGGAAGTGGCATTGCTACAGCTTGTGGTTCTAATTTAATGCTATCACCATTCCATTTGTCTTGGAATGTAATGCTTCCAAGGAAGGTATAGGGGCTATCCTAATGCAGAAAGAACATGCTATTGCTTTTGAAAGTAGAAAACTCAAAGAAGTGGATCGTAGATTCTCTTTTTATGACAAAGAAATGTTGGCCATCATGTACGCTTTGGCCAAGTTCAGACAATATTCAATTTGTGAAAGATTTGTGATGAAAACGGACCACAATAGCTTGAAGTATTTCCTCAACCAAACTAACTTGAATGATAGGCAACAAAAATGGGTGAGTAAATTGCAATCTTATGATTTTGATATTGAATATGTCAAAGGGAAAAACAATGTAGTTATTGATGCATTGTCTAGGAAGCCCATTTTATGTTCTATGAGTGAAATTACAATAGATTGGAAGGCTATAATCACAATTGAATATGCAAAAGATGGATTTACTACAGATGTTACGAAAAATAAAGTTGATGATAAAAGGTACAAGGTGGTTGATGATCTGATTTTATACAAAAATATGGCCTTTTTAACCCCTAAATCCAAGTTGAACCAACAAATAATGAAGGTCATCTAGGGTACTTCAAAACATTCCAGAAAGTGAGGGAGAAGTTATTTTGGAAGGACCTTAAAGGAAAGATTCTTCAATACATCCGGGAGTGCCTTGTTTGCCAACAAAACAAGGATGAACACACTTTTCCAGCAGCTCTTTTGCAGGCCCTACCGGTTCCGATACAAAAAATGGGAAAGCATATCAATGGATTTCATCACGGGCTGCCCATGGCACAAGGTAAGAATAGTATGTTCATAGTAGTGGATAGACTCACTAAATATGTACATTTTTTTGCACTCCCGGCCAAGTATAACACTCGCATAGTCGTTGATATCTTTTTCAAAGAAGTATTTAAATTTCATGGGCTGCCTAGGAACATTGTAAGTGACAGAGACAGCAGGCTTATGAGCCTCTTTTGGCAAGAACTCTTCCGTTTGGTGGGCACGGAGTTGTCTCCTAATACTAGCTATCACCCACAAACCAATGGGCAAACTGAAATAGTGAACAAATGGGTGGAAGGATACCTCCAAAACTACATTTCAGGGCAACAATCAACATGGAATAAGTGGTTGTACATGGTCGAGTATTGCTACAATACATCATACCACATGTCAATTGGTATGTCATCCTTCAAGGCCTTGTATGGGCATGATACTTTCTGCTTTGTAGACTTGACTTTAACCGATAGTAGAGTGCTCAGGGCTGCGGATTTGGTACAGCAAAGCCTTGAAATTTTGGAGCAGTTCCAAAGGAATCTTCAGCATGCTCAAAACCAGCAGAAATTATATGCGGACCAGCAACGGATATAGAGAAATTTTGAGGTAGGTTACATGGCATTTCAAAGATTGCATCCGTATAGACAATCTTCCATCAAGCAAAGTGGATCAGAAAAGCTTAAGCCTTACTTTTATGGTCCCTACAAAGTTCTAAGAAGGGTTGGAGAAGTTGCTTATGAGCTAGAGCTGCCCTAAAGTAGTCGGATTCATAATGTATTTCATGTTTTATGCTTCAAAAAGGCACTTGGGCAACACATCACTCTTTCCATTGATTTGCCGCCACTTGACGATAAAAAGACAAGTTGATTTTGGTTTCGGATTCTATCATAGAATTTCGGAAAAGGAAGCTTAGGAACCAAAGCATCATGGAATACTTGGTTCATTGGAAGGATTTGCCTCTTGAGGATGCTACTTGGGAAGGGGCAACCATTTTGCAACATCCAAACTTGCAATTGCTTGAGGACAAGCAATTTCGAGAGGGGACGATTGTTTCCAAGGGCCCATAGCTTGTTTCCATGTTGTTTCCCATAGGCTAAGAGAAGGAAAAAATCAAAGAGGAAACTTTGGTTCTCTTTTTCAAGTTGTTAAAAAGTGTTTTTTCGTAAATCTTTTCTAATTTGACTTGAGAAGGGGGCTTTTTGATCATGGACTAGTTTAGCCCTTAATTGAAATTATAAGACGTGCTTTTCTAAATATTCAATTATTCCCTCCAAGTGGAACGCACTCCTTTTTGAGGGGCTTTTAGAGGGGAATGATATAAAAAAGGGAAGAAGGTTCATTTTGAGGGGATGTCATTTTTACCAGTTAAAATCTTGAGTTTGAGCACGATTTGCTTGACTTGTCTACATTAAAGACGAAAACCTTCCTTGGAAATCTTAAGTGAACGACAGACACCCTTAACATTCAGTTGGGCAACTTCATTTCAAGGGTTGCAAAGGGTAGAATCGTTCAGTTTGTGGCTTCTAAGGCATCAACTTGTGGAATGCAGCAGTTTGCCAGGTTTTGGGAGAAGGGCATAGCTTTTGGAGACTATTTTGAAGGTGGTGTACCTCTTTGCAGGGCCTTGTTAGGTCAACAACCCCCTTGGAGGGTTTTCCCTAGGGTGGCGACCCACTATGGAGATGATACTACAGTTTTGCGGGCAATTTGTTGAAGATTTTGATATGTTTTCCATTAAACTTTCAGCTGGTATTTATTTATAATTTTTCAGACCTATATTCTCATGCAAAAATCAAGTTGGAAGATAATTTTTGTGGGCTGTAATATTTATGAATTTGTGGTGAATATTTGATAATAAAATATTGCAACTTGTGCCCTAAATTTGTATTTCCAAAATTTTATGGTTAGGGTTTGAAAATAAAATCAAAAATTGCATATGTTCGTTTTAGGGTTTGTGGTTAATTTTCAAATTTGCATAATATGTCCTATAGGGGACATTACATCACAGTGCATCATCAATGATCATTGTCCAAGAAAAAGCCAAAACTAAGATAGGAATGATTAAACGAGTCAGCCCATTGACAATTGTCGACGATCATAACAAGGTGACTAAGAATGATGTTCACTCACGATCAAGGACAACGATTGACAAAAAAATGAATTAATTAAACAATAAGCTAAAAGACAAAATCGGTGATTAATAACATAACAACACGCCTGCCGATTGTCGATCGATGATCATGACAAACGAAAGGCGATCAATATGTTTTTAATAAGCATGCCAAAAGACATCAAGCATCAACTAATTAAAAAGACTTGGACAATGAACAAATGCAGCCAAACAAAGAATAAAAACTAAAATTATACAACGTAGTGAAGAGGGAAAGCATAACTCATTTGCAAGTCTACAACCCCAAATAATTCGACAATAGACCTCTATTGCGCACGAAGATATCGATGTTATAAGTAAACAAGGTATTGAGTTGGTTGGAAATGGACAGAACACCAAATAACACCACCGAAAAATGAAGCCAAAGGGATCAAACACAGAGCTAAATGCAATCGTCATCAGCACAAATGATTCAAGGAAATCCCTCAACAAAATTGACAAAGACAGCTAGTAAAAACCTAGTTAAGAGGGGTCAAGGGGAGAAATAGAATTAGCAAGACTGCTATTTGTTAAGGAAACATTACATAATGGATCTTGATGAGAAGAGTTTTAACAAATTAAAGGAGGATGGTGTAAAATAACTTATCATAATGCTAGTAATGATTGTAGATTTGTTGTGTTTAATAAATTTGGTGGCTGACTTTAATTTGTAAAAGGATTCATCACTCTACAGAAGCCATGATTCCAAAGTCATGTCGCAATTGCTAAATAAGGTGTTTGACTTGTCTAATGATGGGGAGAAGGTAGTTTACAAAGGACTAAGAAAAGCATTGAGGGAAATATTTTTAAAAGACAGCTGCAATAGAGACCCTTCACAAATTGTTAAATAACATGGCGTGGAAGTTGATGCAATCAAAAATCCAGTGTTGAAGGAGTTGGCAGAATTTGCATTGGCTCGGTTATTGTGAACCAAAAGAAATTATGAGATGCCATTCAATACATACATTCAAGGTGTTTTTAAGGCCACTGGGCTGAGATTGTGGCTAATAAACTAAATAGCCAGCCAGTGAGATGCAAAACAGAACTAAATAAATTGTTCTCTTGCTTATTGTGCACACAAGTGCTAATTGATGTATTTCCTCGATATGCTCTAGAAGATGATGAAATCGTGACTATGTGCAAGCCAATGCAGCTGGTATATGTGCCAACTAAGCTGAAAATTCAATATAACACCCACAAGACAAGGTAGGTGAATGCATACCTGAAACAAAATCTAGGAGGAGATGATAGTACAGGGGATGAAGTCAAATTAAAAAAGAGGAAAACAACTGAAGCAACAAAACAAGCAGCAATAAGGACAATTGCACCAAAAACAGTGTAAATATTTGTCGCAACTGCAAATAGTAACATAGCAATTCCTACCTGTAATGTCCCCCTTTTTGAGCTAGTCCTTGGATGAGACCCTTAGCTTGAGCATTCCCTAAGGCTAAGGATTTAAAGACAAAAAAATAGGGGAACTTTAGTAATCTTCATAGTTATTTTGATAAAGTACTTTATTATCCAAATTTGGGACCTTTTTAAGCGCCATTCCAAAAGAACTTTTATAAAGAAGCTTGTTTATATCTTTTTATTAAAAAGAAAAGTAGCCCTTCCTCTCTATTTTTGGCACCACAATGGGAGGAAAATTATAAAAAGAGAGGCTCCTTAAAAAAAGGCATGTTGAATATTGATTTGGTAAATTGGATCAAGTATGTCGAGCTTGGTTTCCACTTCTTGAGGACGAAAACCTTCAAAAAGTGTCACAAGTTGGGGGACAAAAACCTCCACCACTTCTACTTGTGCAACTCTACTCAAGGGTTGTGAGTGAGCATCAAACTTCAAAGTGCATGTTTTCATGCAAGTGGATCATTCAAAGGAGTTTTTAGACACCACCTCATTACGAAAATATTGCATACTTCTATCGAAAATAGGTTTGGTGAATTTTACAAGTGTTGAAGAGGAGCGAATCATCTGGGAGACTGTCCATGTGGCAGAATACCTTTCCAAAAGGTGTCGACTTGCCTAGGAGGCTAGGCGAACCACTTGGAGGGGTCCTTGAAGGTCACAGGGAGTTGTTCGTGTCTTCATGATATTTTTCCAGCTAGGGCAATTGGTTGGAGAAGTGGATATTGAAGATTTAACAAGGGTTTGAAGTGCCAACGGTGTAAAAATTATTACCAATATTTTATACCACTATTTTTTAATTGGGCGACTTGCTTGGGAGACATTGGAAGGCCATTCGGAAGGGTTTTTGGTGAGTTTAATATTCTGAAATTTATTTCCTAATTTTCTGAATAGGGCGAACCAATTGGGTTGAAGAAATAAGCTCATTGGAAGGTTTTTGGACTCCTTTCGGCAAAGTACTTATGGTTCTCTATTTTCTGAATTTTTGTGGCAAATTATCATAAGGTTTGGAAGAATTTTGGAAGGAAAAATACTAGGGTTTTATCATAAAAATTCTGCTAGTATTTTATGAGTGGGGCGACTCACTTGGAGAGCCTTTTCTGAATTTTCTAGGGTGCTATTAGGCCCTAAAAGGTACACAAATAATATTAGATTTATTTGGGTATTTTTAGTGCAATTTTTTAAGGTCCATTGACATAATTGGGGGTGAATTTCAAAGAGGAAACTGAATTATTTAATTCAGTAATTTTTTGCACTAGGACGAATTGATTGTGAGGACTTTTCGAAGGTTTTGGAAGGGCTAAAATTAGAAATATTTCTATATTTTACCATATTTTTGGTGAGGTTTTGCAAGGGTTCAAGGGCTGATTTTGCAAAGAAAATACAGCTGTAATTTGAAAAGGAAAAATCAGATTTGGTTGGCAAGATACTCAACAAGGTACATGCATCATTTCTCACAGATACAAAGGTATTTTATCACAGCAATAATTTGAGAGTTTATGCATGATTTATTTGAAGGTTTAAAATGCAAAATTCAGTGGTTACATCTTTCATATGCCTTGGAATTATTTGTGCAAATATTGGCACCTAGGGTTTGTTGTGCATATGGTGTTTTGAGCATATTTATGTCAGCTAGGGTTTGCTGATTTTAATTTTCAAAATTCAGTGTGTGGGAGTTGATTAAGGGTTTTGTTGGGAAACCCTCTTTTATCATCATTGTCCCAATAAGGGGGCATTATACCTCCCTGTTGAAAAAATAAGTCATTTAAAAAGCTTATAAAGGCACACATATTCGGAAACCAACATTAGATGTCAAGAAATGGCAAAAATAGTTTGAGCAATTGAGGAATTTGGATGATGACATGGAGGTAGAGGGACAGTCACAAGCTAATACAGTGACCCAAATTGAGGATACTGATGAAGAGGGGGATCATTTTGACCATGGTTTACCAAATTTTGACACCCCATTATAAGAGTAAGCAAGGTTATGATGTAATGGAAGTGATATTAAAACCTACACCAGCAGTCCATAGGACAAATGAAAACAAGCCATTGGCATCTAGTGGATGAAGTTATTAATTTTTCAATGAGATTGATAATAGTAGTTAAATCTAGCCACTATGTAGATATTAAGGATGTAAAAGACATTGTGTCATTCTTGGAGCAGCTAACCAATGGTCAGAAAAGAGATTTAAGGATTTGTTCAAAAACTATCAATTCTACCACTCGAAGTGCGGAGAAACATTCAAGATATTCTACTCACCACTCAACCCAATTTTGATGACGAAGAAACGATCAAAGTGTATCAAAAATAGCATCCTTTGTATACTAATTTCGGACAATACCCCACATTTTTAAATGTGATTGTACTATAAAAAACACTACGCCGTAAGGTATTCCATACATTAGTCATATTTTATAAAGTACAAGCTATAATGGCAAAGGTAGGCTAAATGTCTGCCTTAATTTAACAGCCAATATTGGGACCCATAGTGTTAGGAATCAGACCAATGGTACACCTTTTTAAGCTTGCCACTGTTGACTGTGTCACAAAGATACACGAGTTGTTCATCTTGATCTGATTGGATGCTACGAATTACAGCAGCATGTTGGGTCAACCAATGAGGCAATCCCAAGGTGACTCAACAATCACATCAGAGCAACATTGCATTATTAGATAAAGGAAAAAGGCATAGGCCCCACCAAATAAGACAACCGATGGGGCTCCGATAAAGGTGACTCAATAGGTTGTTAGTCAAGAAGAGGCATCATTGGTCAAGGGCAAATGAGAGTGGAACCCACCAAATTGGAACGGACCAATGACGCATCAGTAGATCCGAGTCACCACATTGGTCAGAACAAAGACGCGCCATTGGATCATGCCCATTTTCAACGCCTTAATACACCACCAATCCTTTGGGGAAGACATCAAACTTAAAATTTATAAATTTTTTTAACTTGTAGTTATTCCTCTTCTCATGATTTATCTTAACCCTAATCAGAGCAATATTCCAAATCAATCCCAAAATATGACAAGTCTTTGTCTGAAAAAATCTATAGACAAGTAAAATTACAATCTACTACAAGCAAATTCACACTTGGGAAAAGCGTGGTGGTTAATATATGTCTAGTTTTTTCAGAAAAGAAAATATTTCTTTAAAAAAATGTTCTCTATGTCATGGCAAATCTTTTTCAAGATTTTCAATTTCATGCCATGTACCTATGCGTTATTCATTGACTCATTGAGTTATCCACAGCATTGACTAGGTTTTAGTGGCTTATTTTCATCATATTTTGATCTCCCTATTCATTTTTAACAATGATGTAGTCCTTCCAGCCTCATCCCTTAATGAATTGCCGAGATGGTGTGACTAGGTTTCCCAATTCCTTGATCTTAGATAACTAACAATAAACCTTATTAAGATGAAGTTCATGGTCTCTAATACTACCAAAGATGCTCTCTTCATACTTGACTTCTCAATCAAAGGGCACTAGTTTAAAACACCGCCTACAATACTCATTTAGGAGATCACATTACACCCCTGACTCTTTAGCAACATTAGGGTGCTAAGTGCATTCAGCTTCAATTCAAAACACCACATCCAAGATGAATCTTTGTAACACTATCATTAAGATTACAATTTTCTATGGCTCAGATCCCAAGGGACCTAGTCTTGTGCATAATTGTGTGGAGAGATCACAAACAATTATGTTTCAGATTGTGCCTCTTTGTCAATGGTAAATCGCATGGTGCATTCAATTTCATTACAAGAGACCTTATCCAAGATTAATCCGTTTAACACCCCTATTAAGCGTATAGTTGTCTATGACTCATAAATTTCGGTACATAGTCCATTGCACACTCATGTGGAGAGATCACAGACAATTATGCTTAACCATTCAATATAGTGCAGGCATATTGTTCCCATGTGCATTTTCCAAGAAGAAATTTGGTCCCAACCGCTTTGCCTTGAGTGTATTTATAGGATTGGCATCTTATGCCTACTTGGGCAAACTTGAAATGATAGGAAAGATAAGTTTTTGGAGAGTATGACAGCAACCATCTCCGTTGTGACTAAATTCCCAACATACTCTCATTCAACAAGGACTTCAGATGCAAGGATATATTATTGTTAAAGATAGCACAATACAGGCCAAAGTTGTCACACCAAGAGGTATGTATACAAAAAAAAGAGTGAAATTTCAATCTCTTTTCAACTTTTACTGATCCACTCAAAAAATTGTCGTTGCAACATTGCATTCCTCGAAAATTATTTGCAATATAAACACAGCACTCAATTTTTGAGTTTGTATGACAAATTAATGGTCACTTCAAGTATTAGGCCTTTCACACAGTATTACCATCACGAGACCTCGAAGCGACCTCCGATATGGTCATCAAAAGATGCTTTCAAACAGGGTCATTTTTTACCAAATCAAACAAAATGGACTCCGATATGGTGTTGCAGTCAAACAAGAAATATCAAGTAGTTCTATCAAGGATTCCCATGCATCATCTTCCTTTGATTAGATTGAAGATCCATTCTCTAACTTTAGAATTGACCCACCTCTACCTCTTAGGAACTAGAGTAGCCCTACCTTTAATTAGATTTAAAGTGCCTTAGAATTAGCTTAGAAGTCCCCTCGCCTTAATTTTAAAATTTAGTGCCATCTTGGTCATACACCTTTCACATCACCTCTTTCCATCACCATTCTCTCTTCTTCTAACTCCAGCTCTAATTCTTCATCGACAATCAAACAAGGGATGGTCAATCTAAGGATGCAATTTCACCAATTCATGCAAATCACCTACGAACATTTTAAATCCAACTCACATGAACTCAAGTGACACATTTCCACTTTTATCTTTCTTTGATTTCATTCTTAGTGTCTTTTGATGCCGACCTTCTAGCTCCTTTAGTATTTATTTGTTTTAAGAATGGTCAAATGATAACATTGAGATTGGTAATTCGTCACTGTTATAGCTAGAAATTGCACCCTTTGTGGGAGAGTCCTTCAGGCTCTCTCACTTCCAGCTATAAGCATGGGGACAACCCCAGGATGTAGGTATCCTATGGTGAGCGTTGAACCTCTAGGCTTTTTAATGAGGCTAGTTCCTCAGGTGCTTCACTTCAGCTCTTGATTCCCACACTAAAATCTACTATTGGCTAAGGAAAAGAGATAGGAGAATAACATGAAAAGAAATCTAAACTAAGGGAGGTGATACACCAAAAGAAATGATCCACTTGGTCTAGGAAATGACACTAATTCAACATAAGATAAATTTGATTACACAACCTCACAAGCAATTAATTTGCATAAGTATTTCGTAAACTAGGCTCACTGAACCATACATGAAGCAAAGAGGGATTTCTAAATCCACACTAAACGTCCATTAATGGCGGAAAGAGCTCTAGTCCAGACCTGCAACTAACTGAAAAACACCTACAAATAGGCAAAGAAGGACAGAGTTTAGGAAGACACTCTTCACAACGCCATTGTACGCAAACTAAATCAACATGATTTTCAGACAAAGAGGTAGGCAAAAAGTAATATTTATTGCTTCAAAAGGCCTATTACAAAACAATTTTGGTAGAATAACTTTATCCCCAGTCCCGAGATAATTTATTGGCTCCAAGGCCTCTATTTATAATAGAAAAGGGGGAAGAGAAGATGGGAAGAGGGAAGAAGTCGTTGATGACTGAGATCCCTGTCGTCGTCCTCCCTTGTGCCACTAAATGCGCCGCTCAGGATCGCTGAACAACCTTCTTGAGTCCCTCCCACCTTCAAGTCTCTCTTTGGCGTATCTAAAGAGCCATGTTACGAGTAGCTAAACGTCACTTCCTTGCGTGGTGGAAATGATCTTTGCATATAAAACAGCGTGGTCACTTTCATTTTCACGTGTCATGCTAAAAAAGACAAGGTCTCCATGTGTTGATAATCTGGCCGAACCATGCTGCCTTTATGTTTGAACAGCCATTTTTCGGGAGAGGGAACCATGTTGAAGGACGAAGGCCTTCATTAAATTTTCAACTACCATCTCCCGCCAGTCGTTTGGACTCCCTTTTGCATTAATTGGCTGTTGGACGTTGCCTTGGATACTTGACTTGCACCGTGGATCTTCCCGTCGTGGACGCCTATGGATCGTCGATCTCCCTGCCAACTAGGTGCCCTTCGTGCCACTTGGCAGCCTCTCATTTGTCCTTTTCATGACTCTTATGCACTATCGATCCTTAGAATGTGCCATTACACTGAGCATATTTAGTCAAGCAGTGTTGGAAACCCGATTTACTCTTTGTTGTGTAATTCGGGTTTTCAAAGCTACTTGACTTATGAAGCTTTTCAAGCTAAGCCATTGAAGAATCTCGATTTACTCTATGCAAAGGAACTCGGGCTTTCTGATCTCTCCTACTTCGAACTTTGTTTACGGTCTCCTTTGTTCTTTGGGATCTATTTGTCTCAGGGAAATCTCCTGAAGGAATTCCTTCGGACTTTTTGTCCGAAGCTTCCTTCTTGCTCTCTTCCTTCGGAAATTACCTTTCGGATTTTTCAAAATGGGCTTTCCCGAAGGGTGAGAGACCCTTCAGGGTTCTTGTATGTCCCTTCGGATTTGTCAAGAAAGCCCTTCGGATTTATGAAAGTGACCTTCGAAAAAGTTGAATAGTCCTTCGAAAATGTTGAAAAGATCCGTTTTGCCGAAAAAAAGCCCTTCAGCATTTTAAAATGCCCTTCGGATTTTTTAAGTGTACCTTCGGGTTTTTTGCTTGGACCACCTTCTTTCGAAAATGACCCTTGGCTTTTGGAGAAGACTTGTCCCTTGAAGAACTCGAGAAGCACTATTTTTCGAGACCAAATCGGTTTTGTCAAGCCCCTTTACTTATTTTAAAGCTTCTGACTAATCACAACTTATGAAGTAATGAGTAGTGCTCCTTGGAGAACCCAAAATACATTGTCCATGAGTACTTCGGGTTTGTAAACCCATATAACTTCTACTTATAAAACATTTAGAAGTCAAGCATCGCTGGAAACCCAATTTGCATTGTGTCCTCAAAAACCCAAAGTCTTGCGACTTCGAAAGCCCGAAGACTTCTTCTTTGGAAAACCCAAGCTTGTCTGAACTTGCCACTTTTGCTTGAATGTCCACCTTCTCACACTTGGGCAAAATTTTGGTATGTGGGCCAAAAATGGCCAACAATAACACAACACATACATCAGCCCCCCATGCATTTGTGAGTCGTGACTGCTAAAGATTTATGAGGTAGTTGATTTCTTCAAATCTTTTCTAAGCTTAGAACTCAGTAATTATCTTTATCATATTGATTGCATGTGTCATTTTCCTAATGTGGACCCTATTGGAATAAAGGAATCCAACTAAGTGTAATTCAATAGCAATTCATTCTATCCTTTCACTCCATATTGATGAAAAATTAGTACTCGGCATTCATCTCAACCTTTTAGGTTGGATATTATCACCCTTTGGAAATTCGCAGGAGAGTCCTCATTTAGTCAATCAAGATCTCATCTTTTAAAGTAGATCATGATTTTCGGCCTATGAAAGGGTGTTATATAGTGCTCAATCATTTAACACAAGTGACTGTCACTTTCACATACATTATTGTCCTAGATGAGTTCAGGATCAACAGACCTTGTTCTCTAATCTAATTGTTACATTGTTAAGACCTGAAAGTTGGTCTATTTTTTTCTTCACTTTCTATCTACTCAAAATATTTTTTTTGTTTCTTACTCGCTTCATCACATAAGATCAATAATGTTAGTTCTGTTAAACCATCGCCTTGCAGCAATTTCCGAAAAAGCTATGATGCAGCAGTTAAAAATGCCAAAAACCCGAAAAAAAATTCAAGAGCAAAGTTGAGGCATGCCTTCCATCTCACTTTCCTATTAGACTTTAGGTTAAAAGTGAAGAACAATAGTTCTTGATTGAAAGCTCTTTTTTGCATCTTTGTGGGGTATCACCCCACACTGGTGAATACTGGATGAGGGATAATTGGAGGCACAAAGACCAAGAAGATTTGTGTCAGAGTGAGCTAAAAGACTTGCAGACCTCTCTGGGAATCCCCAACACCTTTGGCCAAGGCTGGGAGGAGCTCCAGCTATGAGACTTTTCACTTTTTTCAATTCTAAAAACCTTGTGGTCCTCGTTGAACTCTACCTAGCATATGGTTGTTTAATTAGGACATTCTCCTAATATAGAAGCGGATAGCTGAGCTAGACAGTTTGGTTTTTTTTTGGGCCAAAATTGGTAGCATTTTAGTCTCTTTAGATGCCATAAATTTAGTATGACCTCAGATTAGTGGTGTAGCAGCTCAGACAAGTTGCATATGAAATCTGATGATAATACAAAATATTTATTCTCTCATTCTAAAGTGTGCTCTCAAAGGTTTTCATTGCCCTATTTGGCTCACAGAAGAGAGAAATCAGCAATGGGAAAGAATATCCGAAGATGCTAAAGGTTGCAATCATTTTGGGGAAGAATTGATCACTCTATGTGGCACATTTGATCTAATAATCTGTAATGGTTTGGCTAGATGGGCTAAGTCGGGCAATTTCACTTGCAACACATACAACGGGGCAAGTGTGGTAGATTATGTAATTTGTTCGCAGAATTTGTATAAAAATATTAAAGAAGTTGAAATTGGAGAGCACATTTGGGATCTAAAATCAGATCATAGACCAATGTACATAAATTTGTATTGGGCAAAGGATAGGCGGCTTGGGGCGAAAATCCAAGGCCCTCAACACCCACCTTCTCAGGGCAGAATTTTGTTAACTTCAGAAAAAAGTAACACTTTCAGAGCTACTCTTGAGGAACTTTGTATGGGACACCCTATGTATAAGTATGGTGTTAACAGTCATGACTTATCAAATCTGATTCACGAGGCTCTTTCAAAATGCAAGAGAGCAAAAAATAGAAAATCTGAAACTAATTGTTTTCCAACCAATGCATGGTTTGACAAGGAATGCAAGAGGGCTAGGAGAAACCTAAGGGAGTCGAATAAAACTAACCTTGACATTAAGGCCTACAAACAGATCCTAAAGAAGAAAAAAACTGATTTTATGGTCACAAGGAGAGAGGAGCTAATTTTCTTGGGCAGAAATAACCCCAAACGTTTTTGGAAAGAACTCCAACCAAGGAGAAAGCAAACTGAAAATAATATTACTGCCACCCAATGGTTTGAATATGCTAAGAAACTTTATGAACAAGAGGGTGGAGTGGGACAACCACCTTTGGTCAACGATACTACAAACATTTTCACTGTGCAAGAGATAGAGACAGGGATTAAGAAGTTGGGTAGAGGTAAAGCATTAGATCTTGTTGCACTTCAAGCCGAATATTTGAAGTGGGGCATGAAAACTCTTGCACCACACATCGCTGAAATCTTCAACAAAATCTGCCAAGAAGGGTTTTCGAAAGATTGGACAATCAGCCTTGCAATACCACTTTTTAAGAGTGGTGATGTTAACAATCCCTCCAACTACAGGACTATAATGATCAATCCCCTCTTTGCTAAACTTTTTGGCAGCATGATAGAAACTAGGATCAGCAAATGGGCAGAAGAAAACCATAAACGTGCTAAAGGGCAAGCTGGTTTTAGGCCAAAGCACTCGACAGTGGATCACTGTGTCACTCTGAGACACATTATTGAAAAAGAGTGGGAGAAAAAGGAAGAGGTTTTTTGTTGCTTTGTTGACTTCAAAAAGGCTTTTGATACCGTTCCGAGAGACAAGCTTTGGTTCAGGATGGAAGAATTGGGGATTCCGAGGCATCTCAGAGCTGCTGTTCATAGGATGTACGAAGAGGTGAAAGTGAAAATCAGAACTTCAGATGGCATTTCAGAATGTTTTAGGAGCGATACCGGGGTCAAAAAGGGCTGCGCTTTGTCTCCTACTTTATTTGGTTTATATATTGACAAACTGGAAGAGTGGTTAAACATGCAAAAGGGTGAAGGCATTCAGCTAGGTGAATTTGTTATAAAGCTGCTCTTATATGCGGACGATCTCATTTTAATTGCCAAATATGCCTGTGGTTTGCAAGACCATTTATCTTCTCTTGAGCGCTTTTGCAGAATGGTGGGGATGCAGGTCAATATCAGCAAGACTAAGGTTATGATTTTCTCTAATAATAAAAAACAGCATCAACATGAATTTTATTACAATGGAAGTCTTCTCGAAGAGGTTGCGGATTATAAATACCTTGGCATCGATTTCAACAAAAAGCTAAGCTGGTCTAGCTGCAGGTATAAAAGGACATTAGGTGGGTGGAAGGCTTTCTATGCTCTTCAGAATAAGTGCAGTGAAGGGGAGTTGCGGGATTGGAAAACTATTCAAACCTTGTTCGGTCTTCTTGTGCTGCCAGTTGTTCTTTACGGGTGTGAATTATGGGCCAGTAGCACTACTATAGCACAATGGAAACAAATCGAAGGAATCCAAAAGCGCTTGATTACAAGCAAGTTTAAAATCAAAAGCACTGTTCCATATGACATCATGCTAAGTGAAATGGGGACTGTTCCTATCGAGGCACTTGCTATGGTTCGCCTTTTAAGCTATTTAAAAAGAATCGAAAAAATGGAAGAGGATAGATGGCCTAAAGTTGTTTTTAGTGACACACTATGTAAGCGAAAAAAGACATGGATGCAACAAAACATCAAATGGATGAGTAAATGGAATATTCAATTCAATATGTGCCCCACAAATAATAAAGAACTAAAAGTCTTTGTTATGGAGAAATTCTACAAGAGAAATTGGGGAAGCGAGATCGGGAGGAAGAAACTATATTATATAAATGAGTTCAACCCCACTTGTGATCAACTCCAAAAAGCGTACATAGGAACCAACATTTCTTGAAGGGCTAAAATTCTTATTGCTCAGATGAGAACCAACTCTCACCAACTTCGTTGTGAGACCGAGCGTTGGAAGAGGCCAAAGGAGGCTTGGGAAGAGAGAATTTGCAGATTTTGCAATTCTGGGAAAGTGGAAACTGAACAGCACTTTATTCTAGAATGTGAGGCCTACAAGGATAGCAGAGATTAATTTGCGAATACTATATGTGACAGTTCTTGGCATAACCTATTCAACAAAGAGTACACTGAGCAATTGGGGGGGCTCATCATCAGCCTACACAAGAAGTGAACAGTGCTACTTAAATCTGCTTGAGTTGTCTTGCTGTCCCATAGGCTATTTTTAGTCTCGTGGACGTTAAAATTTTATTTATTTTTATTTTATTTTGCAGTTTTGCCTAGCAGTGATCAATGCCTTATGGCATTTGAAGAGGGGAGGCTGTTTTTAAACGCCCATTTATCTAGTAAAAAAAATATGATCAAACACATAAAGAGGACATCTAAAAAAGGTAGATTCAATCCCTAACACAAAATTGAATATGATTAGATAAAAGTTATCATGGAACAAAAGCCTCATGTCACTAGCAGAATGCTTGGAATAACAAAAAACATAAAAGTCCCCATAGGGTGAAAGGATAAAATGCAAGATCTTTACTACTAAAAGTTGAAGCATAAATAAATGGGTGCAAAAGAAAGGTACAATATTACCTCAAAGTAAGCCAAATCATGAAAGTTTAGAGGCACAAATTGGCAAGTGTGGAAACCATTTCAATGGAAAGGAAAAAACCACATGTATTAAAGAAGGATGACTTACAAGTGCTATTCTCCATATTACAATCTTTATGAAGAGATTAGACAAAATAAGAGAATAGAAAAGAAGAATAAACTTCGAGTGTGTAGAGAGGAGAGGAGAGAGCTCTTAAAATAGAGTGAAGAAGCCAAAAGAAGTTATAAAGTAACTCTTATCATTACCTTGGGCAACCCCTTCTTAGCGTGCCTAGTGTCTCTTATCCCCGTGAAGTGAGGGGGGAAGTGTGTGCCAAGTTTTATAGGAGTTACATATAGCATGTAACTCCAAGATTCCCTCCAAAAGGGACAAAAGACATGAGACATCTTACATATTCCTTTATTATATGAATTAAAAATTCAAAAAAATCATCTAGAAATAATACCTATGCACATTAAAACTAACCTTTGAATTATAAATTAAGCCAAATAAAGGGTAATTCTAACATAGGGACTACTTGTAATAAACGCTTCACTTGATACAACTTTCCATTGCTTTATTTTTGTAAGTAACTCTTTCCAGGGTCATTCCAAACACATGCAACAACCTCATAGATGCTATGACGATAGCATACAAAATAAGTAAACTAATCCAGCAGATAAACTTACTGACTTAACATAGAAATACTTCAGGCCATGTTTTTGTATCATAAGATTGCAAAAATTGTAACATAGATGTACATCTGCAAATCATTTTCTACAAGAAGCATAATAAAAAAAACATTGGACGTCAGATTCCTATATGGTTATATACAAAGAAGTAATGTGATCATAGCAAAATATACAATTGTGAAATGCAACCATGGCTGCAAGCCTGTAACTTTGGAAGAAACTAGAGGCTTTGCATAAGACCAAACTATCATTGTTTTCTCTTTGAAGAAAATGAGGAGATATTAAAAAAAGAATATGACCAAATAATTATTATAAACCCTTAATATGATCATAATAAAAAGATCCAGGAAAGATGAGATGAGAGACTATATTAAAAAATCATCCAAACAGACAAACCTCTTCACTTTCTATCATTTTTTTGGTACAGCGCAAGTTGTGTGCTTCATCAACAATCATCAATCCCCATTTCAGTGCAAGCATACTCTTCCACGAACGACTTAACATTGCATATGATGTAACAACAATTTTGGGATCATTGTCAATGTTACTAAGATTATTCCGATGACCAAACACTGCACATTCAAAGCCCATAGTACAGAAATATCATTGTAGGCAAAACATGTTCATGAGAATAATATTCTAATACTCAAGCTTCGACTTAATCAATATAAAAAAATGCAGATATTTCAGTCAATAAACACTACCCAACGCCACCAAAGTTTGATAATACATACTAAACATCCAAAAGAACAATAAGCATGACTATGTTAGGAATGTAAACTAAAAACAGTAAATATGTATACATGCACCCATGTATAACAATTCGCTAGTTGCCTCTGCACAATAGATGATAATTTAAAGATAAATTACAATCATCATCCCATCTTGGAGATTCACGAATTAGGTTATTGACACAACCAAACATCCTCAATCAACGTCCACAACCTTTAGTTTCTCAAATTCCTATTACACAATGAATAACAAAAAGAGAAGAAGCAGAAGAAACTGTGAAACTAGCATAGGCTCAATCTGAACTGCAAGATAAACAGAAAAGACCAAATATGTGTTATTTGACCATGGAAGATTTGGATATAAACAACAAAGTGCAGAAAGAACAAGAAGTTCCTTCCAAAATGTGGTAAATATTGCCTTAATGAATATTATCACATTCTATTGTCCACCTAATTCTTTAGCTGAAGCCAATACTGAAAACATTTGGAAAAATGGTATGCAAAAAGAATTTGATGTACTCATGAAAAATCACACTTGGGAGTTGGTTGAGCTTGCCCCAGGGAAGAAGGCAATGGAATGCAAGCAGGTTGAGAGCAGAAATAAAAGTTAGATGAGTCCATTGACAACCATAAAGCAAGGTTCATGGCTAAAGGGTTTGCACGACAGAAAGGCATTGACTATGAGTAATTGTTCACACCCATTGACAAAATAATCACAACTTTAACAAAGTTGTGAACTGTAGCACAATATGGAGAGCAGATTCATCAGATGGATATCAAAAGTGCTTGCTTGAATGGTGATTTAGAATACATATTTATGTAGCAACTAGAGAAGGTTTCGGTAAAAGGCAAAGAAATGATGGCTTGAGATAAATCAGAATTCCTGAAACAAGACCCCAATCCTGGTATACAAAGATCGAACAAAACATAAGGTTTACATTTTGAAAGCAGAGTGAATCAGATAAGAATTTGTATGTAAAGGTGAAAATGGAGATATGGTTATCATAGTGGTCTAGGTTGATGATCTAAGTAGCCGATCCTAATATTGGTATGGATTCTGATATGTGGATACGGCAATTTTTTTCGGGCCTAGATACTTTTTTGGATACTACCGTTAAAATATTAAAACAATAGCCATATAAGCAAAATTGACCACATAGTATGCATAGAGGAAACAAAATAAGTTAAATAACCACAAAACATACTAATAATTCAATGCCAAATATCATAACATTCAATGGTTGAACTTAGATTAGTCTTAAAACAAGTACATAGTGCAAATTTTACAATGTATGGAAAAAAGTAAAGACAAATCAGCATATTTATTATTCACTATATTCATATTGGTCTTCAATGTCTTCATCATCATGTGGTTCATTAGAACCACAAGAAGTAGCAATGTCAGTCCCACTAGCTCCATCATCCAGGTCGTGTGAAGCACCCTATAGCTCTATGTCGACAAATGAAAGGTAGGCAACGGAGGCATCCAACTCAGTAGTCTTTGGGTCCACATCCCAACACTTTGTTGTCCCTTGCTTAATATCATCTTGGTTGTGTGTGAGAAGATGCAAGTTGAAATGCACATAAACCAAATCCTCCACCTTTTTTACTACCAACTTGTTGTGCTTAATTGAGTGGATAAAGGTGTAAGTACCCAGGTTCCACTCGCTTGAGGATGAACTTGCAACCTATTGAGGTAACCCATAAAGGCAATTAAAATATATAAAAGTTAAAATTTAAAACAAAACGTAAAAAAGAAGGGTAAAAAGTTAAAAAAATTAAAATTTTACTTGTGATAGAATTTTTTAAAAAATGTATTACAAGTAGCTGGAGGTAGGTGGATGCTTGTCCATGGAGGTACCACCACATATGAACGTCCTCCTTGTACTTGTCACAGAGTGCCAAGGGAGTGACCCATGAAAGTTATGAAATACCCAAATTCTATCGTAATAGTGTCTTCTACTTTTGGATCAAGAAAGAGTCTAGAGAATGCCAACTTATATCCTTCACTAACCTCAACATCCCTATATGGTACAACCCCCCAGTAGTATTTGGGAGTCAAAGCAAAAGCAAGAAGATGCAATGCATTGGTCATTTTGTTCAACCTTCAATGAGATATGATTGCACTTCCTTCAAGAACCTTTTCGTAGGATCTTGCTCTTTGGCATTTATGATGGACTTAATCTTCTCCATCATTGAATCGATTCCATCATAAATCTCACACAAACATCGATGATCTATATCCACAAATCTCAACATACTCACATGGGCTTGGTCAAATTGAGCAAATACTCGACACGTTCCTACCACACATCATCGAGAATCAACCCTTTCACCTTTATGGCCCTCTCAATGTTTGTCTGCCTCCATACATCCCAAAGGTGGTTGATAACCATGTTGCGCAATGCTTCACGCACCTTTACAACTTGTATCAAGACAAGTGTGTGTGAGGCAAACCAAGTCTCAATAATCTAATACAAAATTAAAATAAATAAATAATTTTAAAAAAAATTCAAAAATAAAAATCCTACCAATTACACATTTACAAAATAAAATTAAAATTATACATGATTCATGAAGGATTTTAAAAAGTTTACCTTTAACACTGCAACTTCGAGAAAACCCTGAAAATGCCTTGGGTAAAGTGATAGTTACTCGTGGACATTTGGATCTTGCTCACCTCCTCAAAGACTTGTTTGATCAAGTCAATTTTGGTGCCCATTTTTTGCAACATAAGGTTTAGGGAATGAACAACACAAGGTGTCCAAAATATGTGCACATACCTTTCCTCAACCAACATGCCTGCAACTTTGCAATTTGTTGTGTTTGTTATAACTTAAACAATGTTTTGAGGCCCCACTGCCTCAATGGACCCTATCACAATGTTGGCAATGAATTGTGTAACCTTCACTTGCCCCTCACAATCAACAGCCCTCAAAAACATTGCCCCTTTAGGGCACACTACAACCACATTAATCAATGGCCTATTGTCATATCTTTCCATCCATCAGAAATGATGGACAGCCTTGTTTCCATACACGATTCCCTAATGGGCTTCAATCCTTCTTCAACATGTTTTCTTTTTTTTGCCAACAAGGTGGTACACTCCTTTTCATAACCTAGGCAAATGAACTCTTTAGGGGCTTCATTGATACATCTCACCATATCCTGCGAGTATGGTGATCTAACAACATTAAATGGCAACCTGCATGCGTAAACACAGCACACAATGTTTTGCTCGACAATGTCCCTGGATTCATTTTGGAATGCCCTTTCTAATGGGCATGCACCCTTTCTTCCCTTGCGAATAAGAGGTGAATCCTCTTCCTCTGCAACCACAATGGATGTAGAAAAAATGGGTGTGATGGGATCACGCCATTAGCATGAGATGGAAGAACAAGTGACTCAGTAGATATAGATCCTTTCTTTCCCAAATGATGCTTCGATCTTTGGGCAATAGAGACACCTATTTCTTCTTGCTCTTTGATGTATGCAAGGATCTTTGCATGTGGCGAGCCATTTCCTACCTTTCCAATTATGTTTAGCCCACCAATAGCTTTAATTCCAGAATCAGGAATCGCACACAAATGGGCTTTCACCCAACTATACGAGTTATTATATTTAACATTACACTCTGAGCAAACCCAAATGTAACACCCTTCACATAGCCCCTGTTCTAACTTCGTCACATACTTCCAAAGAGGTGCTCATGGATCGATTTTTTGTCCCTTGGCCTAGCGAACTAACACTTGCAAAACGAAATATTCTTGGAAATCCCTATAGCCCCTACTTTAAAAAAATATATTTATATTAAAATTTAAGGCATTTGGCATTTGTTGAAAGAATGTTTTAAAAATAACAAACAAAAGTTACTAGTTACAAACATTTTTAAGTTTGTAACTAAATGGAAACCACAAAACTGAAAACTTACATTAAATCAGCAATCCTCTTTATTGCAAGCTCCTTAAACTCCTTGGTGCCAAATAGGTAGTTGTAATAGCATAGGATTAGCAAAAGCAAGGAGCTTTAGTCCTAAGCAATTGAAAAAAAATGAATGCGAGAGAACAAAGGTGTAATGAGAGGTTAAAATGCAATGAAAGGTAAATGTGTCATTGTTGGATTCTTTTGATAAAATGTGTGTGAAAATTGCTTTTAGGGTTCCCATATACTTATTTTTATTTTTAATTGTTTCTTGAAGTCCATTTTTGACTTTTCATAAAGTGAAATTGAAAAATGACGTCCTACCCTGGATGCATCCAAGATCCTGTGAGGGACCTATGGATCCATCTAGATACGGCCTGTGAGAATATTGTAGAAAAAGGTAAAGATATCCATACGACTAGAATTTGATATGGTTTAAACTGTTATACATCGCAGAGTTGTACATGCATACTCTCCTACGCCAAACAGAGCAGAAAACAACAATGAAAGTAGTTCCAATAATGATGATTGAAGACGATTATCTTCTGTCAATACTGCTACTAAGGAGGGTCCCACGAGGAAGACCACTACCGTGTGTTGCTAGTGTTGCTTTTCCCAAAGGAAATCGGATGCAAATCTAGTACAGCACTAAGTTTTACTTTAAGGATGATTATGCGGAAGCTTACTGGGCTTTACTATTCACGTTGTGTACATATGTCGACATGTTTGATCTTGGCCATGGATTTGGCATCTTTTGTAATTGGATGACAACTTATCACTCCCCACAAGATGAAAAAAGAATAGAGTATGATATACAAATTGGCCTATGTAATGTCCCCTTTTGGGATAAAATAAGCAACAAAAGGCTTTTCCACAAACTCCAATGGAAACCCTTGGCCAAAATCAGCAATTAGACTAGGCTTGCCAAACCCTAGTGACTAGGGTAAATTGGTGATTTATGCCTTAAAACTCCTCCAAAAATTATAAAATTTTATTTGCAAATAAATACTGAATTTTCAAACCCTCTTATCCAAATAGATTCGGAAAATATTAATTTCCAAATTTTATTTTCAAAAAATACAACGGAAATTAAAAAATTCAATATCTCCCAATATATTCCACATATGAATACTCTCAAAACGGAGACAAAAATATATACAAATTTCTGAGACCAAATTCAAAATTTTCTATTACGTGAAAGTGGCCCAAAAGTGAGCTCCAAACCAAAAACTAGGGCACTACCCTACATATATAATTCTTGCCTTTTTCAACCAGCAAATTTCAACACAGCCCTAATAAAAAGGGTCTTCGTTACACAAACCTGTTTGCTGCCCACAAACAACCCTAAAACCCTTTTGAATGGCTCCCAACAACAAGCCGAAGCACCACAACCAATAGTCACACTTGCCAATGCAAGTCATTACCCTAGAAGAGGGTCAAATCAATGAATCATTGAATCTTAAATGCAATTACAACACCTGAAAGTAGTGCTGCCCCGAATAGGAGTAGAGGTTTTCGTCCCCAAACTCTTGTGTCCTTGAAGGTTTTCGTCTTCAAGTCACTTAGCCAAATG
Source organism: Torreya grandis (assembly GCA_037957365.1). NCBI lineage: Eukaryota > Viridiplantae > Streptophyta > Pinopsida > Cupressales > Taxaceae > Torreya > Torreya grandis. The sequence goes on along the minus strand of JARHVA010004259.1, from coordinate 1,258,596 downwards.
TTTCGTGCTTTAGCCTCAAAATCAAATATCATAAACTCACAATAACCTTTTATACCAAATCTTCCCACAAGTCCTCCCTAAAAAGGGGCGTTCCACTTGGAGGAAGACTTAAAGTGAATTTAAAATATATTTTTCCTTTTCTTCATTAAGGGTTAAGCTAGCCCTTTCTCACTAGTTACCTTTTAAGTTATAACACAAAAAGATATATAAAAAGGTATCTTTTGTAACTTAAAATTAGAAACAATGTTTCTCTTTTTCCCTTTCTTCCCTTAGCCTAGGGAAAGCAACAGAAAGAACTAGGGTAAAGGTCATGTCTGTGCTTAGGGCAAAAAGGGGGACATAACAATCCTCCCTGCCCAAAATTGTTTGTCCTCAAGCAATTGCAATATCCACAAAGGTATCCCGACACTCATTATGCAATGTCCGCCTGTAGTTGTTTCCCAAGGAAAGGAAACCTCAATCTGCATCCCAATACTGTTGTTCCTGTAAATTGAAGGTTGCCTCCAAGCATTTAAGTGTTGTAACAACCTTCTATATCCCCTGCCATAAATGTACCTGTTGTTGCCAAGAAGCCACCAGCCCTTAGCATCCTCCCAATTAGCCCTCCAACTGTATTCTCCTCCAAACAACTTGCTGCCCCAAGCGTAGGTTGCCCTATGAAACTCAAAACAGTTGTCATTATTTTTCATTTCATGCTTCAAAATCTCTAAACCATGTCTTCCAAAGACTGTAAATCCTCGAGTTGAAGCTATGATCAATTGTCCCCTTCACAAAGAGAAAAAAATCTCATCAACCAAACTGTACTTGCTGCTATGAGGGCTGTAATTGTGATGTTCAGCCTCGCAATTGCTCAGAACTGTCAACTCATTCACTACCAAGTTGAAATTAGACAATTTCATGAATAAATCTTCCAGGGACGCCAATATGCACTCACAATTTGAGCTAGGTGAGTTCAAGCTGCCAAAAGGATCATGACTGAAATGTGTAATGTCGCTGCCCCTTATGAATATGTCCATTTGAAATTCAATCATGGAGTGTACACTACCTTGATAAGCATCCAAAAACTCCTTAGGGTATCCTATGTGCCATGACAAGCTTCCCCCAACCCAAAACCATGGTTTTCCAATTTGCAAAAAGAGAACCCTCTTGAAACAACTTGAAGGCATACATTGTATGTAGATATAATGGAAGTGTAAGCAATATTGCATTGGTGTCCTCATGAATGTTGCTTGTCTTTGCCCTTGCTGCCCTTTTCCAATAGTATCAACAATGTTGGGAACATGCATTGAGTCAAAAAATTACCCCAACTTCAAACTTAGAAAGGGCTATACCTTCCTTGCACAATCCAACCTTTTGACATGAAATAGGGACCCTATTGCCCCTGCATTTTCAAAACTTACAAAGCCCTGTAGCATGTAAAAAAAATCAGAATTTAAGAATTTTGTGAGCAGCTGAGTTGGCCCTACAAACTCAGAAATTTCAAAGTGTAAAGTGGGCTGTTTTTTCTATAAAAAGTCATGTTTACCTCTATTGTTTATGATCTAGACCTTTGCCAATTCAAGAGGGATCTAATTCCCTCATCCTCGTCCTCTAACACACCCTTGTAGAATGGAATATGGTATTTCCCCTTACACCATATGGGCTGCCTATGCACAGTAATTTTCCTTCCATCTTTCCTCGCAAAAACACAACACACTTCAAACTTAGCATGTCTTATTGATTTTGTGGTAGGGATGTCCCCTCTTGTGGTTAATGGCTTGTAATGTCCCCAATTAGGGACAAGCAAACAATAATGGGATTGGGCACAAACCCCAATCAAATAATATAAGTAGGCCAGCCACTCTAGTTGTATCAACCAAACCACAACAGTCCCCAATGTAATTCAAATGCTAGATGCCAATAGGGCAGAAATTAATCCACAATTATAGCGATAAATAACCACTCCAAATATTGAAAATACACTATGGGAGCTGATGCAAACTGCTGCAATAAATACTTGACGTTACTGCTCACACTAGCTGGAAATATATCCCCAAAATCAGCGATCCAAAGCCTTCCTTCCACTCGCCAACCGTGATGGAAAACTCCTTGAAAAATAGTTTGCAAGATTAGGTAAAACGAAAGATTAATCCCAGCCAAAGAAATCTGAAATTAGTCCCCCAAAATGGCTGCCATACAAGAGAATATCAGATCGCCAATCTTCACAAGCAAGCTGGAAAATTACAAAATAAATTTACCTTATAATATCGTGAACATCAAGTGATTAATGAGGTCAAAAACCTCAAGCATCAAGCTGGAAAAATATCACAAACATTAAGGATAATATTTGCTCAATGATTTAGGGCTTACAAGCACCCAAAACCCTTGCAAACTCCTCTCCAAGTGAATCGCCCAACTTCAGATTTTAATTGCTAAAAATTCCAGAATTGATGCCTTCAACTTAACTCCCCAAAATCTTTCAAAACCTTGTGAATTTAACTCAAATAAATCAAAAATAATATTAGGACTTTACCTTGCCAAATTAGGGTCCAAAAGCCCTCCAAAAAGACTTAATCCCTTTCCAAATCAATTTGCCACACTCCAAAATTAATTATAAAAAAAATCAAAATATTCAATCTCATCGATCTATCACCAAATGGCCTATTATGATGCCCTAGGCAAGTCTCTCAAGTGAGAGAATTTCACCAATAAATCCTCAAACCCTCAAAGGGATCTTTGTGTAACGCAACCCTCTCAAGATGGGTCTTCCACTTGACCGAATCAACTCGCCACCCAAGGGAATGGCTCCAAACCACGCTAACAACCTCCAAATGCAAGTCGCCAATCTCCAAAACCTGCAATTTATTTGAAACCAGCTCTCTATAGGGCTTGAAACAATCATTAATGAAGGTAGTGTCCAAAAACACCCTTGTAGATCCAATTGTATGCAACCATGTAAATTTGAAGCAAAATTACAAGCCTAGAATAGAGCTGCACCGAAAGTAGGAATGGAGGTTTTCGTCCACAAACCCTTAACAGACTTGAAGGTTTTTGTCCTTAAGATGTGATGAACAAGCTTGACATACTTGATCAATGATTCGATATCCAAATAAGCATATCTCCAAATGAATCCTCAATTGCTTTTTATAATCATCCTCCAAGAGTGGCACCCAAGTTGGAAGGATATGTCTTTTGAATCATAAGCAAGTTTACCTTTTTTTTAATTCTTTTTTGAGAATTTAAGCTCTCATGACCCTTAAAGTTCCTCTGCTTAAGTGAAAACTAGATCAAAAACAATTTTTCCATAACTCAACTAAAAATTAGAATACTTAACGTATTTTTCACCTTTTTGCTCTTAGAATAGCCCCCTCATAGTTCCCTTTTCTTTCATTCCCTTAGCCTTGTGGGAACAAAACCAAACTAAGGGCCCATAACCAAGTTATACCAGAAAGGGGGACATTACAATCCTCCCCACCCAAAATTGCTTGTCTTCAAGCAATTGCAAAAGCCATGAAGTTGTTCCCACCTTCTACCTGATGCATCCACCAACTAAAATGGCTTCCCACTTAAAAGAAGCTCCAATTTGAACCCCCAACTTGCTAAACCTGTATCTTAGAGGCTACCCCTATAAGCTCAACGTGTCATGACCACCTTCCAAAAATTCCTCACAACTCCAAAGAAATAATACATGCCCTATTGTTTTGCCTTTGATGTAGCCTCTCATGGTGATCAATGTGCCCTCACAAGATGTTCCCAAAACTTGGAAAGAAGTAACAATAACCTTATCTTGAAACATACCTTGGAAGAATATAGAACATAGATGCAACCTCTCTTGAGTGTGTCTCAAAACATGTGGCAATCCATTTCTCTTTGAATTCCTTTTATCACCTCCTTCATGCAAAGGAATGGCATTAAAATGATTAAATAAATTGCTGCCATATGTGAAATAAATTGCTTTTGATGCCCAAAAAGGTCCATAGGTAAGCCCAACTGAGTTAAGTACTTTCGGTAAGCAAAAAGACCATCTTTTCTTGCAATTCGAACCTTGTGAATAGTTGCTTGCAATTTTAGCCCTCTCCAAAATCAAAAAGGATCTTACATTCCTTAGAACACCTTCATTTATATTTTTTCAAAAAAGAATAGGGTGCTGCCCAAAGCAAATTTTGGGTTGCCTTTAGCAATCGAATCTCCTTTTAACCTTCCCAAAACAAGCATGATAAAATCATAATTTGCTGCACTTATCAATTGCCTTGTAGAGGGCTCTAATTTGGAATGAAGGGGATGCATTTGATGTCTAGTGGCAGCCTTCTTTTCAATCTTCCTCGTGCTCATGAAACATCCTCCTAACATGATATTTGCAGAAGAAAAAGGGGCTTCTTTATCACTCAAACTATGCAAAACAATCTCATTACCTCCCACTTTGAATTTTCGCTCCATGGTTTGGTAGTTTTGAGTGTACTCACCAAGTGAGGGCAACCACTGAATACCAGGGACTATATTGGTCTCCCCTATGTCAACCACATAAAAATCATCCTCAGCCACATGCCTTTCCAAAGTGAGACTAAGCTTTGGAACCTTAATAGTACAAGGGATGGTGAATCCATCCTCCACCGTGACTCTAAATCCTTTAAACTCCATGAATTGTAGACCACATGATGCTACTAGCCCTCTATCAATGAAATTGAGGGTTGCCCCACTATCAATAAGTATGGTGAAAGGGATACCCTTCAATGATCCCTTCACTCTAAAGTGATAATACCTAAGAGCTCCTTAAAGTCATGCCAAGGTGCCACTCAACTCCTCTTCTCCCTCTATCTCCAAAGTGCCCTCCTCATAGGTGGTGGTCCCAATTTCCTACTCATTCTCTTCTTCGGGAAGTACCTCAATGTAGTGAACTTGCCCTTTACCATGACAATTGTAGCCCTTCTCCCAAGGATCCTTGCATGTGCAACAAAGACCTTTCCTTCTCAACTCATTTCTCACATCAAAGCTACTACATGGTAGCTCCTTCTGCTGACCCAAACCTGGTTGGTTTGGTCTAATCAAGGGACCCACATGATTGGCCTTTGGAAGCCCTGCATAACTACTCTTTGGCTGCCCCACACCGCTACCTCTCTACTACCTTATAGGTGCGAAAAAAGTATTCTTTGGTTGTCCCAAGGGTGTGAATCTGCCCCTCGGAGTAGAAGACTCCAAATCATGGGCCTTCTGGATGGCCTATCTCAATGAAGGTGGATCAAATGCCTCGATCAATCCCCTCAAGGAATCAACCAAGGCTTCCATGAACAACACTAGCCTCCTATCTAAAATATCAGTCACCATGACTGAAAGTCTCTGAAACTCTATGACATAAACATACACTGAGGCCCTTTGCCTCAATTGAGTTAAATCACAGAAATGAAGTTTCGGATCCACTCTATCAACCTCCTGTTGAACTCATAGGAGTGTATGCGTTGGTGTCCCTATGTGATCAAAAAATGGTACCACCAATCGTAGGTTGCTACCTCTAGATGCAAAGTGGCAAACTAAATAGCCTCTCCCTCTGCCATAGGTCGAAGTCACAATGTGTCCACCTTTCGAATCCATGCCCTCCTTGATCTCCTCTGCGACCCATCAAACGTGGAAAGAAATAACTTCCCCAACACATGTTGTAGATCTACATGGCTGTCCCCTTGCCTCTGACTGATCCTGGGTCCACTTTGTCCTTGTTTCCAAGCTAAAAGCTTGGAAAAAGTCATAGCCCCTCTCATTGTCGCGGATAAGGTAACATACTCATCCATTTCCCTCCCTAACTCCTCATGTGGGCTAGGTAACCCCTCCATCGCTAGTGCGGGCTCCTCCCTCTAAACAAATGTAGGTTGGGTGGGCCTACGTGTTGATGCTCCATTCCCCAAAGGGAGTATATGCGAATCCAGTCTGCTCCCTGAAGCCCCACTTTCTTCATTGAGTGGCTTTAAACCATCCATCTCACTGAGGGAACGAAGAAACCCCTCCATCACGGCTATCATCCTCCCCTGAGTCTGAGAATACTTCTCAAACCTCTCCTCAGCTATCTTGTCTCTCCTCTCACACTCTACCTCCCGGTGTCCCATGTCACCCATGCCCTGATCCTACTCAAGTGAACCAACTGGTGGAAGCCCTGCTTCTCTCCTACTCAAGCCAATAACAACAGATTCTCTCAAGCCAAGGCACCACAACCGATGGTCACACTTGTCAATGCAAGTTGTTGCCCTAGAAGAGGGTCAAATAAATGAATCATTGAATCTGAAATGCAATTACAGCACCTGAAAGTAGTGTTGCTCTGAATAGGAGTGGAGGTTTTCGTTCCTAAACCCTTGTGTCCTTGAAGGTTTCCGTCTACAAGTCACTTAGCCAAGCGTTTCGTGCTTTAGCCTCAAAATCAAATATCATAAATTCATGGCAACCTTTCAAAAGATCATCATACCACCTTTTATACCAAATCTTCCCACAAGTCCTCCCTAAAAAGGGGTGCTCCACTTGGAGGTAGAGTTAAAGTGAATTTAAAATATCTTTTCCCTTTTCTTCATTAAGGGTTAAGCCAACCCTTTCTCACAAATTATCTTTTAAGTTATAATATAAAAAGGTATCTTTTATACATTAAAATTAGAACCAATGTTTCCCTTTTTCCTTTTCTTCCCTTAGCCTAGGGAAAGCACCAAAAGAACTAGGCTAAGGGTCATGTCCATGTTTAGGCCAAAAAGGGGGACGTGACAGCCTAATAGTCATGAAAGGTCATAAGTTATGAGACTGGAAGGTGGCCCACGACAGAATCAGTTTCTGTGTATAACATGTACAAGAAACTATGGAGAAAAAATGAAACCAGACTTCATGGAGAAATTTGAAAGGAAAGTCGTTTGAATCGCAAAGAAACTGGCTTGTGCAATGGAACATGTCTACTCAACAAAATATTGATGATGTTGCTAGTGATGTCTTGGAAGTTCGAGATGGTGTAGAATTTGTTAGAACTAGCTTATCTCAGTTGGCCATAAAATCTGAGTCAAATCTCTCAACTTCTATCAACCTCTCCGTCACATTTTACCGAAGCAGAGACTAAGATGTCTCAGATAAAAGCCAATGTTCATGCCTCTTCCAAACTTCTTGTAACTATGAGTCAAAAACAACAAGGGTTTGAGAATGAGATGTTCCAAAGCTCCTCTTCCCACGAAAGATCTCTAAAGGAATTAAAGAAAGATCGGCAATCTTATTGTGACTTGCTTACCAAAGTTGCAAATGAAGTTGATCGAATCATAGCCTATGCAAAAAAGATTTGCATTGCTCAAGCACAACATGATAGTTCAGATGAAGAATGGGATAAAACTCTCTCTCGAGAAATTGTTGTTTGACAAAAAGGCTTGAAGGTAGCATCAGAACCGTCCAAGGAAGAGCAAGAGTGCAGAAGTACTCAAAATTCAAGTTGTTAAGGAAGAAGAGGTAGAAGAAATAGACTGGATGGCAGAAGTACAGCAAATAGCCCAAAAGGATCTACAGCAGATCAACCAAGTTTATGAACCTGAGTAGACTCCAAACTTTGATACCAACAAAAATATGGCAGCATATATGCTGCTGATACCAATTTAAGTGCACACAGCATATGACCATTACACAATTTAAGAAACTCATACAATATAAACTTATGCACTTTTCTTTGTTGATTCACTAGATCGCACTAGACGAAAATGAAGAGCATACTCAAACTCATGCCGACTCTAAAGACTAACCGAATTCTTAGACACACTATCTTTGAATGAATAACACAGCCTTAAGCCTCTTATTTATAACATTTTTGAGGGGAGTGATGAGTTGTCATCCGATGACAAAAGATGCCAAATCCATGGCCAAGATCAAACATGTCGACATATGTACATAAAGTGAATTGTAAAGCCCACTAAGCTTCTACATAATTATCCTTTAAGTAAAACTTAGTGGTGTACTACATTCACATCCTATGTCATTTGTGAAAAGCAGCACTACTGACACACAGTAGTGGTCTTCCCCCTAAGACCCTCCTTAGCAGCACTATCGTCACACAATAGTGGTCTTCAATCATCATCATTGGAACTACTTTCACTATTGCTTTCTGCTTTGTTTGGCCTAGGATAGTATGCATGTACAACTTTGAGATGTATACCCATATGGACCATATCAAATTCTAGTTGTATGGATATATTTACCTTTTTCAACAATATTCTCATATTTTTAATGATGACTCTGGGCCAATGTTGGAGGCCTCTTCTAGGATAATATTCCACTCGAGGAATATTATAGTTTTATGAATCTTCCAAATAGACTTTTTGTTTTCTCAATTATTTGTGAAGCAAAACCATATGTAAACTGATTACAAAATTCAACCATATTATCATCTAGTTTTGCACCACATTCATTTCCATGCAACTCAAAAGGCCATCGAGGAATATATAAAGAATTTACAACTCCCATATGACAAAGCCTTAAGACTATCCATTGCATCAGGTGTCCACCATTCAGTTTCAACATGTCGATTAGGAATATCTACTGGTCTATAACTGGTTGGTTCTAACCATATAGGAGCATCTTTCAGTTTGACGTCTGCTAGAAATATCTCATGCATTCCTCTAATTTTCCAATCATGAGCATTTTTTATGATATTTCTTGTTTGTTCAAAAAAATTGTCAAGCCATTTGTTAGCATAATAACTTTCAATTATAACATCTTTTATATTACCTAGAAGTTCTTCCCATGGCGCTGATGGAGAACTTGAACTTGCTTCGCTCATCATCTGGGCACTGAATTCTCTTGTTAAAGCGTTTGCAAGGACATTGTCCTTTCTTTTTACCCATTGAATCTAGAAAGCAAAGCCACTCAACCATGCTTGTCATCTAGTGATTCTTCCCTATGCTAGATCTTTATTAATCTTTTGATTCGTCAATGTTCTCATGGCCAAATTGTCTGTTCTAACTGTAAATTCTTCAAGCTACAAGATCTTAAACTTTTCTATTCCCTTGACTACAGTAAAAATTTATTTCTCATAAGTGTTATCTTTTCTAAGTAGGATTGAAGATCCCTGATATGTAGCTGCAAACTTACTTCTTATTGTCGGGAAAAAACTACATGAGAACTACTCCCCAAGTGGTCATTAGATGCATCACTCTGAAGGACTAATGGAATACCATCTTGAGGAAGAAACAACTCTGGAAGATGTTGGCTTTCTTACCTTTATCTGTGTTGACCATTTTTGGTCCTGCAGGCCAAAATTGGGCACCCCTCTTTCCTTTTCCTTGCAGGGTTTTTTAGCCTAGGTTCTGACAAGTTCATCCCGCAACTGCCTTGTGGACTTTTCTTTGACAGGCCTATTTCCAAGAAAAAAACAAGTGTTTTCTTCTTCTAGTTGCCAAGTACTTTGGGTTGGCAAGCATGAGTCGATTTTGAAACTCAGTTTTGATCTTGGATGCTTAACAGGGCAAGTAGGTTACTTCGGAGGGCTTTTTATCAACGAAACGAACCAAGTTCAAAGGGCCAGGGGTCGTTTACAAAAAGTCCGAAGGGTAGGTACCCTTGCGGAGGGCACTTAGGTGCAAACAGGACCTTTGCAATTCTACTGAAAGGCGACTTAGAGGCCAAGAAGCCCTTGCGGGAGGCAAGGAATCAGCAAACAGGTCCTTTACAAATGCCCGAAGGGCAACTTTGGGATCAAGGTGTCCTTGCGGAGGGCAGATGATCGAAGCAAAGGGTCAAGGCAAAAAGCCCAAAAAGGACTTGCCTTTCAAGAAACTTAACAAGCCAAAGAGAGAATTCCTTCAGACATTTTGTCCGAAGGAAATCCAAAGAGGAACACCTAAAAAGCAAATTCTTTTGGACAGAACGTCTGAAGGAATTCCTTCGGACATTTTGTCCAAAAAATTTCGACAAGTGAAGGAAGTCCGAAGAAATTCGAAAGACAAAAGTCTAAAGGGTAGGTGCCCTTGCGGAGCGCACTTGGCCTTGAAAAGAGGACCTTTTCATTTTTTTCGAAGGGTCACTTTCCCTTCGAAAAAGTCCATTTGCAAAAAAGCCGAAGGAATTGCCAAAGGGGGTAACAGGCTTGCAGACGTCAATTTACAGATAATAAGCTAGCCGTTGGGATTCAAATGTCCGGTGACAGGCCCGCGGACGTCAAATTCAGGGTGGTGAAATAGCCGTTGGAATTCAAATGGAGTGATAGACCCGCGAACGTCAAATTCAGGGTGGTGAAATAGCCATTGGAATTCAAATGAAGTGACAAGCCCGCAGACGTCAAATTTAAGGTGATGGGCTAGCCATTGGAAAGAAGTCAAATAGCAGTTCTTTCAGACAAAATGTCCGAAAGAATTCCTTCGGGCATTTTGTCCGAAGGAACTCATGAGCGGAGGCCTAAAGGCTCATCAAAGGAGGGTTTTTAAAAGTGGCAAGCCCAAAGGAAGAATTCCTTCGGACAAATGTCTAAAGGAATTCAAGACCCTGAAAGAAGACTCAACGACCCACCAAAGAAGAAGCCCCGAGAGCCCGAATTGCCAGGAAAAAGACAATAAATAGCAAGAAAAGAGAAAAGCAAAGTGGGTAACCCAAAACATGGCCACACACATATAAGACAAATGCTCAAAATGCTCCAGGTGGCGTAGCAAGTCAAGCGCAGAGACGAACCAAATCAGGGCAAGTGGCACAAGAGTTGTCAGCGGGAGAAGTAAATGCTTTCAGGTGGAATAGTCTCCACCGAAGAACCATTAAAAGAGTTGGTTGCAAACATTGAAGGGAACGGCCTGCGTTTCCTTGTTTTGACATTAATGAGTAGCCAGTTGCGCGAACATTCAAGAGAGCATGGCCCAGAACATGAGGGATGGCCTTGTCAGTTGCTAAGAGAAGCGACCCATGCTCTTGCAGGCCCGGACAGCAAAGTCAACATCTGAAGCACCTATAGCATGGCTTTCACAGACGCATTCAAGGAGAGACGACAACAGCATGGGCTAATTCTTCACTGCATGAGTGTTTAATGCGGCATGGACCTCATTCCCTTGACTAGTCAATGACCTTTTCTCCAAGTTCTCTATATATTGTAACTTATCATTTTGAAAAAAATCTATCTCTCAGCATTGTATGGCGAAGCCCTAAAGAAATTTACCTTTAATCAAAAGAAGTGTTTTACCTCCATTTGAGCTTGCACTTTTGCATATCCCTGCGGTCTTGTCTTATGTTCAGTCATTTTTTCTAATGCTTTCATAAGTCTATACCAGCATATCTAGTGTATTGCAAATTCTTTTATGTAGGTCAACAAGAAGTGTCCAGATTGAAGTATAGGCGCAGGTGAGCAACTGTCCAACAATGTATCTTTAGAACACCTCTAGTAGGTTCTTCCTCCTTATACCTCCATAAAACCCCTTGTTGAAGCATTGATGCAGTTAGTTTCTAATTCAAATGAAGTGTTTGTTCATTTCTTTTGGTGCAAAGTGTAGATGAAAGTTGATTAGACCAATCAGTTTTGATGCATAACCACTTTAGTTAAGTTCTGTTTCATAGTATCTCTCTCTCTTTTCACCCCCCCCATTGTTAGTAGTAGAAATTCAAGGCCTCAAGGTGCATCAAAGGGAGCTAGCCCCTAATCTAGAGATTCATTCCTCAAATTTGCCACCCACAACAAGAAGAATGTCTCCATTGTGTCGCGTGGATAAAGGGAGCTAAGTATCCTTTCAGTGGGTGCAATCCACAACGTCAACAATCTGACAATGGCTGATGATATTTCATTCCATTATGTTCCATTCTTTCTAAAATGTTTATGCAATTCTTTTCTCCATGCTTCAAGGTTTTGAAAGAATGGTGGCATAATTTAAGCAACCTAGAAACCTTTAAAGTTGAGTTTTGTCAAAAAATATATCTAGAAACTAAGATATCTTTGTAATAATATGTGGTTGCATACGGATTCTTCCTTGATCAAGGTGTAAACCAAGGAAATCAATATTGGGTTGACCAATAACCATTTTACTACTAAACAAACAGATACCATGTTGTTAAATGGCTATATACAAAATCTCTATGTAATGTCCCCCTTTTTGGCATAACTTGATTATAGACCCTTAGCTTGGTTTTGTTCCCACAAGGCTAAGGAAAAGAAATAAATGGGAACGATGAAAAGGCCAATCAAAGAGCAAAAAGATCAAAAAGTACTAAAGTATTCTAATTTTCAGTTGAGTTGTGCAAAAGTGTTTTTTGTTTATTTTTAACTTAAGTGGGGGACCTTTAAGGGTTATGGGAGCCCAACCCCTCAAAAAGGTAATTCAACGGAAAAAGTGTTTATGATTCAAAAAGTCACCTCCCTCCAATTTAGGCGCCACTGTTGGGGATGATTATAAGAAGAAATTGAAGGTTCATTTGAAAAGTTATGAATCTTTTGAATATTGAATTGTTGATCAAGTATGTCAAACTTGTTCACCACAACTTGAGGACGAAAACCTTCAAATGTGCCAAGGGCTTCATTTAGGGCAGCTCTATTCAAGGGCTGTAATTGTGCTTCAAATTTGCATGGTTGAATACAATTGATCTTACAAAGTTGTTTTGAAACACCACCTTCATTCAAGATTGTGCGAACTCATTGTAGAGCTAGAAAATTAAATTTGCAGGTCAAAGAAGAGGGGCAAAATACCCTAGGGCAGCAAAAAGGCTCCCTATGCATTGGCGACTTTCTTTGAGCATTGAGTAAGTGCCTTAGGGCATGCTTGGGCTTGCTCCAGTGGTGAGAAACAAGTCAAAGGTTGATAATAATATTTCTAATATTATTATTATATTTTTCTAATCATTTTGCAAGCTGAATTGGGGTGATTTGAGGGCTGGTTCCCAGAGAAATAATTCAGAAATTATTTATATTATTTTCCTAGTGGAGGGATTCACCTAGGAGGGATTAAGAGTGTTTTTGGGCTCTAAAATTGGAGAGAATAATAAGATATTTTCTGATTTATATTCTGAAAATTATAATATTAATTTCCCAACATTGGCGACTTGTTTTGGGAGACTTGGAGGGCTTGTTGAAGGGCAAGCTAAAGGTTTTAACATTCAGATTTTATTCTATATATTTTTCCAAGTGTGGCAACTTCATTGGAAGGGTTAGTTTGCTAAATGGCAGCCCTAATGTGTCCATTGGAAGATATAATATTTTATATGATTTTTGAATAAATATTTGGGAGTTTTTGCAAGAGTTTCCAAGCAGATTTGAGCAAGAAAACGCAGCTATAAAAATCAGAATTATTGCAGGGATAAATTCAGCCTCATCGCCATTCCCACCTTACCAAAAAAAAGGTATTTATTTCAGTTTTATATTCAGCATTTTTAGAGTTATTTTGGAGTGTTTGTTGCTTGGCATTTGGTCATTCTTTCTAGCTAGGGTTTGTTGGTTTTGGGGGTTCATATTTAAAATTATTTTAGTTTTTCATAAGGGTTTGTTGGAAAGCCCCTACTTTGCTTATTTGTCCCATTTGAGTAAATTACACTCTAAATGCTTGACATGATCCTAAACAAACTTTGAGAAAACAAAGATATCATCTATACAAACTGCACAAAATTCATTCAAATGCTTTAAGCCATTATCCATTCTTCTTTGAAAGTAAGTTAAAGTAGTGATAAACCTGAAAGGCATGACAATCCATTAAAACAAACCACAAGGAACTGAGAATGTCGTTTTATACTTATCTATTTGTTTGACCTTAATCTGCCAAATGCCTGACTTGCAGTCAAACTTAGAATATATGTTGCACTGCATTGTTCTTCTCATCAAGTCAGTAGCAAAAGGAATAGGATAAATGAATAGCATAATGATATCATTAAGAGGCTTGTAATTTATGCATAACCTTTTCTTACTTCTTCCCTGTTCAAATCTTTTATTTACAAAAAATGTTGCACATGAAAATGCTCTTGGCATTATGAATACACCATCCAATAATTCTTTCAGTTACTTATCCGTTTCTTTTCTATCAAAAGGAAACATAGGATACGTTTTTTCTTTAGGAATTGTCTTTTTGTTCTACCCTGTTTATGATCTCACATTCTTCTTGTTTTGGAGACCAATATTGTAACTACAACAATCTCTGACAACTTTTTCTTTGATGTATGCAAGTTATGCATCTTCTTTGACTAACCATGCACTATTGTCTGACATCTTCTTCTTTCTAGGAGTGGCTCTCCTAATTTCTTTTTCAGCTGCCTGCTTCTATACTTATCCATTTCTTTTCTATCAGAAGGAAACAGAGGATATGCTTTTTCTTTAGGAATTGTCTTTTTGTTCTAGCCTGATTATGATCTCACATTCTTCTTGTTTTGGAGACCAATATTGTAACTACAACAATCTCTGACAACTTTTTCTTTGATGTCTACAAGTTATGCATCTTCTTTGACTAACCATGCACTATCGTCTGAAATCTTCTTCTTTCTAGGAGTGGCTCTCTTAATTTATTTTTCAGCTGCCTTCTTCTTATAGAAGCTTTGTAGCACATCTTGCCATGATTCATTGTCAAATACTTTTGAATGTTGTTCATCCTATCCTGCAATTTTTTCTTTTGTAAACATCAACCTAGGAATATGTACAAGTTGGGAACTATGATGGAGGATAACATAACAATTAGTTTGTACAAATAGGGCATATTGGAGAAGGAAAATATTTCCTAATAGAAAATATGCTTTCTAGTTGTTATACTCTATAAAGTCTACAAAGAATGTACAATTATGAATAACTAATGGCACCTTATAGGCATATTGACCAAAATTTAGTTGGACATCTATTATGGATGTCCCTGTGATATCTAACAGATTTCGTTGCCAGTATTCTTCGGGAATAGCTAATGTTTTGGCAAATAACCTGGGTGATCCAATATCTAAGAAAGCATGTAAATAACTTTTATTACCAGAAAGCTTAATATTTACAAAGATATATGTGGCATTATTGGTCATGAAGGTACTGCAATTGACTCAGGTTGGACATCAGGCTGACTCGTAGGCAATCAAAGAGAATTCCAGATTTTCTTCTATATTACTCAATCTATCCCTAATTTCAGTGAAAGCTTTAACAAGATTTTTGCCTGAATTCTTGTGGATCTTGTTTCTACAACAGTGGCTTCTTGAGTTTCCAAGATTCTCTTATGTCAGCTTGATGAAGTGTCATTTTGACCTTTTTCTTCCATTTCTTCATATTCTTATTCTTCATGTTCCTCTTCTTCATTGTCCTCATATTCTTCTTTTCTCATGAAGAGGGGTGCTCTATATCCATGGTCTACTTTCAATTTCCTTGGAGCTTTTGAAGAATCACATGAACTAGAGTCTGATATTGTTTTAGCTTTTTCTTCAGTTCTTTCTTCTGCTTTGTCAGCTCAACTTCCTTTTGCTTACCCTTGAAGAGTACTTGATTCATCTCTTGTAAACTTCGGGCATTTCTGTAAATTTCTTTATTCTTGTGAGAATCTAGCTATAGGTTGACCGTCTAGTTGATTTTGAAGCAACTAGACTATTGGATCATTGTCCTCATTGTCAGATGACGACTTCTTTTTCTCCTTTAGAATCCTTTCGTGCAGTATTTTGTCATTGTCTTCTCTCATCATATAAATCTGTTCAATGATTTCTTGAAGTTCATAATACTGCTCATTGGGAGGTTCTAGTGCTTCTTCTGAAGTTACTGTTGTCAACCTGGAGCTGCGCCCTGATTCGAGGACGTGCGCGAAACGGCCAGTCCTCTATCCGACTGAAACAATGGGATCTTCTCACGAGGGTGGGTGCCTCAATAGTGAGAAGAACCTCCAGAGAAGGTTGGTACCTGTATGATGTATCAATGAAGATTCCTACTCTACGTTGCTGACTACAGTGGAAAAGGGAGAAAGAAAACTTAAAGGGGAAATCCTACTTAAAAGGGGTGATACACCAAGATTTTGATCCTACTCAGCTTGGAACCTTGAACACTGAACAAACAAGAGAGAAGGAAGACCTTAGACTTCAAATTAATCACTTATGCATAAGTATTTCATGCAGAGGTTCGATCCAATAACTAAAACCTGAGGGAAAACGATGGAGAGAGGTCTGATAAAAGACATTTTGCAGCCACCTAACATCCACTTACAATTTCAGCAAAAGACAATAAAGAACACTTTAACATGACCTGCACAAGGATAATATAGCAACTAGGTACGAAACAGAATTTGGGAAGGGAGAAAACTCTACCACTTATACAAATTGTTGAAGAAATATACACTATGCCACGCTTGAAATCTGAAAGTACAGTCCTTATTGATCGAAGAGGTTACACAACTCACCAATGGCAGAGTCTGGTCTAACCAAGAGAGATTGGATGATTTTTAACCAAAGCTGAAATCCTTTATATAGAACATTACAAGAGGCCAAAGATTGGCGTAGAAACTTACAAAGAAAGATTCACTTTGGTTAACTCGAGGCTTTACTTGGCCTTTCAATAAAATATATTTTTCTCTTTGTCCTTGCATGAAGCTTCTTCGTTTGATGAAGCGAACTTATCTTTGTTATGAACCGCCCACCTCTTTTTGCATGGAAATCTTCTAGTGGATGCGGTGTTTGATCAATTAGTCAACTCTAAATCTGGAATAGTCAACTCCTCGTTCGAACTCAGAACCCCTGTTGAAGCTGAGTTAGACTTTCGGATGCATGGACAGCATGGAGACGAACAAGTCTTCAATAATCAGTCAACTGAAACTTTGACCGTTTATTCGAAAATAGCTCCAATGTTTGCATGTATTTCGTTCTAATTTTGATCGTGTCTATTTTTGGCAGGATTCCGTATTCAATTCTTCGTTGGATTATCTATTTTCTATTCTTTTTTGCGCAGTCGGCCTCCATTTATTTCGGATTTCCTGTTATCTCCTTAGTCTCAACGGTTACTTCCCGCGAGCAAAATTTGACGGCCTGCGGGACGTCACCGAAAGCTTTATTATTTTCTTCGGCTATATTTATGCGGGTTTATTTCTGCCCATTTTCCTTTACTCTTTTTGTTCGGGCTTTTTCCCGCGGCCTTTTTTTCTCTATCGGCGCTTTTGTATTGAACGCTAAGTTATATTCCCGCGGGTTTATTCTCTTCGGGCTATTTGTCCGAATTCCTTCGGACTTTGGATTCCAATTGTGTTTTCCTTTGCATTTTTGAAACGTCCTTGGTCTTCGTATATATATTGTCTTAAGCCATTTCTGAATTCCTTCGGACTTTTTGTCCGAAGGATTCTTTCCGTTGCCTTTCCCTCCGAAATGCCTTTCGGGATTTCAAACGTGCCCTTCGAAAATTCCAAGTGTCCTCCGCCAGTCCAAGTGTCCTCCACCAGTGCCCTTCGGAAAAATTGGAGGGCACCCGGGTTTTTTGCAAAAGTCTGTGATTTAGTCTATGTGCCTGCCCGAAGGGTGGTGCCCTTCGGCTTTTTTGAAAGTCACCCTTCTGAAGGGTACCCTACCCTTCAGAACTCTTGAAATTGTCTCTTTTCCGAAAAATTCTTGGCTTCTTTTGTGCGGGCTTTCCGTCTTGTGGTCCTCTGAATTTCCTCGGACTATTTGTCCGAAGGAATTCCTTCGGACAAAAGTCCGAAGGATATCCCTTTTTCCTCCTAAGTGCTTTCCTGTTTGAGTCCGTAGAAAATTTGACTGATTCCATAGAAAATTTTACTGACTGAGTCCATAGAAATCCTACAGAGGAAAACTATGTATTCTTCATTCCTTGGCTAGAGACGTGAACGTTCTAAATAGCAGGAGACAATCTGACTTGTGGCAGATTTGTTAACAGTTACATAATTCCACCACGCTTGTGCTGGAGGGATCTCAAAAAATGCTTTTGTTGGAAGATTGACATTCTTTAATGGACAATCAATAGCATAGTGCAAGCATTGACAAATATGGCATTTGACATTTTTGGGAATTGGTTTTGGAGTAGAGCATTTCCTAAGCAGTGTCCTAAGCTTTTTCTTGACCTAGTGGGGAAACATATTTTTTGTGATTGGGACTAATTTAAATTTTCTTTTTCTTTTGAAATGTTTATTTTCTAGTAAATTCCACGCTCTAAGGTTAGACCAAGGACCCTTTTTGTATTTTCAAGTTGTCCGTTTAGGCATTGGCTTGAGATGGGAGACATGACTACATCTACAATGTGATTTACAACCCCAAGATTGACCAACAAAAGACTTTTTACAAAAACCTTGGAGGTTGTAAGATGTGTTATACTCACCTTTATTACTGGCTACAAGTTTTTGGAAACATTGATTTTCTAATTTTCTATATACAAGATTCCTAAGCTTAGTAAGACTAAATTTTCAGGGGCTGTACCTTTCTTTGTCAATGACTTAATGCCCAATGTCCTAATTTACGGGGAAGCAATGACAAGTAATAGCATTCTACCATTGGTTGATGTCAATCGTCAGCTATGTAAACAAGTCTTTCAAATGCTAATGAGTATTCATCAAACTTGCTCAAGTTACAAAGCTTCATGGAGTACATTTGGGCTCGAGGTTCTTGAACTTTAACATCTTTTTCAGAACAGACTTCCTTAAGTATTTAAAATTCTAACTGATTTAAACCTAATCTAGTTATATCCTGCTTACCATAATCAGATGGTTTAACTTGTCCTTTTTCATGAGGTCCTTCCTCTATCAAGTTTTCTCACTAGTCTCTAGGTTTTCCTGATAACAACTTGAAAGCATAAAAGACTGTTTTTCCCAGTGTTCTTGCCCATTCAGGATGACCTAATTCAAAAAATTTAAATGTTATCTATCCACAACATTATGGCATCATACGGGTCAATTAATTTATCAATATTGATAATATACCTATGTAAATTGGCTGACCTGAGATTGGTTGTACTGGGCGTTTCATCCAGCACTAGTTCTCTTAATGGATCTGAAGTTCTTCCAGGTTCTACTTTGGCATATTGTTCTAGAAGCTCTCGTTCTTCTGCAGATATTTCTTCCGAAGATATGATGGAGTCTTCTCCTTCAGATTCTTCAGTCTATGAGAATTATTCAAAATCAGGTTCATAAGCTTGGTTGATCTATTGTATATCCTTTTGGGCTCTTTGTTGTACTTCTGCCATCCAGTCTATTTCTTCTACCTCTTCTTCCTTAACAACTTGAATTTTGAGTATTTCTGCACTATTGTTATTCCTTGGATGGTTATGATGTTCTGATGCTGCCTTAATGCCTTTTTGTCGAACAACATTTTCTCAAGAGAGAGGCTTATCCCATTCTTCATCCAAACTATCATGTTGTGCTTGAGCAACGAGAATCTTCCTTGCATAGGCTCTAACTCGATCAACTTTATCTGCAACTATGGTAAGCAAGTCACAATAAGCTTGCTCATCTTTCTTTAATTCCTGCAGAGAGCTTTCTTGGGAAGAGAAGCTTTGGAACATCTCATTCTCAAACCCTTGTTTTTGACTCATAGTTCCAAGAAGTTTGGAAGAGGCATGAACATTGGCTTTTATCCAGGATATCTCAGTCTCTACTTCAGTAAAATGTGACTGAGAGGTTGACAAAAGTTTTGAGATATATGACTCAAATTTTATGGCAAACTGAGATAAGCTAGTACTAATAGATTCTACACTATCTTGAACATTCAAGACATCACTAGCAACATCATCATTAATTTGTTGGACAAACAAGTTCCATTGTGCAATCCAGTTTCTTTGTGATTCAGACGACTTTCCATCCTTGCCAAATTCTCTATGAAGTCTGGCTTCATATTTTCTCCATTGTGTCTTGTCTGTGTTATACATAGAAAATGATTATGTTGTGGGCCACTGATGAACTCTCAAAGACTAGCTAAGCAAAAAAATCTCAATAGGCTTGAACACAACTCAAATGTGATGATGAAATCAACTCCAAACTCTTATTATCTTCCCCAAAACAACTTCATACACAACTTACAAATACAAAGCTTATGCCATATCCACCATACAAAAGCCAAAGATAAAAATCCTCTTATAGAAAACCCATGAAAGAAAAAAATGCAACGTTACCGGTTCGCCAGTTTTGACTGGCATTGGGCACCCCAATGCGAACCTCGTTCGGGTTAGGGGTTCGGTTCGCTGCCCCAACGCCGAGGGTTCACCCTTGGGCACCCAAGTGCATTAGGGGTTCTTCCTGGTGCCCAGGTGCCCAAGGGCGAATCCTAGGCGTTCAGGCAGAGACCCGAACCCTACACCCGAAAGGGTTTTGCACCATGTTCGGCCAAAAGCTGCAAAAAACATTTATTTTATTTTTTTTCCTTTTTCACCAAACCCAATGCAATTAAACAATTAAAAACACCTTCCTCAACCCTAAAAGCCAAAAGCAAAAGCATACTTCAACACAAATGAGAAGAACAAAGTTGCAAAAGGAAAAACACTTGGCTCTTATTTTTCTAATTTTCTCATTGCATACTTCAACTCCATTGCTGTTGTAGGTTTGAATCTTCATCAAGCATCATTCTAGTCATTTGCCTATGGTGATTGAGGAGCCATTTGTTGTCAAGGTAAGTTTTATATTGTTTTATTTATTTATTTTTGTCATTTTTTAAATTTTTATTAGTTTCTAACTGCTGCCCTAGGGTTTGTTTTGATTTTTTTTTAATTTTGTGTTTGTTTTTTAACTTGTAGTTATATATACTATTACTACAATGTCTCATAGCTCTTCCTCCCCCGGCCAAAGGCAACACAAAATGGACTTGACACACTCACCCTTGTGGAAATATACAACACTGATAGACCAAGTTTCAGGTGGTGGGGCCTATATTTGAAAATGCAATATTTGTGATTCTCAGTTCACAAGCTCATACTATAGGGTGAAAGCACATTTATGTCACATTCCTGAACGCGGAATCAAATTTTGCAAAAGGAAGACTAACTCTCCATTGCCACATTCAAAAATACTTGAATTCATCAAGGAACAAGAAGATGCAGATGCCGCACATGCCATGAGACTCAGTCACTCTCTAGCAAAGAAAGGCAAGGGATCAGGGAAGCCACATGTTTCCCCAAGTCCTACTAGCGGTTCTCCAATTGTGCCCGTCGGAAGACATCCATTTTTGGGAGTACACTCTATACAAGAAGAGGCTTCTCTTCCAAACAAAAGAACAAGAGGACCATTGGATAGGTCTTTTCAAAATGAGAGCACGGAGATTTTGGATCAAAAAATTGCACGATGCATATATGCAAATGGGTTGTCTTTCAATGTAGTTCAATCACCATATTGGCAAGATATGGTGAGAGCAATGATTGAAGCCCCAAAAGATTCCAAAGGCCCAGGGTTTGAAAAAATCCACACCACTTTATTGGCGAAAGAGAATCTGTTGAAGATTGTCTTTCAATGTAGTTCAATCACCATATTATTGCAAGGTATGGTGAGAGCAATGATTGAGGCCCCAAAAGGACACCTTGTGCTGTCCACTCAATCAACCTCCAAAAGATGGGGAAGCAAATTGACTAGATCAAGCAAGTGTATGATGAAGCTAAGCAAATTCCACCAACCATCAACATTTATTGGCGAAGGAGAGAATCTGTTGAAGATTCTTTGAAGCCAATCAAAGATTCATGGGCTGAAACAGGGGTCTCCATGGTCTACATTTGGGCTCGAGGTTCTTGAACTTTAATATAGACTCGATGATTGAGAAAATAAAATTCATCATTAATGAAAAACAGCAAGATCCTAAGGAGAAATTTTTCAAACAAGTGCATTCTATCATTGTTGAGCAGTGGAACAAAATGACCACCCTGCTACATCTCCTTGCCTTTGCATTGACTCCTCGTTTCTATAGCATATTCTTTGTCGAGGAGGGTGCCACCATATAGGGATGTCGAAGTGGCTGAAGGGTACAAATTGGCATTGTCTAGGATATTCCCTGATCCCAAAATAGAAGACAAGGTTACGAGTGAGTTTGGGGCTTTCATTACCTCCCGAGGTCATAGTCTTGGTGCTCTTTGGAACAAATACAAGAAGGATGGTCCTATGTGGTGGTACCTTCATGGCCAAGGATCACCAAACCTACAACCTCTTGCAATCAAGATCTTGTAACAGGTAAGTTTTTAAATTTATTAAAGTTTTTAAGTTTTTCTTTTTCTTCTAAAAATTTTAAATTTATGTTTAGATTTGAATATAGGTTGCAAGTTCATCTTCTTGTCAGTGGAATTGGAGCACATATAGCTCCATTCATTCACAAAAGTGCAACAAGCTCGCAGCTAAAAAGGTCGAGGAGTTAGTCTACATACACTCCAATTTGCGTCTTCTATCGCACAAGAGCCCAGAGTACAAGGAGAGGGCGTCAAAGCATTGGGATATAGATCCGGAGGTTGTTGACTTGGATGCTTACATATCCTACTTCTCATTAGTTGACATTGGCAGTCCTTCAGCTTCAACAACACAAAACGTAGCTAGCGGGAGTGGCAATGCTGATAGTCCATGTGGTTCTACTTCTAATGAACCACAACATCATGATGATGTTGATGCTCTCGATGAAGAGCAATATGACTATGAAGATTGACTTTTATAGTTTGACGTATCTTGTAATTATTTACAGCCACGAGATAATTATTGATATTTTATATTTTATATTTAAATATATATGATTTATCTTATTATCATTTTTGTTTAGTGGCTATAGTTATCATTTATCAATTTATCATTTATCTGTTTAGTGGTTAATGACAATGGCACTAATTTCCTATGTATTAGGCTAAAATTTCTATATTTTTTATTTTTTTATATATTTTTTGTACAGACGAACCCAATAACGAACGCAAGGAAAAAAATTGCCGTATCGGCGTATCGGGTTCTTCGAACCAGCACCAAAACCAAAAACGAACCAGTAATATTGAAGAAATGAGATGAAAACACAAGGAGAGCAAAGCAATGTGCCACACTCCACTTCCTGGAATAGTGAGATATGTCTCCCACTTGTGCAATGGTCAAAAGTAGGGGGAATCATCTTTAGACCAACTCGTTATCACCATGTGCCACCAAGATATGGCGTCCCACTTGACATGTGTGTACAACAAGAGTCAAAATAGGTAAGGAATGTCTTTTTGACAAAAGACAACACTCACAATCATGTCCACACTAGAATAGCGGTCTTTGTCTTCCACTTTGCACAAAAGTCAAAATAGGTAAGGAATCTCTTTTTGACAAAAGACAACACTCACAATCATGGATTCCACACTAGAAATTTCGTCCCACACCATCCATGTCAAACAACAAAGCAATGGCCCCATGTTCCTTGGTGTAGAAATGCGCTCTACATGCCACCTCACCAATATGAATAGTGACTGCCACCTCACCAACATGAATAGTGATTGCCACCTCACCAGCATGAATAGTGACTGCCACCTCGTTAGCATGAACAGTTACTCTGCGACCCCATCAGCATGAATAGTGAATTCGCTCTGTATCAATCACCTTCCAAGCTCATAACTTATGACCTTTTGTGACTGTTGGCCATTCTGTATATCATACTCTTTCTCTTTTCATCTTGTTGCTTGGGAATCTTTCTTTTGTCTGAAATCATTCCATAAATTTCTCCTTTCTGTAATTTTGATTTCAGATTCGTTCTCCTTCGTCTTCTTTGGGAATCAAGGCAAGCTTTTTGCTAACCCTATTGGCTAATAGATCCAATTGTGGATCAATATTATTGGAAGAAGCAAAGCTAACAATGGAGGGGAATGGAAATATGGGATCAGAAAGCAATTTCCTAGAAGAGCTGATGTTAAATCTAGATTCATTGTTTAGCATGGATGAAGGCATTTGTGGCTCTTTTGTACTATATCTTAGAATTTGTTTTGCGCTTTGGGGGACAAGGCTCTTAGTACTAAATTGTTTGAGTAGGTGTCATTGTTGTGGTATTTGTTGTGGTAATTCATCACCAAGGCGTTCGCAACACTCTCATAGAGGAGCAGAAGAAGCTAGAAAACCTGTAAGGTTGACAGTTGCAACACGGAGACGAACTAGGTCTGGGTTTCAAGAAAATATAGATCCCGACACTGGTAAATCTTGAAAAAAAGAAGAGGGTTCTTCAACATACTAAACTAAATGATATCCAATTATAAAATCCATTGGATTAGTGTGGCGACCAAAACCAACAAGATATTTAGATGCAAGGGAATGTCAAACTCCTTTAGGGAAATTAGGAGCTATAGTATTTAGCAGACGAAACACATACCCAATAGTAGCATTTATTGATGTAGGGATCACTTGCACGTCCTTAAAACTCTATACATAATAGAAATGCATTACAAATATTTGTATCATTTAATCTAAATTGAAATTAAGTTGGATGCAACACAGACCGTCAGAAGTTAAAACTCCTGTAAATTGACCTACTACACTTTCTTCCTAGTTAAGGTTTCTGACATCTATCAGTGTTGCAAAATACCTTGCTCCAATTTCATAGTTGAAATGTGGGTAAACTATAATATCAATCTGGGCATAATGAATATGGTAGTAGCCTTTCTTGGACTAGGACTCTACATCTTTCTCAGTTACAAAAGGTAGCCATATGGGATGAATACCTTCACCTTTAACCGTGAGGTTCATCTAAGAGGACTTAACAAATTTAAGCATTTTTGGCTTTCAAACCTTTTTCGGGGTATAGAGTTGATTTCTGAATTTCATGAAATGAGATAGAACCATCTTTTTCTAGATTAAAAGTGGTTTCATCTGAAATGTCGCTTTCTCACTATTTATAAACTCCAAATTTTTTTTTTAGTTCTTTTCCAATATTGGGTATCAATAACAAAATAAGCAACAACATACAAGATTAATATTCTAAACTCTACTGATAACACCAAGACACCATGGATTTCTTTATTTCAATAAGCTGAAAATAAATGGAACTGAAATCTTTTATTGTAGTGAGTTGAATACACATGAATATTGATGACAAGATAGTTGGGTATTGAAATAACACACAAAAATACCTAGTTTATGCAATGTACAACCCAAGTTTACTATGGACATACAACAAAAAACACTCATTAAAGATTTGTGTTGAACATCTGCTCATAAATATAGTTGACAACAGTGTACATAAGTACTGTAGCAATAGTACGGGTCACTTTAGCAATAGTACGGATCACTTTAGCAGTAGTACGTATCATTGTAGCAGTAGTACGGATCATTGTAGTGGTTGTACGGATCACTATAGCAGCAGTATGGATCAATGTAGCAGTGTTGTAGCAATCTGAAAATAGAATAAATTTCAATCTTTCAGCACAAATATGATCACTGGATGGAATCACCACAATTGGAATTAGAGAGTTTATGTCCTCCAATCCTGCACACCAAAGGGTTTTCGTCCGTGGGTGAAAATATGAACACAAAGACTCAAACTCTAGAATAGGGTTTGATTTCAATGAGTAATAAATAATAATTCCTTTTGAGCCCAGCTCCTCCTTTTATAATAATCATT
Organism: Torreya grandis; assembly: GCA_037957365.1. Classification (NCBI taxonomy): domain Eukaryota; kingdom Viridiplantae; phylum Streptophyta; class Pinopsida; order Cupressales; family Taxaceae; genus Torreya; species Torreya grandis. The sequence continues at coordinate 1,233,207 of JARHVA010004259.1, read as the reverse complement.
TTAATTCCAACCCTAAAAGCGTTTAAAATACTTTAATAAAATATCACTTTTTTTCTCGCTTTATAATAATAATACATGTGTCATTTACCATGTTATAAAAATGGAGTGACTTAGGACCACTTCAGATATTATTATTAAATCATTTCCCTAACTTTATCCCTTAGCCTATGGGAAATAACAAATAGGTTACGAGTCCTCTAATTAGATTAATTCAAAAAAGGGGACATGACATCATCTAAGAAGGTATGAAGTGCTTGGACATAGGACAAACAATCATGAGAAGTGCTTGTGATAACCATCTTCTAGTTGTTTGGACACAAATCCTTTGATGTAAAAGGGAATTCTTGACGGAAGGTTAATGTTGAAGACATAGGCGGCTTACACTTGCCCTATCAAGGCCACCTGCCTATTAGCGAGACTTACATTTGTGTTGCTTCCTTCACCCCCATATTGCAACGTTTTTGCAGTAACACCAAACTATCTTTCCTGAAAACACAAGAAAATAGTCATTTCTCACAATGTTGCCACTTCAATATTTCAAAGACAAAGAACATAGTTTTATTGCTTTGATCTCAAAATATATAGATGACTCCATAGACTCCAAGCTCTGATACCAATTTCAGTGCACAAGCATGTGACCATTACACAATTTCAGAATCTCATACACTATAAACATATGCACTTTTCTTTTCTTGGATGTATCTGAGTGGATCCGCAAGACCCCATAGGATCCTAGACGTATCCAAGGTGTATCCTATGGGGATCCAGATCCGACACACTTCGGATCAGGATCCGGGGACCTACAGAGGAAGATCCGGCTATGTAGTTGATGGTTTGATCACGACAAGTAACACTTCAAATCTCATTGAAGAATAAAATGCAAACTTCAACACATTTGGAATGACTGACCTAGGAGTGCTGCACTATTGCCTAAGAATTCAGGTCTTACAAGGAAAATAACAGATTTTCATTTGTCAGACAAAGCATGCTGCAGATTGCTTGGGAATTTAGAACAGAAGCCTTAAATCATTCTTATACACCCATGTAAAGTGGACTCAAATTGTTGAAGGAATAGGAATCTCAGAAAGTTGATGAGAAGTGGTACACACAGCATGCTGATAGTTTGATTTATCTCACAACTACCAGCCTTGATATCAGCTTAGCTGTAGGAAAGTTTTCAGTGTCAAAAGAGTCATCAAATACATCAAGAGAACACTGAATTTAGGTAGCCTACTTGAGCAGAATAATTACTCTAATTTATGTGCTTCTTCCTGCTTGCCTTCCCATGGCGGCTACAAGATGCCTGCAAAATATATGCAATTATTCATATTGTCCTAATACCACTGCTCCAGATGTTTTTTCCTGATGGTGGATCATGAATTGTGATCTGAAATACGTCGATCAATAATTTTTTTCACAGTTTATCCAAAAATTCTTTTTACCATTTCATGGACTATTAAAACATAAAATCTCTTAACACACTAAATTGTTGGAACTTAGATGCATATTGGCAGAAGCAATTAATTACAAAATTTGTAGCATAGAATTATTTCTAGAATTCTAATGGAATGAACCTTGAATGAAGTGACACAAAAATATGCACAAACGCAACAATATTTGAATACAAGAACTAACTATTTTATTGATTTGAGAGGCATTGCATAACTATCTTTGAGAAAAAGTGTCAACTCTTACCCTGCTTATTACAAAAATGTAGCAATTTGTGAGAAGATATGCACAGCTATATGATCCAAACCACATGGCCCAGGATGGCGGCTCGGAGGACAGCCCTGTCACTTGGCTATAAATCTATAAGTTATAGAACATGCAATCGAAAACTTTTATAGCAGTAAACCAAATCACATTCGAATGCAGAATATTTTCAGAATAATGCAACTTCTATTAAATGAGAAAGAACAGGGTATGGTACATAGGCATACAATGTTCAGCAACGTTGAGAATGGAAATTCCTGTGATCAGAAAGGAGGAACCACTTCCTACTGGTTTGTCTAGACTGTCATGAAAACATGGATGACCATTCAATGTTAGATGTTCAAGGCATGCTAACATTGTGCTTATGATCTCTGTTGATGATTGATAATGGGACATGAATGGGTATGGTACATATGCGTGCAATGTGCAGCATGGCTGAGAATGAGGATTCCAATGATCAAAAAGGGAGCAACACTTCCTAACTGATTTGCCTAGACTATGATGTGAAAAAAACACCATTCCATGTATGCACCTCTTGGGTTTGAATGGTTAATATGTGTGTGTGTGTGTAATTAAAGAAAGCAATTACAAAATAAGATGGTTGTGAAATGGTTCAACTTCTACAACAAATGACGATTCACCTTCATGTAGGTGTGCCGTTTGACTTCCCCATGTGCAATATGTTGACAGGTGTGAAGGCATGACACACTCTGAGAATGATGTTTTGTGCATGGCAAAAAGAGGTGCAAAATCTCCACATGACGACTACGTGTTCTAGATGTTTTGTAGCATGGTGCAATGTGTTGCAACATCTCCACATGGGGTTTGTGGGATCTTGGATGTTTTGTGGCATGAGGTCTCTACATGGCAGTTGCACCATCCTAGATTTTTTTTGGCTTGCCACGATGTGGCGCTACATCTCCACATGGCGGTTGTGTGATCCCATATGTTCTAAGGCATGGTTCGATGTTGCACAAGGCCTCCACATAGCATTTGCGCAATCCTCAATGATTTGTGCATGGTGGAATGTCTCCACATGGTGGCTACACAATCCTAGATGTTCTACAACATGGCACCATGTGGCATGACATCTCAACATGGCAGTTGCCCTAAAGTCTGCAAATATGTGCAAGTAGCGTGAAGTGTGTGAGCATGCACAAGGCTATGCGGCATTGCGTACAGTTCCTTAGTGCTCGACCTCAACTCAAGGTGTGTCAATATAGTTGAGCAATGCTTAGGAGAACAACAGTATGATAAGATGATGGCGTAAAGTTGGTGTGAATATCAACCTATGTAGAAGTCCTCGGTGTTGTGCTCTACCTCGGGATGTGCCAATTGAGTGGAGCAACGAGTGAGGATTGTCGACTGTAAGGGCATGAGCTGGCACACTACTGCATGTAATTGTGCAAAGTTTCCAAATGACAGAGTATTGTAGATAGAAGGTAGTCTTTCAATTAGAATTGATTTGTGCATGATGCAATGTCTCCACATGGTGGTTGCACAATCCTAGATGTTCTACAACATGGCACCATGTGCGGTGACGTCTCCACATGGCAATTGCCTTAAATGTCGTAGATATGTGCAGGTAGCATGAAGTGTGTGAGCATGCACAAGGCTATGCGACATTGCGCACTATTCCTTAGTACTCGACCTCAACTTAGGGTGTGTCAATCGAGTTGAGCAAAGCTTAGGAGAATAACAATAAGACAAGATGACAGCGCGAAGGTTGGTGTGAATATCAACCTATGTAAAGTCCTCGATGTTGTGCACTACCTTGGGGTGTTCCAATCGAGTGGAGCGATTAGTGAGGATTTCCAACTGTGAGGGTGTGAGCTGGCAAACTATCACATGATATTGTGCAGAGTATCCAAATGATGACAAGAGTACTATAAATAGAAGGTAATCAAATATAGCATACCATAATGGCAGATGACAGACTTGTGATGCAATTAGGCTCTGTTATATAGGCAAGAACCTTCGAAGAAGAAATTAAGTATTCTTTTTGGCTGTTTAGGGAAAAAGGTGACACAAAAATCCAAAATTATTACCTGGAATTGCCCAACTAAACTATGTTAATTGAGTTACGCGGTTTCCCTTTGTCTTCGAGTTTCTATGTTATTCTCTATGAAACCTAGGGAAGATCCCTTAACCTAAAAATGCAAAAGTTTATCATGAAATCATATTGACTGAAGCAGATATTCTGATAAATCATGAACAGTGTACAATACAATCTTGATGCAATTAGACTCTCTTAAATAGGCAAAATCATCCAAAGATAAATTTGATTAATATTTGTGACTGTTTGGGGAAAAAAGTCAGTACCAAATCCGAAATTTCACCTTGCTTTACCCAGCCATGCTTACTTTTGGGTTACAAGATGCATGATTGGGCTAAACCTCTCAAATACCTTGGATTATCTGTATCCTCAACAAAATGATGAGTTGGACTCATGGATGAAATTAAGAATAAGTTTCCATTCTAAGTATATGAATATTAATGGTATTAATAAATTTCTATTACGAGATTGCCTTGGCAAAAAAAAATTGTAGTATTAAGATATTATTCTTGATTAAGTGTGCAAGGTTGTATCTAATATCTGTAACCGTAACTTAATGTACCCCTTGGGACATATATAAAGACATCTACCTTGAGTTGTATATCGTGACTTGTAGGTGGAGTCAAATACACTAAATATGGAACTTCAGATATTCTATTCAATTGTTTTATAATCGATTTTATCGATTCTATTAATGTGTATGTATTCTTAGTATAGGGAACACATATGCGTTGGTATTTATTATTTAGCTTGTCATTTAAGATCTTGAATGGCAGTAAGCAATACATAAGAAATTTAGGAATTTGAACCTAAATTTAGAGCAACATGTAGTGATACTCCAAGATCATTGGTACTTGCGACATAAAGAAAAGCACCTGGTCCCCGAGTCTTCCTATGAGAGAGCTTTAAGGACAAATCACTTGAAAACAACTAAGCAAGACTTAAAAATAGATGTCAAATTTTTAAAATTAGACTTAATTCGATTAAATATGCAAAAAAGCTATAAATATTTTGTGTAACCTAGAAGGACAAAGATAAGATGGCCCCAAGTCTAGGATAAAAAAAAATACATTGGTCCCAACAAAACCATCAACAATGAAAGCAAAATTTTCAGCTAGAGTGCATAATTTCTAACAATTCATCCAATATCTCTTCGTCCACAGGCACATTAGGACATCTTGTGTTGACCTATAAATCAAAGTTTTTTCTAGCCAACATTCATCTCTCTTTCTCAATCAAAGTGTCAGTTTTATTTTACCAACACCTCAGCAAGTCTCTATTGGCCAACAAGTACCCTTTTCGTTCTTCAATCAACGCTCTGAACAAGTCTCTCTTAGCCACCAATACCCTTTAGTTTTGTCAACCAACAAACATCTCTCTTATATGATACCTAACAAGAGCTTTGTCCTATACAAAGTGGAGAACACCATATACCTACATGCCCGCAAACTTAAGTTTCCTCTATCGTCTAACGAGCACCATACCTCTTTGTTGTGGGAGCGAGATGATTACATTTTCTTTTAGTTCACAAAATATTTGCACCATATGTTGCTCCTACAGCCCATTCAATTGGAGTATATGGCAAAACTGTTGGGAAACAATCCCATCAATAATGCTTGCTACAATGTCTTGGTGGATGTTGTTATTCTACTACAAAAGCAAATGACAGCGTTTTTTTTAAAATACTAAGCAGCTCAAGAACCACGTCAAAAAAATATCAAGAATGTGTATGTGGCTTGGGTATGGAGTGAAAGTGCTATTCGGGTTGTTGATGCTTGGACGCGCAAGGGACTGACTCCTCATTGTATTACACAGGGTCTCAAGTGGTGTGTTCCTATTTTGATTGAAAAACCTAGATATGAGGTCTTGATTGAGTGGTTTAATGCTCTAATTGGGCAAATGTCCATAACATGTCAAATTGGGGGAAAAGGTGGGTGTTTTATAAATATCACACCATTCTCGAGAAGATATATCATTTTCATTAATTTGTCTTTACAACAACACAACAGAAAGAAAGAAAGAAATTATATTAATGTCCACGGATGACCAAAAGTAGGTCAATGGGACTCAAGGATACAATCGTTAACAATAAAAAGTTCAAGGAAAGAGAATCCAAGAAACTAAAGCACATAAGACGAAGTAAAGCATTGTACCACTAATTAAGCTGGTAATGGAACCAATATTTAATACAAATAGCAATGAGGGGTGAACAAGAGCCTCTGTAATGCCCCCCTTTTCAAGCTAGTCTTTGGGATGAGACCCTTAGCTTGAGCGTTCCCAAGGGCTAAGGATTTTAAAGTCAAAAGGGGAACATTAGTAAGCTTCAAGGATATGTTTGATAAAGCACTTTATTAGCTAATTTTTGGGACCTTTTTAAAGGTCATCCAAAAAGTGCTTTTATAAGGAAGCTTGTAATATATCTTCTTATCAAAAGGAAAAAGTAATTCTCCCTCTCTATTTTGGACGTCACAATTGGAGGAAGAATATAAAAGGGAAGGGAGGCTCTTTTGAAAAAGTTATGTTGAATATTGATTTGGAAATTTGGATCAAGTATGTCGAGCTTGATTTCCACCTCTTGAGGACGGAAACCTTCAAGAAATGTCAAAGGTTTGGGGACGAAAACCTCCATCCCTTCTACTTGGGAAACTCTATTCAAGAGTTGTAAGTTTCAAAATTGCATGTGTACATGCAAGTGGATCTACAAAGGTGTTTTTGGACACCACCTTCACTGAGAAAATATTGCAAATTCTATCAAAAGTTGGTTTTTGATAATTTCACAGGTTTTGGAGAAGGGCGAATCATATTGAAGGCTTGTTCGTGGTGCGGAAGATCACCCAAAGGGGCGGTGACTTGCCTAGGGAGCTGGGCGAGCCACTTGGAGGGGTCGTTGGATGCCAAATAAGGTTGGATATTATTTTATTGAATTTTCCAGCTAGGGCGACTTGATTGGAGAGCGAATTTCGAGAACTTGAAGCTAATTGAGAGTGTTTTGCGAAGTATAAAATATTGCGGATATTTTATAGTAATTTTCCAGCTTGGGCGACTTGCCCTAGGGGTCCTTTGGAGGCTATTTGGAGGAATTTTGGTGAATAAAATATTCTGATTTTATTTCTTATAATTTCTGAGGTAGAGCAACCCAGTTGGGAAGGAAATTAAGCATCTTTGGAGGGATTTTAGACTCCCTTTGGCAAGGTACAAATTGCTATACTATTTCTGATTTTTGTGGCAATTTATCATTAAGGTTTGAAAGAAATTGGAAGGGAAAAACTAGGGTTTCATTTTGAAAATTCTGCCAATATTTTATGAGTGGGGCGATTCACTTGTTCAGTATTATCAAAGGTTTATAGGGTGCTTTTAGACCCTAAACAGTGAACAAATAATATTATAATTATTTGTGTATTTTTGGCATATTTTTTAGGGACTTTGACATCATCTTGAGAGTGAATCCAAGGGTAAAATTCTGATTTGTTTCATATAGTAATTTTCTGCACATAAGCGACTTGCATTGACGGTTTTTGAAAGCCATTGGAAAGGCTAACTAGGAAATATTTCATTCTGAAATATTTATATATTTTTTATTATTATTGGTGAGTTTTGCAAAGGTTTTTAAGGTTGATTTGGCAAGGGAAAATGCAGCTGTACTTTCATTAGAAAAATCAAAATATTGCAAGGGTAGTTTCCCAAGGTACATCCACATTTCTCTCACCTAAACAACGATTTATTACAGCAACCTAAACAGGGTTTATGTATGACATCATATGGATTAAAGGTGAAAATTCAGTGGATATATACCGCATTAGTATTGGAATTAATTGTGCAACATTGACGCCTAGGGTTTGTTTCTATTTGGGGTGTTTTGAGCATCTATATTTTAGCTAGGGTTTGTTGATTTATATATTCAAAATTCAATTTGTTTGGAGTTGATTAAGGGTTTTGTTGGGAAACCCTCTTTTTTCATCATTGTCCGAATTTGGAGACATTACAGCATCCGAAAGCATGTGTCGATGAAGACTGGAAGACCTCATCAAAAATCTTTGTTTGTGCCTAAAGTGGAGGGGTAATTTGAACCATCATCAATCACTCCAAGAAGATCTGATAGTGTTCCTCAAGGAGTACCCAATGTCGGAGGGGCCTAGTTGGTAGATCCTAAAGGGAAGCAAAGCACTTCCTCTAGAATCTACCCTAGCATCCAAGGCCAAGGTACTTCCCATAGTACAAAAGAAACGGGTAATGTGGGTATGTCCCTGTGGTTTGGGGGTGGTTGGCAAGTAGTAGGTCCACATCATCAGGGAGGGGTGAAGCCACACCAACGGAAGAAGCAGATCCAGGGTGCTGAGGGAAAGCAGGATGGGGAACTTGGGTACTCTGAGTAGTAATGATATGTTGAGAGAAGCATCAGTTGACTAATCTTTCAACTCTTATGTGTGATGCACCGTGTCCAAGGGACGCTTAGTGTTGCCAATCGTCTGGATGAGCTTGAAGAAAGAGGTGATCAACATGGGGGCTTTAGACCCTTTCGGCTCCTCCTATAGGGATCTACGTCAAAGGGTGACAGCCTCACAAAGATAAAGAGATAGGCACCGTTGGTCTAGATATCTAAGGAAAGTAGATAAAGAGTTGGCTAAGTCCCTACAGAGGCAGTGATATCGTCCTCGGATCTCATAGTAAATGGACCATCTATAAATGAAGAGTTCCTCAGTCTCCACCTCCTGGAGGGAGCAAAGATGGCAGATCCAATCCGGACAGAGAATGCGGTGATCTATTTCAACCCATAGCTGGTGAGAGCACACCCTCATCTGGCAATGGGGAAACCTCAAGCCATGGGACCAGTGGCGTTGGAGATACTGAGGGCGATAAAAAATACCATCCACTACTTGTAAGAAATGTTTGGCATGGAATGCAAGCTTGGTGTTGAGTGGATCAATGGGGACATCCAAGTGGTCCAAATATAGTCTATAGCTGTCCTCTCTAGCAGCTCTAGTGATGACATCCTTTGTGGGAAGGAGCCCGAGGGGGGGCATCCAAAGAAAATTATGCCAACAGATTTCTAAAAATGTTCTAAAACACAAAAAGGCTATCTGAGAATACAATGCAAAAACTATATTGCAATATAAGTTGTGATTTTAAAAAGAAATAAAAGAATATTAAACACATTGTCAAAAACAAGTTCAAAATCAATATCATTGTTTAACACGATAGACAAACAAACCAATTTTAATAATAGCAGGGGAAACAACAGTTTTAGAACATTGTTGGGTTTCAACAGTTGGGCAGATTTAGGTAATAAAAACTTCGGCATACAAGATTATTATGGTAGCATTTTCAGTGGCCAGGACTATCTAATACCATCGGAAGAGTTTCAAATGCTTATTATCAATAAAGTGGAATTGCAAAGGAGCTTACAACCTATGTTAAGGAAAAGATAAGCTAAGGGAAAATGTAGGTGCACCGACTGCAGTGGAAAGCTTCAACAATATGTCTCAGCACTTGCAGCCCCAGTTTCAGGCAGTGATCACCAAACAAAGAATGGCCCCTACACACACAGCTAAGGTGATGATTTCCAGCACGTGTATTCACATGCAACAGGGTGCGGCTCTCTTGATGCCAATGAATAGCCCCTGCCTATGGAGCTATAGCATCACCATGTTGGCAAAGAAAAAAGGGTCTGTGTATGGTGAGAGACAGCCCCATTTGAGACCCATCAACTGATATGTGTAGTAGATGAAAGGAATTAAATAGGTATTTTATCATAATTGTTAATTATATCACGATTATCAATTTCCTTTACCCTCCTATAATGCCACTGCCCATACTTCCATTTAGTGTTGATTTTTGTTGTTAAAGGTGGTTAATGAAATGATACAGGACACTGTGAACAATCACTTAATAGTCCTAAAAAGGGATCATCTCTCTAGGGCATTTTTTTCAGGTTTTTAAGGATTGAAACAATGTAAGTTGGCTGAAGGTTGAATTTCAGCCTTCTTTAATTGTTCCAGAAGAAACACTTCGACTTCAAGGCAAAAATATGATGAATTGATATCACACAACTAAGTATTATTTTTATTGTCTTTGTCAGGTTTACAGATTTGAAATTGTTGTTTTAAGTTATGTATGATAATGTTTGGATTAGGGTTTTTTATCTCCAAGCAATATTCAACAAATTCTATCGTAAAAATTGATTTTATATTTTTCAAAATTGGACCTTCATCAAAAATATTTTTTAGAAATTGCCAAAAAGTGATTGCCGTTAATAGAGTCTTATTATCATATATGATCTTCCACACTCTTACCTATAAGAGCCCCAGACCTCCTAATTATCTAGGAATGCCCTCCCTAATATTGAAATAAATCCTGATGCTAAGTCCATTTCTTAGGACTTTCATTGCTACATTTTCACTGGAATCTACACGATCTTTGATTATTCAGAAGAGTATATTCATGCATTGCATAGAGAGACACTTCTTTATATTAGGAATAAGTCCTATTTCCCTATTTTTATTTTTGAAGGGATTGCTTTAAACACTCAAATGTTTGTTTTATTAAGTTGCAAGAGAGGATACTCTTCAATATCTCAATAAATTTTCATGTTAGTCACTGCAACAGCGTATACTCTTGAATATCTCAATATGTTTTCATGTTAATCATAGGAATTGGTATTATTGCCTTTTTTGAAATATATTTTTCAAAACAAATTACTTCCAACTTCCTATGTTGCTATCTATTGATGGCATTCAATTAAGTTCTCCTAGGCAAAGGAACATGAATTACTGTTCCACTGGGCTACTATATTAAAATTAAGTCCATGATTGTTAACACTAAATATATTATTTACAATGATTTTGACATTAGCTTCTACTTTTTACAATGACAACGTAAGCCCTAAGAAAATCGAGATACAAATCCCAGTTATATAATGTGAATTATTTGAGAAAATTATACAATATGAATCTTGAACCAAGAAAGTAGGAGAGGTTGTTTTCGAGCAGCTTAAATATGAACATCTCCAAAAAATTAGAAATGTGTAGCTTGCCAAGATTTCCTGAAAGCATACTTCATATCTTATGATGATTCTTGATTGGTAAATTCGTAACATCCTACAACCTGGCTGCCTACAAATACATGCATTACTATCAATTTGCCAAAGAAAACAAATAGGGGCATCTATAATTCTGTAATCATTGCAGTACTTCTAGTTAGTTTTAGTAGTCAATAACTGTAAATTAGCAACCTTCAAATAACTATAGAAGTTGCATTTAGTTATCATTTAGAAACTATGATAAGTCTTGAAGAGTAAAATCATAAATTCTCTATCAAATGGAAGCATCCCTCAGAATATTACCTTCTCAAAAACCACCTTGAATTTGATAAAATGATTTTGCTAGTTACCCTGGAATGCAGGATCAGCACTCTGTACGCATTCCAATTATAAATTCAAATGTGGAACCCTTGCAATTTCAGAAGAAATCAGAACTAAAACCTAGAGTTCACAATACAACACAGCTATCTAAATTTTATCTGGACTATTATACTTCCTAACAAAAGAAACCCTTTTAACAAACTATAGTTTGCACTGTGTAATCTATTTTCTTTCACATCCATTTATATAGCCTTTGTTTCTCTTAAGTGAACTTTGTAGTTCATTAGCTCAGAAATATCATCTGAACAGAATGGAAGCAGCATGTTGAGCTGTTAACACTGTCACACAGTGTAGTCTCCTCAGCTGGAGATTTCAAACAAGCAGCCATTTGTTTCAAACTGAAAAATGGAAAGAGCTACAAAGTGTTCTTTTTGTGATGGCAGCATCATCATTTAACTACCGGATATCTAACACATTATATGGCTTCAAACATCAAATTCTATGTTAAAGAAAAAATTATTATACTTATATGACTGTAAATTAGAATCTAATATTTACGATTTGCTGAACGTAAAATACCAAGATGAATATCTGCAGGACGGCAAGAAGGAAGCCACCGCTCCAATTCCTCTGCCCACATACAACGCATACTTGCCGGGCACACAACAAGTACTGGACCTTCGTGCATGTAACAAGATGCTATAGCAATTGCCTGGAGTCATAAAAGCCAAATCATCAAATCAGACACCAGCAACCAGCAAATAGTCATTTCTCTCATATTTTAGGTTGTGCCAAGGAAAACGTAATCACACTTGAGAACAGGAATGCTTACTGAATAAATCACAAAGGCAGTAATTCTGTTAACCTAAGAAATACTTGCAAAACAACTTCATTCTAAATGCCAACTTCTGCCACTTATCCCACTAGGTTATACAAGCTTTTCATTATCAATACCTAAGTGATTGCTTAGAATCCAGAATATCCACAAAAAGCACTCTTCAAAAAAACAATTGCAACTTTTCTCATGGAAAATTTTGAATTCAAGCACTCGTTCCAATAAACTATGTGGCAGTGATTGCCAATGAAAATAGGAATGGCACTGATTTCAGATTATCCCATCGGTATTATCCTAAGGAGACATGTCAAACAGTATCATGTTTTTAGTGATTACCGTTTAATCCTAAAAAGATCTAGATTGGGGTTGTCTAGGGTTAAAAGTGATAGAGATAACTTAAAATACTAGGGTCATAAACTATCTCTATAGCAGGCCAATTAGATGCTAAACTCTGATATAATATATGTTGAATTTATTAAATTGAAATTGATTAAAAATAGTAAGTACAACTATGCTAGATATGGAAAAGAACAAAAGTAATGTACTTATCTAATTCTGATGCTGACACACATCTGGATCTGGAACATGCAGAAAGCAGACTGGAATTTGGAACGGTCGCCAAATTCTGGTTTGAGTGCCTCTAGAGCCGAGGGCACTTGTGTCACCCTGGGACGGTTGCGGCAACGCAACCGTCTAAACCTGACATAGGTGTCCTATATGGAATACTTGCTGGAAAAGAATGCGACCACCTAGATGCTTCTGAGTTTGTCTTCGCCTTCACTCTGGCGCATTCAGATCTGGGTCATGAACTATCGCTTCTCGTGAAATTGCAAAACCCTAATTCTTCATCTTCATAATGTCCTTGGAGAAAAACGAGTTAGTGGGCACACAGTGTCGAACTAACCCCAAAGACCCCTCTATCAATGAACATTGCATACATAGCCAATACTCTGAAGAGGGCTTCAAACTAATGTAGTTCTCCCCTACATGTTGACTTGTGTGTGAATCATGCAATATGTGATAAACAAGTTCAATAGTGACCTAGCTTGTAACTTGGCAAATATAGCTCTTGAACTGCTCCTTCAATACTTCAAACTTGTAGATGTGATTTTCCTATGATTGATATGAAAATAGCAGAAAATAAAAAAGTTTTGCTTTATTGAATGCTTGATATAATGCTTTTGATAAATTGCCTTGATCTCTTTTGGTCTTTTCTAGGTTTTTCCTAGGTGAAGAAGGAATGAAGGTTGATCTTGTATTTATATCAATCCCTTTGTAGAACTAATTCACATTAAAACACTTAGGCTGACCATTAGAATACGTTTCATTTGAAAATTAGATGACTTTAAGGCACTGGACACTTGCATCGGAGCAGGGCATCTGCATCGACACAGGTGTCTGTCATGGACGCTAGTGTCCGGAGAACATGAAAGTAAGTACAGACTCAAAACCTATAGAGGTGAAAAATAAACAGGTTTTAAGCATTCTGAGCAAGATAGAATGTTTGGGTCATCAACATAAGATTGGTCGGACCAAAAAATAGGCCAAGGAGTACAAGATAGAGCACATGTGAGACGTCCGAAAGCGAGAAAGGTCCATAACTGAGAGGAACAACCAAGGTCTGAGTTTGCCAAGTGTAAAAGACTGAGGTGCTATATAATCCATAAAATAGTGTCTACATTTCCGCCCCCGCCCCCTTTAATCTTGTAATGAAATTGCTAATTTACAGATCAAGGTATGGAACGGATGGTCATATTTCAGATTTGTTACTTCATACTATGTCATTGCAAGATTCTTGTCATCATGGAAAGCATCCAAAAATGGGTGATAGAGTCAAAGATACAACTTGCAACATAGGGCATATAGATTCTTTGATTCAAGTACAAAATTATTGTTGCATATGGGATCCGGGTGATCTTTTGAGATACAATAAGGGCAAAGGCTTTGATGAGATCAATATTACTATTTCTAGTGAATTCTTCATCCCATGCATTTGGATAGAAAGAAAGTTCATAAGGAATCATATAGAGCACGTTGTGCATTCTAACAAAGTTGTGGAGGATCAATGCTCACGATTCATAGATCACTCCTTGGAGCCAAGTTCTACACTTGAAGACAAGGTTATGAAGATAGTCACAGTTGCCGGGGCAGCGAGATGTTTGATGTTGAAACGTGGTAAGCAAAATAGAAAAAAAATTAAGCTCTGTGTATGCATTAAGGGCGATTGAAGCCAACTTTGCATATGAGTACTTCAGCCCAAGGTAAAAATAATCCATGGAAGAGCTTGGTGCTACAAGACTCGGATGTTGTTGCAAATATGGTTCCAGAATTAAAGACTGATCAGGAAAAAGATCTTAAGTTTTTCCACAGTCATCCTGATTATCAATATCAAGTTATGGATACTGTCATAGCAAAAGAAATATTATACAGAGTTGGTCATCCTCCAGGTACTTGCAGTAATCTCACTGAATGGGCTCAATTGAGTAATGAAATAGACAACAGTAAGCATTATATGAAGGATGGACAACCAAACCTAAAAGTTGGTAGAGTTGAATGTGCTTCTGCAGTCACAGCAAATGGTGAAGGATTTCCAAAGAATGTTTTATCCCAGAGTTGGCACGTAAGAAAGAATGAGCTCCAAGAAGTTAACACTTCTTATGTATATAATGGTCCAGCTGTCCCCAAACAATATTGGCATATGATCAGAGCATTGTTGGACAGGAATGGCATAGTAATTCAGAGAAAAGCCATTAGTAGTGAGAACTCTCTTCCTGGTATAGCTAGAACAGACTACAACAGTCTCTAATGAATTATTCACTTTCTAGAAAAGGAAGAAATCCATTTGCTTTGTCAATATATAAAAAAGAACAAGCTAGAGTCATTGTTGACAGAGCAAAGTCTTTTTGTCATGGAAGAGTTGGGTTTAAGCGCAAGAGCCCAGCTGGAGAAGACAATTTCTTATTCTCTACCAGTAATCAATTTGATATGCCTTCTAACAGCAGAAATAAAAATTCAATAAAGAATTCATGCAACGATGTCAATGAAATAGATTCATCAGTTAGGGTGTTGGAAAAGATTGCTCAATCTTATGTACAATCTTTACATTTTCCTTTCAATGTCAGCAATCTGATTTTGAGACCATGGGGCAAGAAAGAACCAAAAAACTGGAAATTCTTTTAGACAATCCAATTATGAAGGGATTTGCTCATGCTCTTGAGGACCTCACTTTCCCAGAACAGTGTTTACGGAATGCCCTTGCACTTTTGGAAACCCATTTAAGTGTAGGCGATAAGAAGGGGGCTCAGGTAGCATTTCATAACATGTTTGTAGATTGTTTGGAGGTTAGATCTATGTGGGATGAGAATAGAAAGTCAGAGGAGTATAATCTCAAGTCTGCTCGTAATTATTCAAAAAGAATTTCAAAGGCATCTGGTTAGAGTGGAAGCAAGCTTAAATCCATGGAAAAAAGACATTTATTGAGGCTTTAGAAGATGTCATGATAAACTTGATGAACAGTCAAAAGAACTTGCAAGTTGGAAAGATCCACTTAAGCTCTTCTTCAAAATGGATGGCTGATTTTGATGGATCTTATTCATCTATACACGACAATGAAGATTACAGTGAAACAGCTATTGAAGTCCCAATAATAGATCCAAAAGGGGAAAGTATATTAAACTGCAGACCTGAAGAAGTTAAAAGAATTACAAATATGTTGAATGAAGGCCGTCCACCACTACAGTCTTGCCTTGCCACTGTTAAAAAGGGAATGAAATGAGCTATTTTAGAAGTCGCAGCTGCTGGTATTGTCCAAACAGCAAATGATGTTCACCATTATGTTAGGTGCACATTACTGAACTCAACACAGCCATTTGATGAGGTGGTAAAGTCAGCATAGGAATCACTTTGTTGGCTATGTCATGCAAAATTAGAAATGCTAGAAGTTGAGGTACTGAAACTTCAGGAGGTGATACAAAGATTCATTGAGGAAAAGATGACGTTATTAAAAGATCTAGAAAGTGTCAAACAGGGGTATGTCATAGTTGAAATGACAGTGAATGAACCCTGGCTGCAAGTGTGATCCTTGAAAGATGACAATATTCATCTCAAACAAGACTTATCAGATGCAGACAAGGACAGGACAAAAGCAAAATAAGAATTGCATGGAATGCAAAGAAAGATATTTTTAGCAACAAATTATCTTCTACTCGTGTGCAGGAAAAGAAGTTGCAGAATGATGTTTTACAGCTTCAAGAAGAAGGAGAGGAGCATAGAAGTCAACTGCAAGATCAAATTGAGAAGAATACAGTGCTGGAATCAAATGTAGAGGGATTTTATGAAGACCTGCAATCTACCCAGATAGACATTATACAGTTAAAAGATGGAAGTTAGAAGATCGATGATGCGCACAAGTTCAACACAATATAGTGTAATAGGTTAGGAGAGACAGCAAGGGTGCCTTTTCAAAAGTACATAGGTTGTTGTGGTGTGAAATATAAATCTACTTTGCAAAGATTTATTTTATGATCATCGACTTCATGTCAAGGGCTGCAAGAAGGTTTATGCTTATTTCAATAAAGATATTAAAGGGATAGTTCTCAAACTCTTTCTACATACCAGGTAATTCATGATTCAACTATCATGGATTCACTCAATAGAATTGTTGAAGAAGCATTACCTGGTGTGGGGATTTCAATTCCTAATTATATCAGAGCAACGTAGCAAAAGCATGATGAAGAGTTCTTGAGATTTATTTGGGATCCTAGCATTGACAAAAAAGTTCAAGTTGGAGGAGTTGTCGCACTTCACAAGTACATGGTCTAGATTTAACGGGCATTACAGTTTGATTTATGACATTGGCATGGTGATACTAGAGCATCTGGGTTTGCAATTGCTTGAGGGCAAACAATTCTGGGAATGGCGGACTGTAATGTCCCTTTTCCAATTAATTAAATTGAAGGACCCAAAGCCTTTTTTTATTTTCCGTGGGCTACGGAGGAATTAAAAAGGGAAATAGTTTAATAATAATTTATTAAGTTGTCCAAAAAGGTACTTTAAGTTATAACTTTGGAAAAAGATAATTTATTATTATTGAATGGAGCCAAAAGAAAATATTTGATACATGGCCAAAAAATAATTAATATTTATAAGTTGGAAAAAAATGAATATTTAATTTTAAAAAATATTAATTTCTTTTAGGGTAGGAATGGAAATATTAATTTGTTGTGAATAATAGAAGAATTGGGTGAAAAAAAAATCATTATTCAAACATCCAAACAAAAACCAACACTCTTTTTTCAGAGGAAAAGCTTGCAGCTTCAGCGCTACATCCAAGGACGAAAACCCTCGGATTTGCAGATAGGAGGATAAAACCCCTCATATTCTAATTGAGGATTCCACTTGAGAATCACATTTGTGTTACCAGTTTTAGGAAATATCAGTTTTAGAGCCATATTCAACAGGGGCATCACACTTCAGGAAATGGGAAAAAAATGCAGATTCGTATGGATCCGTACAGCGTCCATACCGTGGTCGTTTTCTATCAAACTGGGCAGCATTGCAACACATCAGCGTATCATATTGTTCTGAGGTTTATTTGACAAGGGTTTCAATAAAAAATTCTATCTTTAAGCATTTTCAAGTTGTCAGGATAGGGTTTGATCAAAAATTCAGAAATAATTAGTATGACTTTATTATGCTATTGTACTTTTTTAGTATTCAATAAAGATTCAATATGGTTTCTGATTATCAGTTTGCTTTGTGTTATTATCTATTATTGAGTGAAATTCTAGATTTGAATTGAATAACAAAATAAGGGTTTTACAGCAAATTCAAAATTGTTCATATTTATCCAAAAAAAGTTATTTCATATATGAAAAATTTTGAAAACTGAAATAAGTACCAATGTGGAGAACATGTTTCCAAAACATGCTCCCACTGTAATATGGAGATGTTGAATATTGAATAAGTGTGGAGAACATGCTTCTAAAGCATGCCCCCATTGAATTTGAAAACTGTGTCAAATGTGAATAAGTGTGGAGAATATGCTTTCAAAGCATGCCCCCAATGAATTTGAAAACTGATATAAGTACCAAATATTGAATAAATGTGGAGAACATGTTTCCAAAACATGTCCCCACTAAATTTGAAACTATGTCAAATATGAAGAACATATCTCTATGACATGCCCGCACTAATATGCCCCCCTTTGAGGTGACGAAAAAATATAAACCAGTAGTTACCTCATCTCAAAGGACAAGACAACTATATAATCTGTGAATAGAACCATGTAGCATATAGAAAAATATATCTAAGTAAATGTAGCATTGAAGCGCATAGAACAATGTGACACATTAAGACCTAAGATGCATGATAAAGATCACGGCAATGTCTAGATAGTAATAGTACAAGCTCAACAAGCAAATCAAGCACACACATGAGCACTCAAAAGCAAATCAACATACAATAATGGTCCAAGAAAACCGCAAACAAGGGGCATGTTCAAATGCCGCACAATTGAAGGGACGTGACAATCCAATGTCCACAAAAACAAGGATGACATATTCAAATGTCCATATAATAATGAATGACATATTCAAATGTCAAAGAAAGCATACATAGGCACAGGAGCCGCAAACAAATGAGCATATTCAAATGTTCGAACAAGCAAGACAATAGCAAGGCAAAACACTCAAGGAGGTGCATAAATGAAAGCATAAGCAACCATCACAAACATATCATAGTAGCCCATGGATCAAATGTGTTAGCGAAAAACGTCAAGTGCATAGTATATCAAGTACCCTGTGAAATATTTAATCATAGATAAAGACGTGTAAGTACATATATGAGTTCAAAACATGATAATATTAAGTGACCATATAATTATATAACCTGGAAGTATCGTGATCATAGAGATGGATGCCCCCAATATCCATATGACATGAGTAGAGGGAAGGCCCAACATTTGAAATAAAAATAGATCATGTATTTGTCTATGCCTATATAACACTCAAGTAAAAGCATGACACACATGTGTATGTAGGAGTAGCTAATATGTCATACATTAACATGGAACTAACACATAGATGCCAAGGAGCCAATAGAGTATGTAGGTGCTGAAAAAAAGATGAAATTTTGAATATTTTTTTATTTTTTTTTAGAATATTTGAAAGGTTTTAAAAAACTATCCTATGATCCCATCCAAACGGAGATCATAGATATCTCCCCACTATGAACCTAGTGTAATAAGCTGGTGACGTTGTCGAGGAACATAAAGTAAATCATGATGAGTATAACCCAAATGCGTAAGTAATGTCATGGTGCAAACATTCTCAATTGCATCATTATCAATCATAACATTGTGTTAGGGTGTTTATCAAGGTATGCTCAAATGAATAAAGACTAAAGATCAAAGTCATCACCCTTAATTTCACTGTCATAAAAAATAAAAAGTCTCTAAATCATATGAGGTGTATGTCGCATGTAAGTACCAATAATCCCATCTAATGGGTGCCCATAATGTGATGGAGAAGGATGTGCATTATATGCCATTTGCATTTTTGGTTCCTTCTTAGAATGGTCTTGCAAAGAATTGTTAAATATTTTCTATTTTTGATGATCACCAAGTTGTGAACCTGATTCTTTGGGAGGATCATCAAATGTAATATTTTGGTCATCAATAAGGTCTTGGATCTTATGTTTCAAAGTAAAACATTTGTTCATAGAATGTCTTAGTCCCTGGTGATAATCACAATATGCATTCGCATCATATCTTTTAGATAGAGGATTGCTCATATCAACCTCTATAGGATGAGGGAGAGATATATGCTGACATTCTTTTAACCACAGGAGAAATGAAGCTGAAAACTCAAGTAAACGTGAGAACTATCTCCTTGGTGCATTGGATAAAACAAGCCGATTAGGTTGTTGTGACACTACGTTAATTGCAATGGTTGTTTCCTTTTTAGGCTCAGAAGGTTTTACCTTATAACTTGGTTTGATTAAATTTAGTACTAAATGTAAATGCAGTTGGTGTGTTTGCTACATACTTGAGTTTATTCAATAAAATAAGCTTCATTTCACTATCCCGTACAACATGTCATAAGTCATCAAAAGATTTGAACTTCTTGAAAACAATGGACTCATGTAAAAAGGCAAAAAAACTTTGCTTGAATGTGTCTTGCAACTCCTTATCTGCCATAAGATTAGTCATTTTAACCAACATTGTCTTGTACCTTACGACATATTCATTGATAGGTTCATTTGTTCCTTGTTAAATTTTCACAATTTGAGCATAGAAAACATTTTTGGAAATATTAATGAAAGTGTGCTAAAAACTAGTTTGCAAGAGGTTTGAATGTTTTCACGGATTGGAGAGGTAAATCATAAAACCACCTCAAATCATAGTCCTTAAGGCTTCTTGGAAATAATTTGGTCAAAAGTTTATCATTGGAGGCATAGCCAAGGCATGCCACTTAAAAGGATCGAAGATGTTGTTCAGGTTCACCCTTGTCAATATAAAATGGAAACTTAAGTGCAACAAAACCAGTTCGCAAAGGGTGCAAAACTATCTCAAGTGCAAGAGGGTTATGCAACACAACTAATGAATCAATAGCATGAGAGGATTTTTAAGCGTTTTATTCAATGTTTGTAACCTTGTCCTCCAAGCTTTTTATAACTTGAATGAGTGTTTGAACTGTAGACCCATTGAGATTTAAATTAGCAAGTTGAGTAGTCACCAAAAAGAATGTAAACATGGTTTGAGTGGTAATAGGCATTGAAACCGGTATTTGAGTTGAAACAATTAGTAATTCCATTGTAGATGTAACAATAGTGTTTCGGTTTTTAGAAAACAAAAGTTGGAAGACAAAATATATGCCTCCACTAGATGTAAGTAAATCAATTGTTATGGAATCAGTTGTAGCACCTTCTAAAGACTCACCATCACTATGTGAAGAAGCCTTAGTTTTATCATGTTTATTTATTTCATCTCTTGTAACATACAAAAATGCATCCATTATGCTTTTATTATTGAGATGAGTAATCAAAGCTTCTTTATCTTCCATTTGAAAACGAATTTTTGCATTAACATTTCCATTGCTTCACAAACAAAAAATTTAGATTTTGCAACAAAGTACAGTATTCAAAAAAATAGAAAAATCTGAAAACCCTATTTGACCTAGGGTTTGATGTTCAAATATTAGGTTCACCAAAAATGCTTAACCCCTAAAAAGATCTCGATTGAGGTTATCTAGGGTTAAAGGGAATAGAGATAACTTAAAGTACCAGGGTGATAAACTATCTCTATAGCAAGCATATTAGATGCTAAACTCAGATATAACATACGCTAAATTTATTAAAATGAGATAGACTAAAAATAGTAAGTACAACTATGCTAGATATGGAAAAGACAGAAGTAATGTTTTTAATTGGTTTTGATGTTGACACAGTTTTAGATCTAGAATAGGTTGAAAGTAGACAAAAAGATGATTCTGGAACAGTCGCCAAATTCCAATTTGAGTTCCTCTGGAGCCACGAACGCTTGCATCAACCTAGGACAATTGCGTGGACGCTAGTGTCTGAACTTGATGCACATGTCATGTACGGAATACCTACTAGAAAAGGATGCGACCACCTGGATGCTTCTGGGTTTGTCTTCGCCTTTGCTCTAGTGCATCCAGATCTGAGTCATGGACTATCGCTCCTCATGAAATTGCAAAACCCTAGTTCTTCATCTTCATAGTGACTTTGGGGAAAAATGGGTTAGTGGGCATACAATGTCAAAATGACCCCAAAGAACCCTCTGTTAATGAGTGTTGCCTACATAGCCAATACTATGAAGAGAGCCTCAAACTGATATAGTTCTTCCCTACGTGTTGGCATGTGTGTGAATCATGCAATATGTAATAAGCAAGTTCATCAATGACCCAGCTTGTAACTTGGCAAATATAGCTCTTGGACTGCTCCTTTCAGTACTTCAAACTTGTAGATGTGTTGTTCCTATGACTGATATGAAAATAAGAGAAAATAGGAAAGCTTTGTTATATTGAATGTTTGATAGAATGCCTTTGATAAGTTGTCTTGGTCTCTTTTGGTCTTTTCTAGGTGTCCCCTAGGTGAGGAAGGAATGAGGGTTGATCATGTATTTATATCAATCCCTTTGGAGAAGTAACTCACATTAAAGCACTTTGGCCGACCATTAAAATATGTTTCATTTGTAAATTAGATGACTTTAGGGCACTAGACACTTGCGTTGGAGCAAGACACCTATGTCGATGCAGGTGTCTATCCTGGAGGCTAGTGTCCAGAGAACAAGATAGTAGGTATAGACTCATAACTTGCAGAGTTCGAAGATAAACATGGTTTAAGCATTATGGGCAAGATAGAAGGTCTGGGTCATCAACATAAGACTAGTCAGACCAAGAGATAGGCCAAGGAGCACAAGATAGAGTAGATGCGAGACTTCCGAAAATGTGAAAGGTCCAAAACTAAGAGGAACAGCCATGGTCTGAGTTTGCCAAATGTACAAGACTGAGGTGCTATATAATCCATAAAATAGTGTCTACAATTACAAAAACATGCTATATTTTCTTATTTGCAATTCATAAGAAGGGAAGTGTATATTAACTCCTAGAATTGTGCCTCTATTGAGAACATTAGCTAGTGCATAATATCATATTTCTTATAATGTCAGACTATTAAATGGGACTGAAGTTTACCACAGTTGTATATATTGAGTTGAAGTTTAATCAATACATTTTCATTACCAAATCACAGAAAAAAGCAAGCAATAAAGTATTAAATTAAACTTTTGTTTTTCTTTAAACAAGGGTAAAATATTACATTAATATGACAGAGTGGGTTACATATTTCAGATGAGTCAAAAAAAAAGGTGAATTGCAATCAGCAGATATATAGAATTGTTACATTTAGCTAAGAGGACTCGGATTTATAGTTTTGTGATACAATACTCAAGACCCACTAACAAAAGACAGTACTATCGCCACTAAGATTTTCCAAGAGCTGGACTAACTTACAACTTATAAGCAGATATATAGAATTGTTACATTTAGCTAAGAGGACTCGGATTTATAGCTTTGTGATACAATACTCAAGACCCACTAACAAAAGACAGTACTATCGCCACTAAGATT
Organism: Torreya grandis; assembly: GCA_037957365.1. Classification (NCBI taxonomy): domain Eukaryota; kingdom Viridiplantae; phylum Streptophyta; class Pinopsida; order Cupressales; family Taxaceae; genus Torreya; species Torreya grandis. The sequence continues at coordinate 1,210,096 of JARHVA010004259.1, read as the reverse complement.
TTCCAAGAGCTGGACTAACTTACAACTTATAAGCTATTCTGAACGTCTAGACCATGGGCATAAACTGTAAAACTCAACCTGTCATACTTACCATTTACATGTAGATACATATTCACTGACTCAAAGCTCGGGCATTACAAGAATATACACAAAAAACATGTAGAAGTACTGAAAAGTACTAAATATAATTAAGCAAAAGTATGTGAAGCTCCATGAGAAGGATGGACAAAGTTACTTTCCACATTATTGGTCCTTGCTTTCCAATTTGGGCTGGCAGTGGTGGCTTGCAGTTTGTAATGCGGAACATCAGAGCCCCTCTAGGTTGCGGCAGTTGAGTTGTCAACATTGATTGGAATGCCTTTTACGATATGTTGCAAGTTCTGCCTGCTGCTGAAGCATCTTGACCATCCTTCTCTTAGCATTTTTAGAAAGTAAAAGACTTTTGATAGCCGCCAGTTCCTCCTCATGTTGCTCTATAATTGTACCCAATTGCTCGATGAATGTGTTCATGGTCTAGGTTTTCCGAAGGCCAGAAAATCAATAATGAAAACATGTATAGGAGTTACCAACAACCTAAGGCCATCGACCAAATAAAGTTCTAGTTGATGACCTTAGGTTGGTGGTTCAGTATGAATCCTCCCACATATAGCTTTTTTGAACACCTTTTCACAACTAATATCTATTTCTCAGCCTCTTCCACTACCACAAAGCTCCCCTTCATGCCACAATATCCTCCAATACTAATGTTCCTCAACAGGATATATTTGTCTCATGCAATCTCAGTATCCTCAGTAACAGCAAATGATTATGGTCAAGGATATTATTCATCACTCCTAATGATGTAGTCAGTGAGGCGGCACAAAAAGCTGCTTCAAATCTGATCTTACTACACTTTTCTTTTTTTAATGGTAAACTTATCCTACTTCCAGGTTTCAAAATCTGAAGGGATTTGTTATCAGTGTCTAAAGCAAAGAGCATGGTCCTTCTGAAGATTACAAGTGATTCTTTCCAAACCTTTCATATCGCAGCCCTACTACATAGGTCCACCCTCATTCATCTTCCCTTCTATAAGCGTGCCTCTCAATGCAAAAGTTTGAGTGATTGTTTTTTCGGGATCCTTCAGCTCACATATCCCATCAGTCTTTTCCCCATCATTTTTTCTCAATGGGTGCATTTTCATAATCACCAACAAGCCACCATGACATATGAAGGAGTTCGAAACTTAGAAAACGTGTTCTAAGTTGTCCATCACACACCCACTTCCCATTCACTTATCCTCCACACATAAAGTTCAAGAACTAGATAATATGCACGTTATTCATGATTTTTTCAAAAAGTGATAAATATACCTGTTCTCTTTTTTGGCTCATTTTTACATGGCAGAAAATACAGACATACAAACAAAATATTTTTCAAATTAAAAATTAGGTCGCATCCCTGTCCATAGAGCACATCATTTTCAGTTGTTTTGCAGTTTCCTTCTAAACGACAATGACACAAGAGGTAAGGATTATTATTATTTTTGTTAATTTCATTCACAATGCACATCCTTATTTTTTTATAGGTTTTAAATTGCATAGTTTAACTTTAAATTTTTAGGCTTAAGGTTAGGGTTTAAACTGTAAGCTTAAACCCTAACCTTTTTAATTTTCAGTAATCCTAACCCTAAACTATAAAATTGGTTTAGGGTTAGGGTTTGGGCATTTTAAATTTTAGTTTGAATAGATTTATTTTGAAAGTTAAATATTAAACTCTAATAATGGTGCTTTTAACCCTATGCATTTTTTTCTTTCAACTAACAATGCCACAAGGAAAGGATTTTGCATGGACCTATTGCAAAACTGTGGCGAACTCAAATAAGCTGAAATGTATTTTTTGTGGGAATGAGAGGAGTGTGGACATAAAACACTTTAAATAGCATTTGACAAAGTTTCCACAGCATGATATTATAAAATATCCCAAAATAGGATACTTTTTGAATTCTGAAATTTTTGCAAAACCCTAGGTAAAATGTCAATTCTGGTTTTTTTGTTTCCAACAAACCCTAGCGCCAAAAGATCACAACAAGGCTGCAATAATCCAACTTAAACCCTAACAACAATTTGACCACTTTCCAATGAATAAATAAGGCAAGGAAAGGAGAGTCTCCCTTCAAACCTTAGATGCCAAAGATGGAAGAAAATTACAGAACTAATTGTTTGCTTCTTCACTTCAATTTATGCAAATTTATGACCAAATAATCAACTCAATATTACTGAATATATATCTGGAATTAATGTCAAATTTCTAGCAATTCATGAAGCAATAAATGTTGGCAAAATACCCCAAAAATAGAGAATAAATTATATAAAAATATCCAATATATTTGAGGCCCTATGACCCTCCAAAATACATCAAAAAATCTAAAACAAATGCTAGAAAAATCATATAAAAATCAAATTGGGGTTTGGGCATGAAAAAGCCCTCAAACCCTAGCAAATACTCCCAATTACAAGTCGTCCAAGCTAGAAAATATTACAATAAAATTCAAAATATCATTAGGGCAAGAAATGACCCTAACACACTAGCAAATGTAATGTCCCCAAATAGAACGATTTCATGCAAAAAGGGTTTTCCCCTAAATCCCAAAATTCTGAAAATGCAATCAGCAAACCCTAGTTTGCAAAATAAGCTTTTAAAACCCTTGTTAGGCCCTAGAAACCCTAGACGTCAAAATTCGTAGATAATAACTAAAAATTAAATTGCACAAAACAAGTACCTTTTTGCCCAATTTCTAAAGCTCAAACGCCACTTTTTGATCGCTGAAAAATCTAATTTAATTCCAAAAATACAACTGTTGTTCTGAATATTTTTTTCGCTTCAAACCCTTGCTAAAAATCTGTCCTCAACAAATATTTATTTCCTACGAACAGCGAAAAATTTAAAAAATTAATAACTCCCTCAATATTTGGAATTATGATGCAAACAAGAGCTCAAATTAATCATAAAAATAATGGCTATCAATTAAAACAATTTTGAAAATTTCCTTCCATGGGAAGGTCATTAAGTTGCTCTGAAATTTTGAAAACCCTAGTTCCCTGTCAAAATAATTAAATAATAATTATGAATATTATTATTTAATTTTCTACTTCAAACACTTCACGAACACCTCCAATTCCTCACACCAACACGCAAAAAATTAGCAAATAAAATCAGAATATTTAATTTGCAATAAATAGACCAAAAGAGGCCTTCAAACCTTAGATCCAGGCTTCCAAGGTGGTTCGCTCCACTTGCAAAAATAGTATAAATATTTAGCAAAGTTAATATGCAAGAAAAGAACCACGAAACCCTCACAAAAATCCACACGAACTCGCCAAAGCAAATCGTCCCACTTCTAGGGCAAGAACAAGATCTCTTTAATAAAAAGTGGTGTCAAGAGACACCTTTTTATATTGATCAACACCAAAGGTAGTGAACCTCTATTGGGCATACATCCCAATAGTTTCTTCAAGCATGAAGAACAATTATCAAAATTCAACATATCCTCCATTGTAGCCTTCGCCATGTATTTATAACTTTTCAAAGAGGGTGAACCACTTTGAGAAGATAAAACACATTTCCTTATCTTTACTTTAGCTCCCATGCCGACATCTCATTTTTGAATAATATATTAATTATTGGCTTTAATTAAAATAGTAATTAAAATTACTTTAAGGTAAATAAATTAGTATTTAATTCATTTATGCACCTTAGTGGTAAAAACCACTTTTTAAATATTCTATTAATTAATTAATAATTGTCTTATAATAAAAATCACTATTTCGACAATTAATAAATAACTAATAAAATAACATTCCCCAAAAAGGGCTCCTTTAATCTATGGAGAAATAGACTAAAGGTCTTCAAACCCTATTTATTCATGATGTGGAAATGAGAACATTTCAGCAAATCACTCTCCAACCTCCACAAGCAAATCGCCCAACTTGAAACCCTTCTTTTTTTGTCTTTTTTTTTAAATTAATGATCTATGGTAGCTCTTAGGTGAAGTTGCCCCACAGAAGAATGAGGGTTTGCGTCGTCAATCTCTTTGCTTGAAGGTTTTCATCTTCAAGGCCAATGGCTCAAGCGTTTCGTGCTCAAAGTCCAAGATTTGAATATCAAAATTAGCATCCATTCAAATGATCCCCTCCTTTGCTTTTATACACCATCCCCAAAGGGTACGCCCAAAAAAAAGGGAAATGCCTTTTCAAAAATATAAGAACACCTTTTACAAATCCACTTAAGTGGATTGGCACCCATGACCCTTAAAGGGCCCCAACTTAAGTAAACTTTTATAACATAAAGTACTTTTTACAAGTGTTTTTTAAGAAACCAATTGTTCTCCTTCTTTACTCTCTTTTCCCTTAGCCCCCGGCAAACGGATTAAGGCTTAGGATCTTCAAAGATGTCCCGATTAAAAGAGGGACATGACAATCCTCCCCACCAAAGATTGTTTGTCCTCAAGCAATTGAAGTAACCAAAGAGTTGTCCCCACCATAGACCTTATGCAAAACTTGGTCCTTCCCATGGGTAAAAGTCCTCATGACGAAGTCCCTCACTACGGTACATGAAGATCTTCTGCTGTTTGTGCAAATTGGAAACGAAAAAAACAGCAGTTTTTAGTCCTTTCCTCCCATCTCCTTGGGGCCCCATACCCTAGATGTGTCAAAAGGATGAAGAGGAATGAAAATTTCTCTGAATTTGTAGCATTATAGTGGCTGGAAAAGTGTATTCCAGCAAGGTAGTCTTCAACAATTTGGGCCTTGATTGCCCCTACATCAGCTCCTACACAAGACACAAACACATTAGCCCAAAAAAAAAGTTTTTCGCCTCCCTTCCACAAGTGAAGTGGCTAGAAGCAAGTGTGTGATGCCCTTGAGAGCATATGAAAGAGGTCTATGCTACTGCCCCCACTCTCCAAAGTGACCTCAAAACTCACAAATCTTCTTATTAGAAGAGCTGAAAATCTCCTCACCATGCTTGAAATCCATCCTTCGCCACAAGACCACCAACACATGTTTGTATACTCCAAAAGAAAGGTAGAACCAGCCACTTCCCTCTTGATTAGTTAGTTGAAGACCACCAACACATGTCCATATACTCCAAAAGAAAGGTAGAACCAGCCACTTCCTTCTTGATTAGTTGGTTGTGTGTGCAAATTTCAAACCTCTTATGACTCCAAAATATGAATTCATTCCTCCAAAACTCACCCTTAGAAGGCAACATTATCCAATCAATCTTTCCCAACTTTCCGAAAACCTTCAAACTCACCATTTCATGTCTCTCGTGGGCTGGAAACTTCCTTAATAGGGTTATAGTCAAAACCTTGGCCCCCAAGCTCACATGTTCCCTTACCTTAGAAGGGATCACTTCAAAAGGAAACTTGTACCTTATGTTTTGAGGGTTGTATTTGTACATTACAGCCTTGCAAGTGCCCCAAACAACAAAACTTTTCACTACCAACTTGCTCCTTGATGAACCCATCATATTTACAATCCCAAGGGGAGTCAAAGTAAAGCTATAAATCACCTTAGAAGAGCTGGAACTGTCATAAAAAACATGACAAGAAAATGCACGAAGGCTGCCCCTTATGGTTATTCTCCTTGGCAAGTGTACTTTGAAATATAGATTCCCTTAGATTGCATCCCAATGCCCTTTGGGGCTCTCAATGTGTCTTGACACTTCTTTACCAAACCAAATGTAGGGCTCACTGAATTGTAGAAGGATAACTTTGAACAACATTGGGTACATACCTTTTATGTAGAGAATGTGGTGAAGTGAGCAACCTTGTCATGATGCCCACATGAAAGTCCATTGCTTAACCTCATGCTGCCCTCTCCAAAAAGGTCTCCAATCTGCACCACAAGTGCATTAAATTTGAAGGATTTCTCGTTCCATAGTGTTGCCCCATTCAAGTCTTCCTTGTCTCGTGTATTGAAGATTATCACAAGGAAAGAGCCAGCTCTCCTTCGCATTTCCAGAATTTATTAGGAGTTGTAACGTACCTTTTTTCCCCAAATTTTCTTTGTGCGCCATACTCAAATTTGGCATGAAAGACTCAATTTTATGAGTATAAACAATGCTGATTACTCACACAAATTTCTGATTTTCCTAAGCACCAACAATTCTGATTTTTCATGCAATTTTCTAACTTTTCTGAACACAAAAGAATATGTTTTTCACATGAAATTCTGATTCTCTCGCGCACCAAAGTTCTAATTTTTTTGAGTGTAACCTAGGTCTTTTCTCAATGCAAAACTCATACCTACTTCCCTTCTTTACAAACTAAAAATTACCCTCTCCATGGAATTGCTTAGCATCTTCATTTCTAGAATTTATTAAGCCCAAAAAACAAGAAAATAAATATTCTTTTGCGTACCTTAATGGCTGTCCCTTGGTCACTTGGTTGACCTCTTTTGAAGGACAACATTCCCCAAATTTGATTCCTTCACCCAACCGTATGAATGACCAAATTGTATAAGCGAAGTTGGCTGCTCCAAATCAAGAAAAACGTTCTTTCTTGCTGCCCCTACCGAATTTTTCTCATGGAAGACTCCTTTCATTGCTTTTGAGGTTACCTCCAAAGGTACCTTATCACTCAAATCATGCAAGACTACTTTTTTCCATCCATTTCGAATTTAAGCTCCATAGTTTGGTAATTTTGTGTGTACTCTCCAAGTGGGTGCAACCATTGGATGCCTAGGACAAGGTTGGTCTCTCCAATGGCAACCACTGTAATGTCCCCTTTTTTGGCATAGATCGCTTTTGGGCCCTTAGCTTGGTTGTTCCCACAAAGCTAAGGGAAGGGAAGAAAAAGGGAACATGGAGGGGGGTTTCTATGAACAAAAAGATAGAAAGTATTAAAATATTCTAATTTTCAGTTGAGTTTGTAAAAAGGTACTTTTAATCTTATGTTTACTTAAGTTGTGGATATGGTAGCCTTAACCCTCAAAAATGGAATTTTAAAAGAATGAGTGCTGATGTTTTAAAGGGTTACAACCCTCCAACTTGGGTGCCACCCTTGGAGGTTGGATATAAAAGCAATGGAGGAATCTTGTTATGCTTATGCTGAATATTGAATTGAAAACTTTGATCAAGTATGTCAAGCTTGTAATAATATTTTACATATTGGTTATTAATCCTAGGTGTCTAACATTTGGTCTTATTCAATAAGCTTTCTATTCCCGTAGGAATAGGAAGCGTCATTGGTAATGTGAAATGAATAGTCTTTCTTAATCTATTTATTGTAATGTTTTCTCTCTTTTCATTTAAATCGTGAAATAGAAATTTCATTGTCATTCTGAATATAATCCGCTTTGTCATTGGTATCAAAGCTCGGAATTTAATTTGATTTTCTTCTCCATATTTCTAGCTGTACGGCCTGCACACTCTGGCCTTTATTTTATTTTGTTTATGATGTAAGAACAGCGTTCTATTTGTATTCAAAATTCTCTGGTAGGATAAAAGTCATTTTGATGCTATTCTATTGTGTATTCTGACAGTGTGGCAGTGTAGCATTCCTATTTTGGTCCTGCGTTGGGACATCAACGGAGTGAGTTAATTTTGGAGCGTAGTATCCATTTAAACACACATTTTGACAGCATACAGTTTGGAGTCCCTGTTGCATTGGAGTTTCACCTGCTGCATTGGAGTCCCTGCTGCGTTGGAGTTTTCACCTGCTGCGTTGAAAATAAGGGCCGACTACATATATTTGTCCCTGTGTACAGCACATAAACTGCAGCACTAGCATCTTAATAGAATTTTTTGCCTGTGTAGTGGTTGTGTGGCACCCACATCAATAATTTTCCAATATAATCTTAACATTTCGCTGCGTCCCACAGCGTTTCAATATTGATAAGGTGCGTGAAGGTTTCATTTGGCATAGCATTTATTGGTATTCACTGCTACGTGGAGCTTGGAGGTTGCAAACCGTATTTATTTTGAATCGTTGGAGCCATACATTCTCTTTTTTCAATATTGGAAATTTGCTATATAAATGGAGTGCAATAATTTTGTGCTTTTTTAATTTATAAAGCAAAATTCAGTTTTTTTAAGTGCTCAATTTCAAAGTTTGAAAACATTTGAATTTGAAAATTTGAGCAATTTTAAATTGTCTGGAGAATGTTAGTCTAAGCAGATTTGGACAAAAATAACCAAATCATGCAATTCAAGGAGAAATAAGGAGATTTTACCCAATCGTGTATGTCAAAAAATGTAATTCCGAAAATCAAGAAAAATCGAGTATATTGATATATGAGGTTTTCTTTTTAAGCCGGTGTTAATGACAAAGCGAATCATTTTCAGTACCTTTGCATATATAGAAGAGGACCATTTTGGAGTGATAAAGAACCAATTGGGGTTAAACAAAAACTCAACCATGCATTCCATCAAATCTATTGTTGGCACTACCTTGACTGGAAAAGACCGATCGCTAGAATGATCTCAGCAAATGGAACACACATTCATCTTCAACGATCTATGGTTCGATATTTGTGATGGGGCAAAACAACCAGTTGAACCAACAAGGAATGCAAAGGACAATCAAACATGGAAGCAGAAAAACCAAAAGACTTTGGCCTTGATGAGGGCATCAATGGACGGAGATGTGTTTCATTATATACAGAAATGCAATACACCATGGGAAGCATATCATAAACTGAAGGTCCTATATGACTCCCATTCAGAGTTGGAATTCATTCAGTTGCAGTTGAAACTGTTCAACTTAGAGTTGAAAGATGGCGATGTGATGAGATTGACTTCAGAGATACGAGCTATCAAACATGATGTTGAAGCAACAGGGGTCAAAATCGACATATACATGATTGCATTCATAAAAGCACTTCTTCCCAACTATTCAACCTATTTGGAGTCTCTATAAGCAAGCAATCAGTTGAAGACTCACATTTGACCAGTTGGTTGAAAAGATGGTAGAAAAAGAAAAAGCCTTTGGAAGGAAAACCGAAACCACAACAGGTGAAAGTGTGTGCTATGTCAAAACAAATTCTTTCAAACTATCAAACAAGGCCACGTCGTCCAAAAATGAAGGCAATAACAAGTATAGGGGAAAAGGTGGCAAAAATGAAAATCATGGTGGTCAAAATCAAAAACAAAATGATAAACAGAAATTGTTGTAGGGTAGAATTGCACCCTTTGTGGGAGAGTTTCTCAGGCTCTCTCACTCCTAGCTACAAGCGTTGGGACAACCTTAGGTTGTGGGTATCCTATAGTGAGGTTGAACCTCTAGACTTTTTAATGAGGCTAGTTCCTCAGATGCTTCACTTTAGCGCTTATTTCCCATGCTAAAATCTACTACTGACTAAGGAAAAAGTATAGGAGGATAACATAAAAAGGAAATCTACGCTAAGAGAGGTGATGCACCAGTTAGAGAGTGATCCACATTCAGATTGGTAACCTTAATGACTACTACTGAACTTAAACAAGACACAGTCTAGCTGATCCTATTTCAAAGCCGCAAGCATGAGTAGTTGTGTGGAGGTCAAAGGAGAGGATGCACTTTGAAGGGCAGGAAAAAATAGGTCTGCAGGAGAGACACTGTAACTTGTAACGCTTCAAAACAACACCAAAGGCTAACACATCACACGACCTGCAAGAAACCAAGAAAACTAAAGCGAGGTGCGTAGAGAAATCATGGATGATAAGAGAAAACATACATTCTGCAAGTTAAACTCCAATAATGCACACTTGACTTCAACAAAAATCAGAAAGTTGTCTTGTATTTTCTTCAAGAGAGTGTTACAAGGAAATTTTGACAAAGTGACTCTATCGCCAGTCAAGGGACCCTTTTTAAGGTTTAAACGTCTATATATATAGCAAAAAGAAATGAGAGAAGAGGGAACATTGCATGAGAGGACGGAGAGGGGGTCATAATGACCGAAGATCCTTTTATTTTACGAGCCCCTAATTGCGTTGATTCTCCTTTTTTGTGAAGATGAGACCTCCATGCTTGCACAACGTCATGATTGAAACTGTTTTGGGCCGCTGTTTGTCGATGGTATGGCCGAAAGCATGGCTCCACGTCTTTAGCCAAGTCGCTCACCCACTTTGTACAAGTGGGTGCGAACAACTCTTGTTTCCTTCAGGAGCTTTAATGACAGGGTCTGGTTCTTGTTGTCGTCTTGGTTCAACTTGAGTCATCTTTACTTCTATTGCGTTTGCCTTAGTCGTTTGGTCCTTCATCCTGGATCCCCACGCCACCTTGACCTACACGCGTAAGGACGCAATCCCCATATCTTTGAATCTGGACCGAGCCATGTTGTTTTTGCGTTAAATGGCTGTTGTCAGAGATGATCGCTATGTCAAAGGACAAGCCTCTACATTAATGCATATACCAATTTCCGCTTTTAAGTCTTGAACTATATCTCTCCTGTAGATGGAAAACCAATCTAAGGACATTGTTTTTCCTATATATATTTATGTCGACACAAGTCTATAGATTGCGTAGCTTTCTTCAATCTTTATTATGTCAAAAAGGCCTATTTCGTCCTTCTGTGGAGCCTTACTGGCAACACTTGGTCCTTTTGATGCATCTGGTCCAACTCGGGTCTACTTGAGCTCCCTTTTGCATTAAAAGCATGCCACCACTTTGATCACGAGATGAACCATCCACGATCACTGCCAATCTCCTCGAGTCCCTCATGCATTCAAGTCTCTCTTTGGGACTGACAGAGCCATGTCAGAGGTAGCTGCATGTTCCTGCCAAGTCTGAATGATTGGTTGTTGATATCCCGTGAATTGTTGATCTCCTTGCTAGTTGGACGGGCTTATGCCATTTGTCCCTGACTGATTAGCCCTCCGGATTTGCTGACTATTTGACTATCACTCGTGCCGTTGATCTTTTATCGCGAGATCTTGACAAGTGTCAAGCTCGTGGCAATCTTGACGAACCCTTTGATCTTTTGAGTACCAACGGCTGCTTTATGAGACCTATCTTTGACGTCTGCGCAAACATCCCAAGATTTTCAAATCCAAACAGCTACTTGCAAGGGCTCAAATTTGACGTTTGCAGGCAAGTCATGGAATATTTGAACCCCAACGGCTATTTGTCGAGGCTCAAACTTAACGTTTGCAGGCCCATCAATTCCTTGAGTTATTTCCTTCGGACATTTCCTTTCAGGCAATTTCCATGGACTTTTGTCTCGGCACTTTCTCCCGAAGGAATTCCTTCAGACTTTTTGTCCACTCAATTTCTTCAGACAATTCTCCCGAACTATTTCCCTCGGGATTTTCTTCGTTTGGCTCAATTTCTTCGGGTTTTTGCTTGGGGTACTTTTCCAAAAAAAATCCTTCGGGTTTTTGAAAGAGACCTTCCCGAAAGGAACACCCTTCGAGAAACTTGAAAAGTACCCTTCTCCTTTGTGAAAATGCCCTTCAGAACTTTTGAAAAAGGCCCTTCCGAAAGGAACATGCCCTTCAAAAAAGTTGAAAAGTACCTTTCGGAAATTTTGAAGAGGACCATTTCTTTTGAAAATGCCTTTCGAAAAAGTGAAAAATGGCCTTTCGAAAAAGTTCAAGTGCCCTTTTCCTTGAGAAAAAAAACCTTTTGAAAGAGTTGTGATGGACTGCTCCTCGAGAAAAAGACCCTTCGACTTGTGCAAATGAACTTTTCCGAAGGGCAACCACCCTTCAGGAATCTTTGGAATGGTCTTTCCGAAGGGAAAGGACCCTTCGGCAAACTTGAAAATGAACCTTTTTCGAAGGATATGCACTTTTAGGATTTTTTGAAGTGAACCTTTTGCCTTTGACAATGAACCTTTTCCGCAGGGTTTTTCTTTTGGCTTATCTGCGTCGGACAAAAGTCCGAAAGAATTTGACTTAGCTTTTTGGCGCGGACAATTTTCCCGAAGCAATTGGGTCTTCGGAAAAATTGTATCGAAACTTCTGCCGAAAGAAATCATCCATGGGATCTTTGCCTTGGTCATTTTTCGGATTTTTCAGATGTGACCCTTCCGAAGGGAAAGTACCCTTCCGAACTTTTGGAAATGCCCTTTTTGCGGAGAAAGTGCCCTTCGGCCCTTTTGCAAGTGGACCGTTTGCATTCTTGAAAATGACTTTCTTCCCAACAATGTCCCTTCGAAAAAGTTGTAAAGGACCATTTCCTTTCACAAGTGCCCTTCGGAAAGTCTTGAAAAGGACCACTTTCCCGAGAAATGAACCTTTCGGGAAAGTTGTATAGGGCATTTTGCTTGAAAAAGATCCTTCGGAAAACTTTGCTTGGGCACTGAAGAAAACAAGCTTTCGGAACTTTTCTTTTAGACAAAAGTCCGAAAGAATTCCGACACAAAGTCCGAAAAATGCAAGTAAAGACTTAGCTGAAAATGAGATTTTACACTTAGCTTCTACTTGATCGGGTTTTCCACACTTGCCTACTTTGGACTTGCGACTTCTTGCAACTAATTTGAGAAACATGAAGTCTACCTCCTAAGAAAATCCGAAGTCATCGATTGGGGCAAACCCGAATTCCCTTTTCTTGCTTCTTTGAACTGCTCTAAGCAACATGAAAAAAACCTTCAAGGCAAAATTAGCATAAAGTGCAAAGTTTTGAATGGTAAGGGTGGCATTTTTGGCCTGTGAGGTTAAAAACTGCCAACATTTTTTGGTGCAAACAGTAGGATAAATAAATCTATTGTGAACGGTGTGACAGAAAAGGTAGCCATGAGACTCACGAATGCAGGACTCCATGGGAGAAAATTGAAGCATACCGTAAAAAGAAAAAGGGAAATTCAAAGAAACAGTCAAAAGAGTCAAACTCAATGCAATTCACCAGTGAATGTGTGTTTTCTAGTACAAATGATGAAGCAAACAGTGTCTCGATCAATTCCTCATGATTTGATGCTTGGGTTCTTGATACTAGCACCACTCGACATATGACTTTTCGAAAAGACTTTTTTGAGGAGTAAAATGAAAAAAGTTGTGGCTCAATATACCTCGCAGATACATCAAGTCTGCAACCACAGGGTAGAGGTTCAATTCGAGTCAAGTGTCCAGGGCTCCTAGACTACAAACTTGAGAATGTTCTCTACCTTCCTCAATTGAAACGAAATTTGTTGTCCCTAGTGCTCATAAGCAACAAAGCCATTCCATTCTGTTGGATAATGGTGATGTCACAATCAAGAGAAAAAGTGACAATGCAGTCATCTTGACTGGATATGAGGAAGGGAAACTACTCAAACTGAAGGGTGAGCCATCAAATTTAAGGAATTATCTCATCTTGTGGAAGACAGAATGTCTCCAAACATGTTGTGGAATGCTCGATTTGGGCACACTCACTATAACAGCATTCATGTATTGCAAAAGAATGGTGTTGTTGGCATGCCTACATTGCCTACAAAATTAGATGAGAAGTGTGAAGCCTGCATCTTGGCTAAACACGCAAAAAAATCATTTCTGAAGTCACGGTGGAAAGCTGACAGAAAATTGCAGCTTGTTCATTCAAACTTGTGTTCTATTTCAATCCTCTCCATTGAAAATACTTTCTGAATACTTTTTGAAAAAGAAATCAGAAGCCTTCGATACTTTCAAAAAGTTTCGAACAATGATTGAAAATGAAGCACAAACCCGCATCAAGACACTCAGGATAGATAATGGTGGTGAATTCACATCAAAAAAGTTTGAATCCTATCTTGAGCAAAACAGGATCAAACACCATCTCACAGTTCCTCACACTCCACAACAAAATGGAGTAGTTGAAAGAATGAACAGAACTGTGATGAATATGGTTCATGCAATGTTGTATTTCAAAGGGATAAATCTGCACTTTTGGGCCGAAGTAGCTAAAACAGCAGTATACCTTTGCAACAGATTACCATCAACAGCGCTTGTATCAAAGACTCCATATGAGATGTGGTGTGGTCACCTCCCTTCAGTGTGACATTTTTGGATTTTCGAATCCACTTGTTCTGCATTGATTCCAAAGGAGAAGATAAACAAATTGGACCACGGGAGTCGAAAATGCATCCATTTGGGATATTATGATTCCTCCAAGGCATTCAAGCTATAGGATGAGAAAAAAAAGTTTCTTGTCGCAAGAGAAGTTGTCTTTTATGAAACTGCAAAGGACAAAGAGCTTATTGATTGACAGTTGAGTCAACTAGACAAATATGCAAAGTTTGATGTCTACAAAGAGAGTGATTTGAATGTTCCAAACAATGAATGGGGGACACAAAGTTGGGAATCTATTGATTTTCTATTGTCTCCTATACATCAACTTAAAATTCCACCTGAAGGAGAGAGTGAAACTTCATCAGTTATTGAACAGGGGCCAACAGAACAGAGGGCAGACAGTGAAGGAACTTCAAAGGATGAACCCAAAGCACCTGCAGCACAGAACAAGAAGCCTAAGTGGGCCACTCAAACACTAAAAGATGTGAGGCCTGATGAAGTTGGGAAAACAGGCACTCGAAGTGCACATGCAAGCTCCTCTCAACCAGACAAGTCTATTGATGAAATTCAGTACATGATTGGAAAACTCACATTGGATGATTCTCAAGAGGAACTCAATGTTGTGTTTGATTCAAAACCAACAACTTTCAAACAAGCTGAGAAGCTTGACTCTTGGAGAAAATCAATGAAAGATGAGTATAATTCACTGGTGAAAAATGGGACTTGGAATCTAGTTGATCCACCATATGGTTGCAAACCGATTGGGTGCAAGTGAGTCTATCACAACAAATACAAAGAAGACGGCTCACTTGACAAGCACAAAGCAAGGCTTGTCACAAAGGGGTATGCTCAAAAAAAGGAAGAAATTGACTACAATGAAACCTTTGCACCTATAGCAAAATGGACTGCCATTCAAACCATGTTGGCTCTCGTAGTTCACAACGGATGGAAAGTCCACCAAATGGATGTCAAAACTACATTTCAAGGAAACTGTGTACATGACACACCCTGACGGTTTTGCAGTGAAAGGACAAGAGCACAAGGTGTGCAAACTGAAAAAATCGTTGTATGGTTTGAAACAAGCCCCTCAAGCATGGTACGAAAAACTAGTTGAACACCTCATAAACATGAACTTCAAACATTTTGAGTTTGAAGATGCAACTCTTTTCGTCAAATAGTTGACAAAACAGTTGTATTTGTGGTGTGTGTTGACGATTTGCTCATCACAGAGAACAATGAACGGTACACTGCAAAATTCAAATCAGAGTTGATGAAAAGCTTTGAAATGACTGATTTGGGTTTCTTCATTACTATTTAGGTATTAAAGTAATTCAGAAACCAAAGTATTTCTTCATCACTCAACAAAAGTGCGTTGGTGACATTCTAAGCAAGTTTGGAATGGAAGATTGTAAGCCTCTCAGCACGTCCATGGAACAGAATCTCAAATTGACATCTAAAGATTCAACAAATTTGGTTGATGCCACTAAATGCAGACAACTCATTAGAAGTCTGATTTATGTGACTACCACTCGACCAGATATATCATATGCAGTTGGTGTCCTCTCAAGATTCATGCAACAACCCAGGGAGAGTCATTGGGTAGCAGCAAAAAAGATCCTCAAATATCTCAAAGGCACACAACATTTTGAGCTCAAATACTCCAGGGCAGGAGACTTCAAATTGGTTAAGTATTCAGATTCCGACTATGCTGGTGATCATGAAGATGGAAAGTCCACCTCGGGTTTTTTAATAAATTTGGGAACAACAGTTGTCAATTGGAAATCCAAGAAGTAATCAATGCCGGCAATTTCTTTAGCAAAAGCATAATATATGGCTACTTCAAAGGCAACTAGAGAGATTTTGTGGCTCAAAAGGGTTCTTTCATATTTGCAGGAGCAATAGGTTTCATCAACACCTCTCATGATTGACAACACTTCTACAATCAAAATGGCAAAGAATCTAGTCTTTCACGACCGAACCAAGCACATCAATACCAAATTTCGTTTGATTCGACACTATGTGAAAGATGGCAATGTCAAGTTGCAACATTGCCCAACAGCAGAGCAACCAACAGACATCCTAACAAAAGCGCTTGGAGAAGAAAATTTTGAAAAGTTTCAAGGAATGCTTGGTCTAACAAAGACCCTTACAGATTAAAGGGGGATGTAACAATATTGTACATATTGGTTATTAATCTTAGGCGTCTAGCTTAGGTGTATAGCATTTTGTCTTATTCAATAAGCTTTTCATTCCCATCGAAATAAGAAGAGTCATTGGGAATGTGAAATGAATAGTTTTTCTTAGTCTATTTATTGTAATGTTTGCTCTCTTTTTCATTTGAATCGTGAAATAAAAATTTCATTGTCATTCTAAATATAATCCGGCCTGTCAAAGCTTGATTACCACATCTTGAGGACAAAAACCTTCAAGAAGTGTCAAAGGTTTGAGAACGAAAAACTCCATTTCTACTACTTAGATAGCACTATTCAAGGGCTATAATTGAGTTTCAAAATTGCATGTTTACATGCAAGTGGATCTACAAAGGTGTTTTTGGACACCACCTATATTGAGGAGAATATTGCAAATTCAAATTATTTTCACTTACCAAAATCTTCAAAATGGCCTCCAAAAGGCTCCTCTCCAAGACCTGATTCACTTTTTATATTTTTCTAAGGTAGAGTGAATCAGTTGGAGGAGGTTTTGGGCATCTTTGGAGGGTTTTTAGACTCCACTTTGACAAAGTACAGTTGGTATATTATTTCTGATTTTTGTGGCAATTAATCATAAAAGTTTGAAGGAATTTTGGAGGGTCAAGGCAAGGGTTTAATTCTGAAAATTATGCCCTTATTTTTCTGAGTTGGGTGATTCCCTTGACAAGGGTGTGCAAGGGTTTAGGATTTCTTGTTTGGCCCTAAACAATAGGGCATTAATTATTGCGCATACCCTCCAAGAAACACAGCTACCTGAGCCAAAAAAAGATGAATGATTTAGTGTTAGTCCACCACAACTTTAGGCTTCGCCTTAAAAAAATCGAGGTTAGAAGTTAGTAAGTTGTAACTTAGTCACTTATTTTAAATTTTAAGGACTTTATTGCAATTACTTTGAATTTCTTGCATACAAATTATGCCTTGATAATATCAGGTAATCTCAAAAAGGATCAACAAATTGATCTTGACGAGGCTTATCTTGAATCAGAATGAATCACTACGGATGATGAACCAATATTTTCAAAAAAGAAATTGGCCACCTTGGATGAGGCATTGGATTAACACGATGAAATGCATGTGAACTAGGATGCAGGGGCTTCAACTTCAAATGTTGTAGCCTTTTAGTGTTTTCTTGTGTATTGTAAATTGTAATTGACTCGTTGAGAGTGCAAACTCAAAATAAAAAATTAAAAAAATTGATTGACAACATTGAGCAAATTCATTTTTTATGCATTATGTTTATTTCTATATCCAAGCACCATATTTGGTATGAAATAACAAAATCAGTTTTTTTTCTTTTTTGACAAATCATACGTCGATTTTTAGTTTGCCCAAGTTTTTCCATTTTAAACCAGAGTAGTTGAATTTTATTTACACTTTTTCCATGTCATGTAATTGGAATGCTACTATGGTTTATTTACATCAAAATTGATAATGAACGGATTTATTGAATATAAACTTCACATTTAGTATCTACTAGTACAAACCAAAGAGATATTTCTGTATTTATGTGTACATTTCTCTCTCTTATTTTTTGTGAATTCTTCTCCTATTGGAACCACATTATCCATGCTTGAATTCTTCCTTAAATGTGGATTTATGTTATTTTCTTGTCATTCATTTTCCAAATAGAGAGTAAATATCATTCTGATTCTGGTGTATGGTAGCAATACATTTAACCGCACTTTTGAAGTTCATTTGCAAAGCTAAAAGAAAACATTGTTTTAATGGCAATACAAAGAGAGCGCTTCTTGATTATGAAGAGACACAGACAAAGCATGGCACACCTGTATGGTCTTGCCAACACCCATTTCATCCGCTATAAGGCACCTGCCACCTCTCCGTAAGCCAAACTTCAGCCCATCCATTTGAAATGGCAAAAGTTCTTTCTTCAACTTTTTGGATAAGGATGACATAAGCCTATCAACTTCGTCATCAGATGCGTGAATTGATGAGGCTGGATTCCATTCCTGGTTTGCAGATGAATGTGAAAATCGACGAATGACAGCAAGAGTGGTCCAAGGAATCTGCTGTAATTGAATGGTTGCCAACCTTCTAAGAGCTTTTTCCACCACCTCATAGTCCTTCAATGAATATATGAATTTGCTTACACCATCATCCAATTCAGCAGAGTGAAAGCAATGCACCTGATTAGGCATTTCAAATCAGGTTAAATTACAAAAAAATAAAGACGATGTGATAAATTGATGATGAAACTATTACATTCCTCTAAAACAGAACAGAAACAATTTAATAACTGGAACTACAAAAAAGAACAACACACATTAAAATAAAGAATAAATGTGGCATGCACTGAAACTAGGTCATTTAAATATTATGAAAACTTGGGTCCATCCTCCCATGATATAAGATTGGCTAAGGCAAGATGGTACGAGAGGAGAAGGATGACAGGAGCAGTTCCAAAAATAATGACATACCTCAAATTTCTCCAATGTTTTTGTGTTGCAGATCAAAAATTTATGGATTCTACTCCACATGTCAGTGAATCCAAAGTCCCATATTTTGGTGCACTTCTCCCTAGATAAAAATGACCTTTAATTTTTTAAATTAAACGTTTTTTTAGTTTTGCACTTCTCCCTAGATAAAGAGGAATTATTACCTTGAGGTGTTCAACTCCACATGTGATCATCAACAAAAAGCTTAAATTGGGGCGAATATCCCTTGGAAACTAATTCCCATCAGCTTCGATGCAAAACGGGAAGGTGGAAAAGGCCTAAATAAACTTGGGAAGAAAGAGTCTATGAATTCTGCAATGCGGGGGCAGTTGAATCTGAAAAGCACTTTATTTTAGATTGCGATGCTTACACGGACATCAAGGCAAAATATGCGGACTTCTTGACAGCAACTTCTTGGCATGGTTTGTTTATAGAGGGGTCTTTGGAGAAAGTTGGAGAGCTCATTCTATCTTTGAAAAAAAGAAGAAATACAAGGCAGAAGCAAATATGACTGGGCTAGTTGTCTCATAGGCTATTTATTTAGCCTCGTGGATGTTAAAAAATCTTCTTCTTCTTCAGGAGATTTTAACTTTTCATCAATAGTAATTACTAATATGTTTCATGCACCCTACATCGCCATATCAGGCATCTTGGATGGTGACTGAAACATCTCTCCTGAACATTTCAATAATTTCGAGTTTTCAAATACATTTCACTTGACCACTTTTCAACACCCTTGCACCACCTTTCTACCCTGGAAAGACTCCATTTCACCATTCACCCACAAGTGACACATTTGCGACCTGGGCTGGAAACTGCTGAGACAATATTTCACACTACTCCAGGAAGCCTGAAACATTTTCCTCCAATATCCATAACATATGGCCATTTACACAACAACTAAAAGATGTTTGTATGTTTTGTCAGGATGTGAGGATTGTCCTTAAGCTTCTACAGCTTCATTTTTACTCAATTGTTCATGCCCAGGCTTACGTGCTTTATCAGCATTTGTAAATGCTTGTTATGAAAGTCTCACTGCTCCTCAGATATAAAATCAGTCCATGATAATGATCACTGGAATAAAATATTTAGTGAGGCAGCTCTTTGTATTAGCAATATTTTTAATTTTGACCTCTTTGCAATGTGCAATGATGTTCTGATGTTTGGAAAGCCAATATCGATCTGAAGGCAAAGGTCATCAACTATAAGGCTATTGCAATGGCTATGATTCAAGCATTTTTAAATCAGTTTTCTCATAATCATTCAATTCTGCTGATTTAAGAAAATGTAATCCACCATAACAATCACCGAAATACAAAATGTTCAGCGCAGTAGTTTGTTAAAAACTCTGCTTCGGATATTTTGGGAAATGTATAAGGATGCCTTCGCAGTATGTTACCTGACTGGTGATTTGGGAAATTCAATCCACTCATAAAATACTGGAAACTAATCACTAATCTACAATATAAAAGTTAGGTTATTTATCTGCAAATCAGATATTCCCCTACATTCTTTATTCTTGACTCTTCAAAGAGTTCCAAAATGGAGTCCACTCTTAAAGTCTTCATGTATCTGACCGAAATATCGTTGTAAGCTCGGCAGTCTATGATCAATGTTTCTCTGATCTTGTTGTACAGAATAAACATATCCTCTCTTCCCATTCCTTTTCAGGTGTCACCCGTTTACTTGTCTCACATATTATCCTAATTTGAGCTATAAGTATTTTCTCCCTCCGTTTGATCTATGCCCATATGTACGCCTTTCCATGATGTTTTGATACCCATATTATCAGTTGAATTTGGTTTTTGTAAAGCCCAAACTTGGGGCATAGCTGTAGTTGAACTTTTAATGCATTAAAAAAAGAAGAGCAAATCCAGGTGTGTGCGAGGACTTACCACTGAGAGACAAGAGTGGAGGTGTCGTAAGCATTCCTGCGCAGTGAGGGGTGTACAGCCGGCCGCCGGCTTGGCAGAGACGGAAAACTCTCTGGCTGTGCAAATCTCTAGAACAACAACAAGGTTTTTAATTACAGTTGGAGGGGCCGTTTGATCAGAAATCTTTTTCTGAGGCAATTGAGTGATAATTTTCTTGCAGGGGAACAGATTCCAGCGCCTAATGGCAGCTGCTTCTTCTTGGCCCTTTGGCATCTGCCATGGGATCACCTTCTGAACAGCAGGCAAAAGGCGATTGCTGTTATTGTTGTTGATTTGAGATGTTGCCTCTCGCTTGGCCAGAGCCGCTAATCGGTTGGCCTCTGCTCGCTTGCGTTGTTCTTCTGTTAACTCCGTCATTTCTTATAAATTTTATTTCCCTCGCTCAGATTTGACGTTCGAATATAGCCATAAATTGCATTGGCGGCCTCCTGTCGAAATTGAAGTGCGTTTTATCACTATAGTAAATGGTTGCGAGATGAGGCCAGTGCGACTGCGAAGTGACCGCCCGGGCAATGGGCGACCATACGAAAGAAAATATGAAGCCTTTTCTCCAGAAAGAGGCACACCTGATTCAAATTTTCAACATCTCAGAAGCCAAATTGTCCGATGACGAACATATGAGGGCCTTAAGCTCCCTGTGGAGGATGGGAAGCCTTGGCCTTCGGACATGCGTCTTATCACTCTTTCTTAAGCAATGCAAGAATTTTAAATTGGGGACAGACACAGCATCATTTAGTAGAGGCAAAAGGGCACGGGGGTTTTAGGCCTGCGCAAAAGCTAGTTTTAGTAGAGGCAATAGGGCAAACGCTGTTTCGGCGTAGCCAAAAATACCGGTTGTGTTGAATGACAAGGCAAGACTTTTGTACATACGACAGAATCTAAAGGTTTAAAATAGAAAGAGTAGGGTCTTGTGAGAGAGTAAAGCAGGGTTTTGGGACAGCAAAGATAGGACAACGGTGGCAGAGCTTTTTTTTTTCAACGATTGAAATTGAAATGAGTTTTAATGACATCTACGAGACCAAATAGTCTATGGGATCAAGTGTCAAGATTATTAGAGATTCTTTATATTCTTTTCGAAGTCATCTCGCCTCTTATGAATCTTTACCAACAGTCACGCTGTGTTGTGTAGCTTTTCCTCCTCAAATAATTCACTAAAACTGCCCACATTCACACTATTATCCTGCTGCATACGAATATCCTTGTACGCATCACACTCCCTAATGAAGTGTCGTTTAGTTTCAACCACTCTTATCATTGCAAAAAATGCAAGTCCTATCTTCCCATCTTTCCTTGGGAACCGTCCATCTTCCCGTTTCACATCTAAGATGGTGTGAACCGGTCCTCAATTGTGCCATTAGGATCCTAACATTACCTTTAAGTTCGGCACTTAGGTATGCTTTATCCCCGTGCTCCCAAGTGGGATTAAACTCTTTGATATAATGCATTTTTTTACGTCCAATCTGATTTGTCCACATGGCAGTCCTGAATTTTTCTAATACAAACTTTTTTATTTCCTCTTTGGAGTTAGGGCACTCATGTAACTTAATGTTCCATTTTCCCAGCGACTTGATGTTTTGCTTCATCCACGTCTTCTTCCTCCGATCTAGCACCTCGTTCACCACCATTTTGGGCCACCGTTGATTCCCCATGTTTTCAACCTTTTTTATGTAGCTTAATACCCGTGAAATCACCACAGCTTCCATTGGGAAAGTACCGGCTTCCACCAGGAGGATCTCATATGGCACAGTTGCTTTAACTTTAAGACTACTGGTGATAAGATGTTTTTGAATTCTTTCCAACTGTCTCCATCTGTGATTTGACATGTTGCTTCCCCAAACCTCACAACCGTAGAGGACAACTGGTGTGACCAGCAAACCAAAAAGGGTTTTCTTGGTTTTCCAGTCCCAAAATTCTGCTTTCCTGCATCTGTTCTAGAGAAGGTAAGAAGCTCTCCAACCTTCTTGAATCCTTTTTGCCCTGCAAGTTTCCCAACTGAGTCTGTTATGAAAAACAATACCAAGATACTTGTATTCTTCGACGATTTCCAACGGGCTACCTTCGAACATAAAATTAGTTTGTTGTTGTTTCCTTTTTAGAGAGAATATCATGACTTCAGTCTTGCTAATGTTCACTTACATCCCGACATCTTGGCAAAATAGCTCTAAAGCCTTCAAATGATCCCTCAAACCATGGGCAGTTTTTGCTATAAGAATAAGATCATCTACATATAAAAGTAGCTTTACTACAACACTGGTCAACTGAATGCCACCTCCTTCAGTTTTATTTATCCATTCCTCAAGTTTGTCAATGTAAAGGCCAAACAAAGTGGGGGAGAGTGGGCACCCCTGCTTGACCCCTATGTTGCTGCCGAAGCATTCATACATGCCTTCTCTAGTTCTAATTTTTGCTCTAACACACTCATAGAGTTTGTGGACAGCTGCTCTAAACTCATTGGGAACCCCTAGTTCTTCCATCCTTTTCCAGAGTTTGTCTCTGGGTACTGTGTCAAAAGCTTTTTTAGAATCCACAAAACAACAATAAGCTTCCCCACCTTGGAGAGGAGAATTTGCGTGATAACAATATACAACAAAGCAAACAAATGGAAAGCATTTCCCTAAGTTATTAGTGTGAAGGGAGATCAGCAATAACAAATTTAGAGAAGAGCCCACAATATTAACATGTGAGTCCCACAATATTTACATTTTATGTTGCATATAAATATATATTTAAGGTAAATATATGGGGGGGGGAAAAAAACACACTCTAACAAATAAGGAAATTTTATTCAAAACAAATCACATATCAAAATCTTGGACGCTAGAGTGAAAGAACAATTAAAAGAAAATATGGATAACACAGACACGGTTTAAAAGGAGCAAAACATATGTGAAAGTGATACCCCAAAAAAATAATTAAAGAAAAATATACAAAGAGCCCATAAAAAGAAATATTGCAAATTAAAGGGATTGCATATATTATAGTGTCAAAGGAGTAGAGGTTCATTGGTAGTGATATAGTAAAAGAACTTCAAATAGAAAAATACTTATAGGTACTAATATGTGAAGTGCAATTAGCATCACAAATTGGGTCAATGTGATTTTTTCTTTATTCTATCAAAATTGTGATGTAAAGGTGGTGCAAATGTCATAAAAGTGATGTAAATAGTATATCACATTTGTGTCACAGTGTAATGTAAAACATTAAATTTATATCGCTTTTCAAAATGTTGGTTTATACCGCCCAAAATTTATGGTTCGTTTATTAAATATATGGTTTGCCCGAACCCTTTGATAAACAAAAATCTAATGGCAGTAAAAGAAACGCCAAGGGCAAACAAGTTTGTATGTGTTTAATCCTATATTGAAACAAGTTAATATAGTATAGGGTCAAGAATATAAAAATGAATAAGCACAAGGGTGATAAACATATCTATAATAGACTGATTAATTTGTAAATTCAGATAAACAATATCTTAAATTTATAATATTGAGATGTGATAAAAATA
The DNA here is from genome assembly GCA_037957365.1 of Torreya grandis. Lineage (NCBI taxonomy): Eukaryota > Viridiplantae > Streptophyta > Pinopsida > Cupressales > Taxaceae > Torreya > Torreya grandis. Next base: position 1,186,074 of record JARHVA010004259.1, on the reverse strand, counting down.
GAAAGTGCAACTATTGATTAAGATTGCAATGAATTAGAAACAAGAGTATTTAGTTGGTTTACTGGGTGCATATAGATTTGGACTGAAATAGACTAGAAGTGGACCAAATCAAGGTCCTAGATCAATCATCAAATTCTAGTATCTTACATTTGGGGCCTCGGATGCTTGTATTAGATCTAAACGGTTGCATCGACACTATTGTCTAATTTAGATGCAAGTGTCCAATACAGAAAATTAGCAGGATCTTAGAGTGACCACCTAAAATCTTATAAGTTTTTTATCACCTTTGCTCTAGTGTGTTTAGATCTCATGCACATATTGTCACTCTTTATTAATTGATCAAACCCTAGCTTTCTCACCCTCTAAGTGACTATGAGAAAAATAAGTTAGTGGGCACATGGTTTCAAGTTACCCCAAGAACCCCTTTGTCAATGGGTGTTACCTACATAGTCAATACTCTGAAGAGGGCCTCAGACATATGTATTTCTCCCCTATATGTTTTTCATTTGTGTGTATATCGAGATGCAACACATGATAAACAAACACAGGTTGACCTAGCTTGTAATTTGGCAAATATGACTCAGGGAATGCTCCTTCAATACTTCAGACATGTAGATGGGTTGTCTAGATGACAGATATTGAAATAAGAAATAATAGGGAAGCTTTGCTCACTCAAATGCTTGATTGAGTGCTTTTGGTAAGTTGTCTTGTTAGTTGTTAGGTCTACGCTAGGTGAGGAATGAATGAAGGTTGATCTTTTATAATATAAATCTCTTTTGGAAATATCTCACATTAAAGCACTTAGGTTGACCTTTAGGATACATTTCATTTGTAAATTTAATAACTTTAGAGCACTAAACATTTAGTTTGACTATGACACTAACGTTGACATGGATGCCCAACTAGTATACAAGTGTCCAAGAAGTTGGAAAACATGTAGAGGTCCAAAACTTGTAGATGATGATAATAAGTAGGTTTATAGCATTTTGAGCAATATAGAAGGCCTAGTCATCAGAATATTTATATGGCCAGACTAAGAGAGAAGCAATAGGCACAAACTATAATATATGCAAATCTTTCGATAGTAGGAAGGTCTTAAGAACTGAAGGGTACATCCATGAGAAGTATTTTCAAGTATACAATATTGAGGTGCTATATAATTCAGATTTAGTGTCTACATTTTCCTCCTCCCCCTTTAATCTAGTAATGAAACTGTTAGTTTAAAGGAAAAATAATATGTACCTAGGTATGTATAACACACCTTGTCTTTGTGTGAGTGCCACTTGAGTGCTTTGCTAGTGACTAAAATGCAACCAATAACATGTTATAGTATATAATTAGTGCATATAATATGGATTTGAAATAATTTAAAATGTTTGAAAGGAAAGAGAATAAAGTTAAGAGCACACACATGTATCGATGCGACCATCTTGTTTTTTGGTAATTTGATTTGAGAAGATGCTTTATTGTGAAGCTTTGGAGCTAAGATTAGCTAGTGACACTTGTAAGCACAGATATCTATAACTATTAGTGGGAAAATTGCCCCCAATATTGGAGAAAAGGTTAGTTGTCACCCAACAGTTGAGATTAGCTCAACTTGCAACCCAATTATACTTATAACCTGGTGAACATGAGTGATCCAAATCAACTCACATTATAAATCTAGTGCATGTGGATGAATTGATTACTCCATCATATAAACTTGTTAATATCAAGTGATGTAATCACCTCGACCTTGCCAAAAATGAACCAACTAATACATTAAAATAGCCCAATAATAGTCCATAAAAGTCCATCCTAGTGTAGGCTAAAGTCCGTAAAAGTATTTGAAATATAAAATTTGTTTTGATTATATAATTTAAGGTGCTCTTTTACATGACATGTGCACATCATATATGTCTAAAGTTGAAACCCATGTATAATAATGGTACCAATGTATAGAATGTTGCCACAAGTGTCTATCTATATCATTTAACTATGCAATTTGGCCAATTTTAAAAATTTACAATTGTGGAAGACATGTTCCCATGACATGCCCCTACTGTAATATGAAAATATTGAATACTGCACAAGTGCAGAAGTCATGCCTTTTTTGCATGCCCCCACTAAAACCTACAACTATGAATTTGTGTGTTTTAACCTTTTAGGACTTAGTGAATGTAAATTATATGTTTGTTAAATAGCTGAGTAGACTAAATCAGGATAATAATATGTAATAAATATAGCCACTGATTTGTTATAAAACTGACTAACTTTGACCTTTCTAAAAATAGTAATAAATAATGCAAGTAAGAACTTAGCTAGAAAATGATTGAGATGGATGATTTTGAGGCTAAAAACTGAGGCAGAGGCTAGTATGAATGTCACAAATAGGATCCTAGTGTCATAACACATTCTATATAGTAGTGCCCTAATTAGATAGTATTAGCATTATTGGATATGAGGTGGTAGTGTCCCTATTTTGGTGGTAGTGTCTTTTGTGCAAGACTATCCCGATTGCACCTGTGTCTAGATTTGTAAGCTCTATTCCTACATGAACAAGTTTTGAAACCTTGTACATTTCGTATTATAGTTGATTTAATGATAAAACTCTAATCCTCTATGTTATTACGGCATCCAGGTGATATAACCTGAAAAATGTGTTTATTAGTGGGATAAGTTGGACATCCTCAACACTTCATTGTAGTGAGAGTTGCCTATATACCAATACTCCAAAGAGGGATCAAACTTAATGTAGTTCTCCCCACCTAAGTGTTGGGGCAAGTGTAAGTGAAGCTAGTATGATAGTTAACTTGAGAGCTTTGAATGTGCTCAAGACTGGAAATTCGGGTAATCCAAGCTTAAGACTATTGTAGATTGTAGTATGCAGAAGTAGGGCAAAATAGGGATTGATAACCTTAATTATGCACTTGTTTTGAGTTTGAATGTGTACTATCAATTTCATTTCCATCTAGTAGTTAGCGGGCTAAAAGTCATGTATATATATTGTTTTGATGCTTGTACATGTGTTAAAAGAGGTGTAAGCTAACCCTAAGAGATTTTAGATTTGAAAAGATATCATTTGTGAAAAAGAGAGGGAAATGACATTAGCACCATTATTGGGACACTAGCACCACGTGGCGTTACTATCCTTATTATGGTGTTAGTGTCCAAGTGGCAGAACACTAAGCACAAAGGACCAGGATGCAAAAATGAGGGCTTAGGACTGCTTTAGGGATACTTAGGGATGCTTGTGGCCCGTACAAAGGATGGATAAGTATGAAAATAGTCTCTATGATAGGTTTAGGCCTAAGCTAGGGATATGTAGTCTCGAGTATCACTCTTAGCACTCAGATACCACTTTTATGTGATTGCATTTACCCCCCGGCGCCCCCCTTCCCCCCCCCTGCTTTAATTCTAAAAACACATCAAAGTGAAATGTCTAGGATAAATGAAAAAGAAGTGTGCCTTGAACTTACTTAAGAGGTGAAGCCCATGAAGCTCAGTCTGGGTATGTGAAGCATGCCCTAATGCATGTCCTGTAAGTGAAACATGCATAAATTGATCCTTACTTAAGAGATATCAAAAGCAAAGACAAATTTGAGTAAAGGAATAAGAGAGGAAAAGAATGAATACACCTCACTGGGTACATCAACTAATGCATAAACCCAATGACAACTTGTGTGTACATGTATATAGTGATCAATCGATGACTACCTTGAACTGAGCTGATGGCTTGATCAATCCTCATGTGTGGGTGGCTTAAGAACTCGATTTGGTTTTGACTCCATCATTGCCCACCCCTACTTGGTGGATCCTAACTTGTGAATAGATTAGATTAGACTGATGGTGTGTCCAACCCTCTCATGTAGGTGGATCAAAAACTTAAGTAGGATATGACTCCATATTTTCCCACCCATGTGTATTAAATGCATCTGAAACTAAAACTACATGATGTAACTGGAAATGTCTAACTAGGTATGCCGGCTCTCTGGCTACTCAGGGATATTAGGCGGCTCTAGGCCACTCAGGAATGCCAACCATTGTAGATAGAGCAAGGAGTGAAACTGGAGTGCAACCTAGAATATGATGTTAGATGTATAAAATGCATAAAATGACATGGAATTTGTCATTCCATCTGATCAACTAGTGTGTAAATGAGCATACAAAAATAATGTTTTGTGCACATGCCTCTAAATTTGATATTCGAGCTTATAGATTCTGGATTGAGTTGTAATAATTTATATGAGTATCTAAACTAAACATGTTAATGGTCATGCCACACATGATACCCATAATCTAAGCAAACTAGTATGAATCTGAGCTAACTGGTATGAATATGAGCAAAATTGATAAATCTATAACTAAACCTATGCAAGCCTATACTGTACCTACTATACTTTTTTGGCCAATTTTAGTTTTTTTTGAAATTGAGGCTACTGTACAATAGCACCATATCTTAAATACTAGCACCATGTGGTGCTAGTGTTCTAATTTAGGTACTAGTGTCATTTTGATATTATTTTTGTGCAACTATGTTGATCTTTGTGTCACTATTTTTCCATTGTGTTTACCTAAGTCTGATTTTGTAATCTAAGCCTGTGTGTTGAAAATGTATTATGAATGCATCATAGGAACCTAATCTCTATGATAAACCTTTATGAATGCCCCCTCTTTTGAGGAGAGTCATTAAACATGTGCAAGAATTGTCCTTAAAAGAAAAAGCTCTACAAGATGTGAGTTAAACGAAGCATATATATATAACATATGCATAATAATTCAATATAATGTGCACACATAAAATTTGAATGTAAGAAAATATGAGCATAAGTTTCCAATATGCAATGTATCTCACGTCTAGCACTCACAAGGGTGCCAAGATATATATAACAATGTATGTTATGGCAAATATGAATAATAACTAAGTAATTACCTAGGGGGATGGGGCATGATGTCCATCATGGCACCCAAGTAGGAAAGGGAGATGCATGAGGTCCCTCATGGCATCTAAAACTATAGTGTGTAACAAGTAAGAGATAAGTACCATGGCCATGATGCATACAAGAAAATATATATACAACACACATGAGGCACGCAAAGTAAGCCAAGGGGCCACAAGACAAGGGACATGGGCACATGTCACTAAATTTGAGAAAAGATATAAAAGGACATGTTTAAATTTCCACGTATGCAAGCAAAAAGTAAGTTGACTTAGAGCCACATAGAAGGACATGTTCAAATGTCTGCATACACAATTAGGAAGGCACACACAAGGACATGGGCATATGTCCAAAGCATACATACTGTGAAAAGAAGTGGTGTAGATCCAAAGAGCAATGGCATATTCAAATGCCCTCAAATTGAAGAAATAAAAATATACAATCAATTTTAAACTAGGAAAGCTATAAAGGAAAGTATGCATGAACATGTAATATAAATCTATGTAAGAGCTAAGATGTACATATGTTGAGTTTAAATTAGTAATAGCTAGCAAAAAATTTGAGTAAGTGTAGCATGATCAATATTAAGATATAAAAATGCTAAAGTTGTGATGTAGAGTATAGAAAGATAGAACTTAGTTGTCAAAATTGTGTATAGGGTGCCCCCAAGTGGGCAAATGTGTCAAACAAAGAATCCCTATATCAGTGTATATGCCCATAGTGAGTAGATAATAGAAAGTCTAGATCGGTGTAGTGAACCCGAGTCCTGTAACATTCTGCAAGCACTCAACAAGAACAAGTGAAGCATGTATGTATGATAAAACCAACTATACTAATATAGCTAGCATATTACTGTCTACTGAATATAAGAACTATAAACATGGCAATGCATACAATCTATAAATTTGTATTTTTTGAGTAAATATTTGAATGTTTTTATGTTTTTGACAGATTATATTATCTTTATATTTTTTGTATATAAGCTATGTACAAGCAACATGAAAACGAAACTATATACAAGGAGCAAGAAAGAAGGAAAGTATGTACAAGAAGGGAGGAACAATACTAACCGATGAGTCTCATGGGAGACTCATTATCAATGTGCCCTGTGTCAAATTAAAGAACAATGATTGTGCATGTTGTATGAGAGGGTAATTGTGGTCCTATAATATACTAGATTGAGTGATCTATATCTAGCCCTACCTATGGAGTGATGTAGTAATCTGTGACGCTGAATATGGTGTCTTGTGAACTATAGGGGTCTTAGGGACCCATCTGGTAGAAGATGTTGTAGGTGGCATAGGTGCCCTATGTTGAGAACCATGAGAACTTGATAAGACTAATCTAAAAAGAAAGTAAGGAAAGGGAGGCCTTCTAGAATATGTAAAATATCTCTTCTGACATAGGGATCTCTTTGATAGTGGTCTTCATGGGAGAGTGTGCATATATGGAAACACTATAGGAGTAGACCTCACCTGCATTGGTGTCTCTACTGAACTCTATGGTGTACTGATAGGAACTATGCTTAGAGATGTAATTGATAACTATGATGTAACTAGTAACTATGATGTAACTACCTATGGAATAGGCAGAGGATACTCATATGGATGACCTTCAATTATGATCACAAGATTTGCATATATATATCTTATGCATCTGTGCATAGTGGATGGGATAGATCATAATTATTGTATCCATGCCCTGCCCATTAACATGTTAAATACACCTACACTAGGTGCTACTAAGAATCTAGTGGCCATATGTGCTAGCCCAACGTATAGTGGAAGTACAATCTCCCTGATGGAGTTCTAAATGTGGCCACTGAAACCATTAATAATCTTGTATGTAGGAGATATATCCTACTATGAATACCCCAATTATTGTAGAAGTGTGATAGTGCACATGTTAATACTTAACTTATTATCAACCATAACACTCTGGTTAGTATGATGATATATGTAGGCTCGTACAAAGAGTGCATATAAATCTGAATCATCATCAACAATCTTTTGCTCTGAGAAAGTGATGAGTGGTCTAGCTAGAATTGTAGTGTGGTACACACCAATGATATTGTGTAGTGGGTGTGCCTTCTCTATGGTAGTGTGATATGATGTTGGAGTTGGATGTGCTTGATATGTGTCGTGAACTCCTGAAGTGCCCCCTGCCTCATTTGTTATATGCTTGGGAAATGGATTTGAGAATATTTTCAATGCTTTAGTTTCTATTTGTTGTACTTTGGATGCCTTTATGGGTGCACCAACATCAATAATGTTATCCTCAATTAAATCTTATATCTTATGTTTCAAGTTGATGCATATGTTTGTTGTATGGCATGGTTCCCTATGATATTCACAAAATGCATTGGAATCATAGTTATTTGGAATAGGTCATGTCATATCAACCTCTTTGATGGGAGGGAGAGCTATGACATTTCATTCCAAGAGCTATTATAAAACACGTGCTGGCGATTATGGAAGGTTGGTGGAAACTCTACATGGAGGAGCTGTTAAAACTAGACAAGAAGATGGCTCTGAAGCTACGTTAACTATGGCCTTTGGATCACTCTTGTTTTTAGTGGCCCTTATCTTATATGGAGGCTTACTAAAACTCTTAGCAATTGATTTTGATCCACTATTATATTTTAGTTTGCCCATGGAGAGAAGCTTGAATTCTCTTTCTTTTACTGTGTAGCATAAATTTGTGAAGGTTGGAAACTTTTTAAACAAGAAGGCTTCATGTAATGCTAGTAGAAGACTCTGTTTGAAGATGTCCTGAAGCTCTTTATCTTCCATGGGGCTAGTCAACTTGACCAATATAGTCTTATATCATAAAATGTATTCTACATTAGGCTAATTTGTTTTTTGTTTCAATTTTGTAACTTGAGCATATGAGATCTTATCATTGATGTTTATTGAGATGTGTGCTAAAAACATGTCTACCAATGGATTGGATATGGTGAAAATCTAATTCGGTAGATCATATAACCATTGTAAGTATCATAACCTTTTAGATTGTGTGGAAACAACTTAGTGAGGAACAAATCATTGGACACTTAGTCTAAACATATTGTGTGAAAATCTCATAGATGGTGCTTTGGGTCACCCTTACCATCATACAATGTAAGCTTAGGTGTCAAGAATCAGGATGGCAAAGGAGTTGTCACTGTGTGATGTGCCAAAGGTGTATGTAAAAGAACATGAGAATATAAGGCATGTGATGACCTAGTGGCTCACTACTCAAGATGTAATTATTGACTTTCTTAGTCACCCCCTGATTGAGGTAAGACTTATCGAAGCCCTATAGAAGATCAACACCTATGGAGTATCCTATACTTCAAATAGAAGAGGTGTAGACACTTCCCACCTATGTCATAGCCCTAAATGAACACATAAGTCTACACAATAGGGACATAATGATCCATGCTAGCATGAGGGACCCAACGAATATCCGTGTGTAAGGTTTAGTGGTGCACAAATCAAGAAATGCATGATCTTTAGAGTGCAAAATATGGGTTCAAAAGTGGCTAAAAAATAGGGTGTCAAACATAGAACAACTCAAACATGCCCAGGATATTTAAATCCTTGTGCATGTTCTCCTTCAAAATGGTCTTCCCACCTGTTCTGAAAAGTTTCATGCCTACACATAGAGTTCTACATCCATGCCTTCTCCTTGTATAATACACAACCTTTTTTCACAACTGTCACATGGTGGCACCATGCTCATTCAACATAAATATCTTCACAGTTCTCTTGAGGGAAACACCAATCTTACATGTGTCACACCTATGCTTCTCTTATCCAACAAGCCAAGAGAGCTCTCTCAAAGATCCCATCAACGTACCACATGTCAGGTGGTTGCCGAATTTAATGAAGGCTGATGGAGGTGGATGAGAGGAGCTTAAGGTGTTGTCAGAATTAAATGTAAAAGTGATAACCATGCATGAGGACTTGAGTGCATGCCAGCTTTTGACATTGTAAAAAAATATTCCATTCTACAATGCATGTGCATTCCAAAGCGATCCTGCCACCAACTCAAGTCTAATCATCAAACAAGTTTCAATAATCATGGCCAAGGTGCCACTAAAGAATTTAATGTTTTATCCACCACCCAATTGGTGCATTTATTATAAAACCTACTTGATTTTCAATAAAAGGTTGGTTCTTCTATTGTAAAAGGGTGGACACATTTTAACAGCCTCATGTTGCCAAAATTTGCCCTCCATGATTTCTTGTATCGGCTAAGTCTTACAAAATTAATGAGAATTAAATTCACCTTCTTCTATTATTCTAATGATTTGTGTGCTCTTTGTGTTTGATTGATGTCTGTTCTTGGGTGCTCCTCACCCCTTTCTTTAGTCTTTTCATCCCCTGCACCTCTTCATTAAACTTAGAATTTGATTGTAGTTTACATCTTATGTGCACCAAGGTTTATGTAGGCATCGCCTATGGATGTTTCTCATCCCTCTCAGTGATATGTTTTGTTCCTTCATCTCTATGTGAAGTTCCCTACATAAATAATATCCTTGGTGGAATTTGTGTGGAAATTGTCTTGTTCTCAAGCATCTATAGTGTGCTTATGGTAGTAGGAGAGATCGCTCTACTTTAGGTGCATCATCCCCTTTTTGTTTTATGCATTCTCTTACCTTCTCCCCCCCTTTCCCTTGAAGTTATTAGGTTTAGGCTAGTGATAGGTTACCTTTATGCTCTTTAGGTCTGCATAGCAATCTTAAACTAGGTGTGCTTAGAATAGAAGGAATCCAACCTACTCTAAAGACTTGTCCCGAGGAGTGCAAGGGTACCACACATTGGGGATGTTTTCATTATTGTGGTGAGATAGTTGATGCTCACACATGTAGTTACACAGTAATACTTATGTGCCCAACACCTTGCCCTCTCACAACTCATGTTGAATCCTCGTGCCTAGTGCCCCACTATAAAGCTTTCTCACATTATCAAGCATTTCATAGGTGCACATTTCGAACAACAATAGTTTTTGGCATGCCCAATGGGATTAAGTTGAATAAGCAAAAGGATTGGTGCCTTTCTTTAGCTATCAAGTGTAGCAGACACTCAACAAGAGCACTTGGTGACTCCCAACACCTCTAGTTTACAAAGACTAGTCCCCTATTTACATAGCAAGAATAACAAGATCATCTACAAGAGGCATTGATTTTCATTAAACTAAGCTTCCAGTGCCATCTATAAGGAGATCTAGGGTATCTTTATCCCCTATTAAGAGGTATGACACAAGCCAATCTCCACTTAGAGCTTAGTCCACATAACCATTTGAAAGGTTCCATCCCAGGCGAGGTTTATTCCCCATCCCATTCATGGCTATACCAAGGAATCAAGTATTTGTGCCCTTTAATGGAGGCAGTCCATTAGTCCTAGCATAGTATGATGACATTTTGGTGTTCACTCTCAAGAGCCTACCCTATTTCATGGGTGATAATTTGATCTCCCTTATAGAGCATATCCATGATATCGTAAATATTTGTGTAACACACCATGTCACCCAGGATAATGTTGTAATCAGATTACTAGCTTCTTTCTTAAAAAGAAAATCTCTTCAATGGTACCAGGGCTTACAACTGAACTCCATTCACAACTGGGATGAGCTTGGTGAGGAGTTATGCAAGCAGTTCAAGGACCAAAGTGACCATTCATCTTTGATAGACCAACTCATGACTATAAAGTGAGTGCCACATGAAATGATAGTTGACTTCAATTTTAGATTTTAGAGGGTCTAAGATAGAATCCCTGCACTATGTAATCCATCTCTCAACACTACATTCTTGTATTTCCTAAAAGCTTTTAATAGTGATATTATAGTAATGTTTCAATCCATGGGAGGCACAATTCTCCCTCATGCCTATGAAGTAGTTTTGCATGCCAAGACTTATTTAATCAAAGTAGGGAAGATTGTGCCCAGACCCCTAATGCCTATATTCAAAGAACCCCCTCCTAACCCAATAATTACGTAACCTATGCCAGTGCCTGTCCCTACTATAATAAGCACACCTACTTTATACTCTTCCTTCTAATGAATTGCACGAGGTGAAAGCATTATTACAAAGTTTTGGGAATGAGCTAATTACCCTCAAAAGATAACAAGTGCAATACCCTAGACATTAGTCATTCACTTAGTAATACCAGTCAAATAGACCCCCTACCAATGTGGAATGCAGGCATAAAACTAGATCACATATAATAGAGCACCTTATGTGTAGAAGTCCATCACCACTAGCACCTCCAAAGTCCTTGTCCCAATATAAAATAATTTAGCACATGATTTTGAGTGGTGTTTTCCATGTAACCAACCACATGATCAAGCTACTTGCATAAAAAGTATCCTCAACCAAGTGCTTATGGTCTAGGACATGCCTCAGCTATAAGATCAAATGAGTGGTGTTATTTCATAAATAGGAGAGACCTAAGTGTCAGGTCACCCACAAGATGGGTTTGCCTTTACAAATTGGTAGGAGGACTTTGGTTATATAAACCAGGCTAGTGCACCTTGTAAGGGAAGCACCCCAGTTCATTTATATACAATAGTTAGGAGGAGAGTGATAAAAGAAGCCATGTCAACCATAGTGCCCACTTCTTCCATGGTCTAGATTAATCATGCAGGTGTATAGACTAAAGCACCCATGCAACCCTTGCACCCAGAAAAAAAATTGCACAAAAATAGGGACCACCTAGAATTAGCATACCATCTTTAAAAGAAGCCATCCCCTCAAAAATACAATCAAAGGGACCCCCAATCCCTTTCAATATAATGGAGCAAACGAAGAAGACCAGCCTCAACATCATAATGTATGACACATTTATCATCCCATCCCAACAAAATTTGCTTCAAGATGCACTAAAAGGCTTTCAAGAGTGTCAAGTGCCCCAACCATCACTCACTACTTCTACAAGCTTATGCCAACCAAAATAAGAAGCAAAAATTCATAACATTAGCATCAATCCACAACCATTTTATGTTTCTTTGATCATCAACTAGCACCTAATACATAATTGTATGATAGACTTTGGCACAAGTAGCTCAGTAATGCCAAAAAATATTATAGACACGCTCATAATTATGTATACCTTGGTTTCCAAAGGAGTGGTCCAACTTGATGGCATAACAATCAAGGTTGTAGATGTAATCAAAGATTTAAATTTAATGCTTCATGCATTCCCAAGCCTTTCTATCACATTGGACATCATTATCATTGACTTACCTCCTTGTTTTTCCATCTATCTCTCTCGAGACTTCATGGCAAAAATGGGTGGGTATTTATCTTCATATTGGTCACATATGTTATTGAGAACTAGGTATGGGAAAAAAGTAACCATTAGGGTAAAGCATATCTTCAAGAGCCATGTCGAGCTATACACTCCTAGCCCACCTGAGTAGAACTATGCAATGTTTGACCAAGAGGAGGATCTGATTCTCCATGAGGTCACGATACCATTGGATGAAACTCCAAACAACCTATTGGATGAATGGGCATGTGAACTCTTTGAATTCAACCCATATGATAAAATAGAGATAGGGCTTGGCACATATTACATCATGAAGGAGAATATAGCGCTGTCTGAACTCATGAAGGTGCATGAGAATCCCTAAGGCATATGGCAGTTATACTTTGATGGCTTCCAAAGCAAGAATGACATAAGAGCTAGTGTTATGTTGGTCTCTCTGAAAAAGGAAAAATACTTACATGACTATAGACTATAGTTCACTTGCATGAACAATGTTGCCGAGTATGAGATGCTAATTCAAGGCTTTCAACTTATGCAAAAGAATGAAATAAAGGCACCTACAAGCACTGGGTGATAGTGAGCTAGTGGTGAACCAAGTCAGGGCACAAATCACAACTAAGAATAGCTTGATGAAAGCATACAAACATAGAGTATGGGATATGATATAAGGTTTTGAGGCTTTTAATATCACCTCCATTCTAAGAGCACATAATGTATATGTAGATAGACTGACAACTATGGGTGTGCAAGATGACATTTCATGTAATACAATGAAAGAATTGAAATAGCTTGTCAAGCTAGTGGTCAAACCAATAGCCCTGACAACATAGAACATTGGCAAGTGTTCAACATTGATGGGAAAATAATAAATTTCTTTCAAGATAAAGTAGAGTATTATACCATGAATTAGGTGCAGCTGCAAGGCCAATATGAAGAATAGGTCATCCAACTAAAGAGGAACAAATTGCCAAAAAGACTAGTTACCCTAGAGAGTATCTTTGATTTTGATGACCAATTCAGAGGAGAGAGTCATAGCATGACAACCAAGGAAGACATCTCTGTGCCTATAAACATTTCAGAAGGAAAAACTCTTAAAGTTGGTAAGGTGTGCTCTACACCAAAAATCAAAAGCTTAATTCAACTCAATAGGAGACATGATGACATCTTTACATGGAGCTACAATGATATTAGAGGTTTTGATCAAGGCATTACGCAACACATTATTGAACTAGATCTAAGTGCATAGCTTGTGTACCAAAAGTAGAGACTAATTAACCCAAAATTGAAGCCATTGATGTGCAAGGAGCTCTTTAAGCTCATTGAGGCCAATATAATACTTCCAATCAAACACTCTTAATGGGTCGACAATTTGATACCAATGCAAAAAAAGAATGGGGAGATATGTCTCTGCATGGACTTCAAGGACTTGAATAAGGCTTCCCTTAAAAACCACTATCCTCTTCCACCCATGGAGAAAATATTGTAAACAGTCGTAGGTGCACAAATATTTTCATTGCTAGATGGTTATTCTAGTTATAACCAAATTCAAGTGCAAGAGTGCAATCGATACAAGACCACATTCACCACTAAATTGGATACCTATGCATATCAGTGCATGCCTTTTGGCCTCATAAACACTAGCATGATCTTCCAAAGAACCATGGATATGGAATTCAAGGAACTCATCAATAAGATCATCTTGATTTACCTTAATGATATAATTGTTTTCTTTAAACACATGGAGGATTGTTTGCACCACCTAGAGGAAGTCTTTCAAAAGTGTCACAAGTTTGAAATATCTTTAAACCCAGGCAAATGCATCTTCATAGTACATGAAGGTGCTCTCCTTGGGCACATTATTTTTAAAGAGGGACTTGTAATAGATCCAAAGTGAGTCAAAGCTATCTCATCTCTTCCCCTTCTAAGCCATAAAAAAAGCCTCCAGAGTTTTTGGGGCAGAATCAACTTTATGAGAAGGTTTGTGTCTAGTTTTGCTATCTTAATTAAGCCTCTCACTATGATGTTAAAGAAGAACACTACATTTAATTAGATGCACAAAGGCAAGGAAATTTTTGAGGCCATCAAGCGTGCCATCGCACAAGTTCCCACCTTGATTAACTTAGATTATAATAAGGACTTCATCATTTATGCATTCAGTGGAGTTGAAGGCATCTCAGCCATCTTGACGCAACATAACAAGTATAAACTAAAGCAACCAATTGATTTATTTATCTAAGCATTGAAGGATTATTAGTTGTGATATAGCTTCATTGAGAAGCATATATTGACAATTGTGAGAGCACTGAATAAATTCAAGCATATTCTCTCCAAAAACAAGATCCAACTTATGGTAACACACACAAGTATCAAGGAGTTTCTCCTTAGCAAGGACATCAATGAGAAAAGAGCTGGCTAGATCACAAAAGTAATGGAGTATGACATAGATATCCAAGTTACAAATTTGATGTAATGAAAGGGACTCTGTAAGTAGTTAGCCAAAGTATTAAAGTCATACGACAATGCAGTCCTAAAGATACACAAAGAAGGGTGTACAAGTGAAAAATCTACTACTAGCTAGGTGCACAACATGAAAGCCTTCCTTCAGCATTATTTGTATCCTCTTAGCATTTATAAGGTCAAGCATAAACACTTTAGAGTGAAGTACATTCCCTATGTGCTTATAGATGGTTGCCTTTTCTGAAAAGACCTTGATGGTGTTTTCCTGAGGTGCATTAAAGTAGAGCAAACGGGTATAATTTTCTAGGAATTCCATGATGGTCTTATAGGAGGCCACTACTCACGTAAGATTAGTGCCATGAAAATCATGTGAGTTGGTTATTACTGGCCAACTCTATTCAAAGATACACATGCTTATGTATGGCTTATAGGAAATTCACCTTCTTCATAGGGAAATGAAGGCTTGAAACCTTACCACTACGCTCAATCCAAGCTGATCAACCCTTTGTGCAATAGGGCCTATATTTTATAGGCATGATAAACCCATTATCAAGTGATGGGCGCAAGTGGATTCTCATAATTATTGAATATTTCATGAGGTGTATGGAAGCAATTATGATAAAAAAGGCTAACAAAACATCCATCCTTAGTTTTTATGAGAGCATTGTGATAAGATTCAGTGTTCTAGCCACCATTATCTCTGACAATGCGCTAGCCTTCCTCAAGACCAAGATTAAGGAATGGGTCATTAAGCACAACATCCACTTGAGCATTTCATCAAACTATTACCCCCAAGGTAATGGTCTAGTTGATTCCATGAATAAGAACCTATTCTGTATCATCAAAAGGACTCTGGAAGATAATCAATGATCTTGGCATACTAAGCTCAGAACGATGCTTTGGGATAATTAAATTATACCCAAGAGAGTGTTGGGGAACTCATCGTTCATGCTAGTTTATGGAAGGGAAGCCCAATTGTTAGCATCCCTCTAGCTAACTTCATTGGAACTTGCTCACTAATTAAAGCTGCTTGAAAATGATCCCCTTGAAGTAAGAATGATAGAGTTCATGAAACTCAAAGAGACTTGAGTGCAAGCTACTCACACCATGGAGATACAATAGGTGTAAACCAAGAGGGTCTTCGACAAAAAGGTTGGGATCAAAAGTCTCAAAGTGGGGGACTTAGTGCTAAAATGGGATGCAGATAGAGAAAAACCCATAAGGCACACTAAATTTGACACAATATGGAATGGTCCATACACCATCACCAGTTGTAAACCATCCAATGCCTTCTAGCTTGTTAGAATGAATGGCAAAGAGCTTCTAATCCCAGTGAATGGAATTCATCTCAAGCACTATCTCCATTAAAATCTTATATATCTTTATAAATAATTAGAGTAGATGCTTTTCATTTCCCTAAAAGTGCACTTCTCATGCCCTTGTTTTTATATTAGTTTTATTTCCTCCAAGCGCTTATGTGTGGTTTTTCTTAGCTTAGGTATTTTCTTCTAAGTGCCTTTGGTGTAGTTCCCATTTTTTCAGGTGAATTTTAACTCAGTCAAAGCCAGGATGCATAGATAGTACATTCATAAGTGGAGGATTTATAAGTACTAAAGACTCCGTATGCAATGGATTAATCAAAGGCTAATGGGTTCTCACTTAGTAGGCAAGTGGATCGTAAAGGTCACCAAAAATATTGACTTTCTGAGTCACCCCCTAATTGGTGCAAGACTTCTCAAAGCCTATAAAATATTAGCACCTATGGAGTATCTCATGTTTCAAGTAGAAGAGGCACAGACACTTCCCACCTGATAGACCCTAGATTAATGTGTAAGTCTGTATATCAAGGCCACAATGATATGATCTAGTATAAGGGCCTTAATGTATATTCATGCACATGGGTTTGGTGGTGCATAGATCAAGAAGTGCATGATCTTTAGAGTGTAGACTCTAGGTTCAAAAGTAGTTAAAAAATATGGTACAAGGAGTAGACATAGAACAACTCATATGTTCCTACGATCTTTAAATCCTTATGTATCCTCTCCTTCAAAATGGTCTTCCCACCTATTCCAAAAAGTTTTGTGCCCACATACAGAGTTATACATTTGTGCCTTCTCCTTGAACAGTGCATAGCATTCTTTTATAACTACCACATGGTGGCACCACACTCATTCAACATAGATATCTTCACAATTCGCTCGAGGGAAGCACTAACCTTCCACATGTCACTCCCACACTTCTCTTATCTAGAAAGCCAAGTGAGATTTCTCAAAGAGCTCATCAAAGTGCCATGTGCCAAGTGGTTATTGGATTTAATGAAGGTTATTGGAGGTGGATAGGAGGAGCTTGAGGTGTTGTTAGAATTAAATGTAGAAGCACCGTCGTGTATTGGGACTCGAGTGCACACCACCTTTTGACATTGTTAGAAAATCTTCCATTCTCCAATGCACATGTATCCAGATGTGATCCTACCACCAATCCAAGTCTAATCATCAAATAAGTTTCAAGAATCATGGATAAGGTGTCACTAAAGAATTTAATGTTTTATCCACCACTCAAGTGGCACATTTATTATAAAACTACTTGATTTTATATAAAAGCCTGGTTCTTCTATTGTAAAAGGGTTGACACATTTTATTAGCGTCGCGCTGCCAAAAATTACTCTCCATGAGTTTTTATATTGGCTAAGTCTTGCAAGATTAATGAGAATTAATTTCACCTCCTTCTATTGTTCTAACAATTTATGTGCTCTTTGTGTTTGATTGACGCCTATTCATGGGTGCTCCTCATCCTTTCTTTGGTATTTTCATCCCCTGTATTTTTTCATTGAACTTAAAATTCAGTTGTAGTTTTCATCTTGTGTGAACCAAGGTCTATGTAGGCATCACTTGTGGATGCTTCTCATCCCTCTTGGTATTGTGTTGTGTTCCTGCATCTCTATGTGAAGTTCCCTACATGAAGAATATCCTTTGCAACATCTATGTGGAAATTATATTATTTTCAAGCATCTGTAGTGTGCTTATGGTAGTAGGAGAGCTCACTCTAATTTAGGCACATCATCCCCTTTTTGTTTTATGCATTCTCTTACCTTCTCCCTCCGTTTCCCTTGAAGCTATAAGGTTTAGGCTAGTGGTAGGTTACATTTTTGCTCTTTAGGTTTACGCACTAGTCTTAAACTAGGTGAGCTTAGAATAGAAGGAATTCAACCTACTCTAGAGACTCATCCCAAGGAGCGCAAGGGTCCCACACCTTGGAGGCATTTCTGTCATTGTGGTGAGATAGTTGATTCTCACATGCATAGCTACACAATAATACTTGTGTTCCCAATGCCTTGGCCTCTCGTACCCCGCATTGAGTCCTCATACCTGGTGCCCCACCATAAAGCTTCCCTATACCGTTGAGCATTCCACAAGTACACGTTATGAATGACAATAGTAACACCTTAGCCTATAGGGTATGAACCTCTTACATAAGGGATAGTATATATGAAGTAGAGGAACTAGCCATAAGAGGTATAGCTATCATTGAAGGTTGTTGAGTTATAATTGGTGGTTATGATAGCTGAGTTGGCTCCAATGTAAATGTAACAATGTTATTATCTAGGGGAAAAAAAGATTGGCCATTATTTGATTTATTCTTTATATCTATTATGGCTTAGGAAATATGTGCATGATTAAATGGTTATTCCTGAAGTCTATCTCTGAAGCTCAATAGTATCTCATCCTTATTGACAATTAGGTTTTCATTGTTAAGTGGAGGGAAAGTGTCCTAATTTCCACCTTATGTATCATCTTGATCTTGATTATATTACTCATATTTGGATGCATTATCATTGAAATCCACATAATTAGGGTGTGAAGGATCAATGACAGAGTTATAACTGGTCCCTTGTCTATGATATAAGCTCATACAAAAGGAATTTGAATATGCTCAATAGGATTACTGCCTAGCCTAACACTTCTTAATGGAAGAGAGAAAGATTTTTTAGATGGAATATAGTAAACAAAGTGAAATAGGGCTTCTAAAATAGAGTGTATGAAATCTAAAAAACTAAAAACAACCAATTAAGATAGAAAAAATAAGGATACAAATCCCATGAGCATCTAGGGTCAGGTTTTGAGCAATGTTCAAAGTAAGTTGGGTTCACTAAATGTTTTAACCTTTTAAGACTTAGTGAATGTAAATCCTATATTTTTTGAAGAGCTAAGTAGACTAAATCAGGGTAATAATATGCAATAAATGCAACCACTATTTTTTTTATAGAATTGACTAACTTTGACCTTTCTAAAAATAGTAATAAATAATGCAAGTAAGAACTTAGCTAGAAAATGACCAAGATAGATGATCTCAAGGTTGAAAATTAAGGTAGAAATTTATCTAAGTGTTGAAAATAAGATCCTAGTGTTAGAACCCCTCCTATATAGTAACACCTTTTATAGACATTAGTGCCATTATTAGATATGTAGCAGTAGTGTCCCTATTTTAGAGGTAGTGTCCTCTATACAGGACTATCCTAAGCTTTTGGATGCACCTGTGTGTAGATATGTGAGGTCTATTCCTATATACATAAGTTATGAAACCCTGTTTATTACTTGTTATAATTGATTTTCTAAGTAGATGCTAATCCTATATGTTGTTAAGGCATTCAATTGATACAAGTTGAAAAGTGTGTTTATTAGTAGGGTAGGTTAGACATCCTCAACACCCTATTGTGATGAGAGTTAGATACATAAAAATACTCCAAAGAAGGATGAAGCTTGATTTAGCTTTCCCCACCTAGGTGTTAGTGCAAGGGCAAATGAAACTAGTAGGATAATTGACTTGAGTGCTTTGAATGTGCTCAAGACTATAAATCTGGGTAATCTAAGCTTAGGACTATTACAGATGGTAATAAATAGAAGTAGGGAAAAATAGGGATTTATAACCTTAATTATGCACAACTTGTTCTAATCTTGAGTGTGTATTTTACATATTTCCATCTAATGGTTAGAGGGATAAAATTAATGTATATATACGATTTTGATGCTTGTGCGGGTGATAAATGAGGTCTAGGCCAATCCTAGGAGGTTTTAGATTTGAAAAGATTTATGTTTGTGAAAAATAGAGGGAAAGGACATTAGTGTCATTATTGGGATAGTAGCACCATGTGGCACTACTATCTTTATTATGGTGCTAGTTTCCAACTAGCATAACACTAGGCATAAAGGGCCAGGATGCAAGAATGAGGGTCTGTGACTGCTTTAGGGATGACTAAGGATGTGTGTGGCCTGGACAAAGGTTGAATGTGTAAAAATAGGCTTTGGAATAGGTATAGGGATAAACTAGGGATATGTAGTCTCAAGTAGCACTCTTATCACTCAAATACCACTTTTAGGTGATTATAATGTGGGATCCATGTCTCTATGACATGCACCCCTCTTGAGGTGAGAGGAAGTAGAAACTAGTAGTCACCTTACCTCAAAAGGATAAGATAACTATATAATATGTTTATGTATCATGTAACATATAGGAGTAGCATGTCTAGGTGGATATAACAATGAGGTACATAATATGAGATCGCATCAAGCCCTAATATGCATGATGTGAATCATGGCAATGTCTAGATAGTAATAGTACAAGCTCAACAATCAATCAAGCACACACACAAGAGCACTCAAAAGCAAATCAAAAGAAAATGGTTTAAGGATACCTCAAACAAGGGGCATGTTTGAATATCGCACAAATTAAGGAACATGAATTATTCAAATGTACATAATGTAAGGAAATACCTATTTAAATGTCCACATACAAAAAATTATGACATACACAAATGTCATAATAGGTAAACATTAACATGTGGGTCACAATCGATGGAGCATATTCAAATGCTTAATAAAACAATATAATGCAATACAAGACACTCAAGGAAATGCATAAATGGAAATCATAGAACTTAAGCAATCAACATAAACATATCATACTAGTCCCTAAATATATGTGTTAGTAAAAAACATTAAGTACATAGTATATCAAGTACACCGTAAAAGATATAAGCATGGATAAAGGCACGTGTAAGTATATAAGCTCAAACATGATAATGGAAAATGATCATAGAATGATATAACATGGATACATCATGATCAAAGAATCGTATTCCCCTAATTTTTGAATGACATGAGTAGAGGTAAGGCCCAACATTCAGAAGTTCATAGATCATGTGCCTAGGTTTATTTGTATCACACTCAAAAGATGCATGAAACATGTGTGTGTATTGAAATAAATGATATGTTATCTACCAATATGGAACGAACAACATAAATTCCAATGACCTAATATAACATGTAAAAGTTGAAAAAAAAATTAGATTTTTTAAATTTTTTAATTAATTATTGGGTGTGTGCGTGTGTTCAGAATATTGGATACATTCAACCTTATTTTGGATCATTCACATTGTTTAGATCAAGGTTGGATAGGTTAAAATGATACATGGATTGTTCCTTCTCATGATTTACTTATGAAGTAGAAGGGTGATTGCCATCATGTGGAATATGGATCAATTTGTCCTCATGAGAAAAGGAGATACCTTGCTGATTTTGGTCAATTGTTACTTCTATTTGATATAACCAAAGGGTTTCTATCATGAATGTGTATTGATATTTTTTTGTTATAACCCAAACCCTTGTTTGAATCACTTTAGGACCACAAACAATTGATATTATTATGTTTCCCAAAGAGTCTTTCTAACTTAATTTATGTTGTAATTCTTTTAAATCAAAGTTGGGTTGTTGTAATCATCTTACTTTGCAAGTGGTTTTGTTTGTGTAGGATCAAAATGATTATGCCAAAAGTAAACACCACCCATGAAAAATGTGATCATTAGATATTGTTGGCATGGATGCTTTTTGATTTGTTTAATTTGAGGTATTTATTATGGACGTGCATTTTATGCCATTTGCACTTCTAGATTTTTTTGAGAATGATCTTTTATAGATCCATAAACATATTTTGGTTATGATGGTCACCAAGTTGTGGCCCTAAATATTTTGGAGGATCATAAATTGTAAACTACTGGTTATCAAGAAGGTCTTGGATTTTATGTTTCAAGGTATAACAACAATTAGTAGCATGTTGAGGGCCTTGTTTATAGTCACAATATGTAATGGTATCATATCCTTTGGGTAGAGGCTAACTCATATCAACCTCTATAGGAAGAGGGAGAGATATGAGGTGACACTCCATAAGATGTGGAAGTAACGAAGCTAGATATTTAGGTAAGTATTTAAATTATCTCTTTAGTACATTGGATAAGATAAGTCAATTAGGTTTTTATAAGTGTATTGGTCGATGTGATGGGTTTCATTGTAACCTGTACATATATTTTTGAATGAACATGTATGTAAACAAATGTTTGAAAACTCCTTTCATTTCTATGTGGGTATGGTAAGTCCTACTTTTAAATATAAACATTATGCTTGGTCCATTTTATAAAATGTAACACAAAGGCCACATATGGTGGCTCTAAATTGCTTGAAAAAGAGCTCTTATGTAATGTTATCACAAAAACACCCTTGTATGGTGGTGAATTGTGTAACAAGTCTAAGAGTGAAATTTGATCAACATCCTCATTGTATGTCTTTGAGATCTATTGCCTATGCTTCTTCTGGTTTTTTTTATTGGGAAGAGGAATTTGAATTGATAAAGGCAATTCTTGGTGAATGATATTCTTTGAGGACACATATTTACAATCAAAGGTAATATCATTTGCATTTTGGATTGGATATTGCATAATATCTAGAAAAGTAGCCAATGTTATATCACTTTATACTTGGGTATCACACAATACTTCATATAGGATATCTTTATAGCTAGTAGAGTGCTTTATAAGTTTGAGGATTGAGATATTAGCATGTGTCTTACTCAATTTTTCAACAAAGTCATCTCCCTTAAGTTTAGGTTTATAAAGCACTTGCTCTATTATTTTACAAAAAGAAATAGAAAGACAGATTAAACGACGTTGTTATTTTAAAACCCTCTCATTATATTGATAAAGTTGCCTATTTTGTCAAATGATAGGTCTGATTAAGCAATTATAATAACAGACCACAACTATAATCATAAATTAGAGGCCAAAATGGGCTATAGATGCATTCATACTGCACAGATTTGTAACAAATTGAAATCTAATTTTTAACTTATAAACCTTGTTAAATTAGAAATCATAAATAGAGAATCAACAAACCCTAGAGTAAAATCTAGGGTTTTGGGGACCAATGGTCGAGTTCACCAAATGTTTAATCCTAGATTGAGATGGGTCAATATAGTATAGGGTTAAGAATGTAGAAGTGATTAAGTGTAAGGGTGATAAATAGATTTATATCAAGCTAATTAATTTTCAAACTTAGATATACAATATCCTAAATTTCTAATAGTGATAAATTCTAAAAATAGAAATTACAACTATTGATTAATATTACAATGAATTAGAAACAAGGGTACTTAGCTGGTTTATTGGGCACATATAGATCAAGACTAAAACAAGTTGGAAGTGGATTGGATCAAGATCTTGGATCAATCATAAGATTTTAGAATATTGTATTCTAGGGCTTTAAATGCTTGTGTTAGATATGGATGGTTACATCAGTGTTACTATTTGACTTAGATGTAGGTGTTTAGTATAAAATATTAGTTATATTTGGGTGCAACCACTTGTAACCTCTTGGGTTTTCTCTCACCTTTGATTGGTGTGTTTAAATCTTACACATAATCTATCTATCTTTGTCAAATGATAAAACCCTATCTTTTTCACCCTTAGAGTGATTATGAAAAAAATGGGTTAGTAAGCACACAATGTTGAACTACCCTAAAGACCCTTTTGTCAATGGGGGCTACCTACATAGCTAATACTCTGAAGAGGGTCTTATACTTATGTAGTTATCCCCTATATGTTTGGCTTATGTGTGTATCGATATGCAACGTGTGATAATCAAGTACATAGAGTCATCTAGCTTATAACTTAAAAAATATGGATCATGGATTGCTCCTTCAGTACTTTAGATCCGTACATGGGTTATCCTTATGTTTGATATTGAAATAAGAAAGAACATGAAATCTTTGCTCACTTAAATGCTTGATTGAGTGCTTTTCATAAGTTTCCTTATGAGTTGTTAGATTTTTGTTAGGTGAGGAATGACTGAGGTTTGATCTTGTATGTATATGTATATACATATACATATGTACACATACACAAACACATACACATACACATACACATACACATACACATACACATACACATACACATACACATACACATACATACATACATACATATATCAATCCATTTTAGAAATATCTCACATTAAATCACTTAGGTTGACCTTTAGGATACATTTAATTTTCAAATTTTATGACTTTAGGACACTAGACATTTATTTTAACACAGGGCACTAGTGTTGATGTAGGCATCCAACTAAGACGCAAGGGTACATGAAGTTGTAAAATAGATATAGGTCTAAAACTTATAGAAGATGATAATAAGTAGGTTTATAAAAAAATTTAGTCATATAGAAGGCCTAGTCATTAGAATAATATATGGTCATACTAAGAGATAAGTAATAGGCATAAGAGATAATAGATGTGATCCTTTCGATAATAAGAATGTCTTGGGAACTAAAGGGTATAACCATGAGAAGTAATTTCCAAGTATACAAAATTAAGGTGCCATATAACTTAGATTTAGTGTCTATAGTATGTACAACAATGTTGGTGAGGGTCATAAAGGAGGCAAATGCACACAATCCATTCATGTTTACAGTTTCAGCTTCTATGATAATGGTTCTCTCTTTTACAACTTCTCTCATATCTTTCCTTATTGGTTTATCCTATTTTTTCACTTTTTTGTTTCATGTTGAGTAGATGAGATGGATAGATCATTTTTATAATGATGTCATATATTCTTCTGATGGTTATGATAAGCCCAATTAATTATTAAAATTGTAACACAAAGTTTTGGAAAATCTTTTGTTATATTGTTTATCCATTTAGATGGCTATGGTAAGCCCAATTGTTTAGTAAAATTTGCAACACAAATTATTGGAGAATATTTTATTACATTGTTTATCCATTTAGAAAATAAGGGGATTTCAAAAAATATTTGCTTTGGCTAATGATACTTGGGTATCAACACAAGATTTTATATATCTATAATTATTTTATTTATTTTTAAAACAACACTTAAAATCTTGTTATATGTCTTGGTATATTAATTGTATTGTGAATAGGAACATTTAATTGCTTTATATTGGATTATTTTACTTGGATACAACTTGAGAGAATAGTTTTGGAAAATATGGTGTTGAATAGATGCATGACACATTGCATGTTATTTGCACCCCTAGCAATGGCGAGCATATGCCCATGCATGGGTCTGTTTGTTTCATGATGTAGTGGTGGTGACCCCATTACAAATCATTTTAGCCTATTGTGGAAACTCACGAACTATTATATGATAGCAAGGAAAAGTTATTTATTTATCAAATGACCATAAGGTTTTTGTTGAATATATGTATTTTGTTTGCACATTGACCTCATTAATTTGTAAGGCTGAGAAAAGGCTAACTGGGAAGATGAGAAGGATCAACTAAATGCATCACAAGGACAAATAATAAATAATAATGGCTACCATGTTAAAGGGTTTCTTTTTATATTAAAAGTTATAGGTTTATCTTATTTCAACTTCTTTTTTATATATCTTGAATGAAGCCTTAACCTAAGTTAATTATTGTTGGATTAAAAAGATGTCCTTGTATTCATTTGAAAGCATGTCCCACAATCCATCACTGGCTAATATCAAATGTAAATAACCTCAATGTGTAAGTGCAACACTGTTATATGCATATTAGGATCCAATTTTATTTTACTAAAGTTTTTTCTTGATCTACTTCATCAACCAATTTTTATTCTTTTAATTATTTATATGACTCAAAAGTGATGTAATTTTTTATTTTTTTTAAAATTTGTGTGTGCGCATGTGTGTGAGTGAGTGAGAGAGTGAGAGAGAATACATACATACATATATATACATACATACATATATATATATACATACATATATATACATACTATATATACACACATATGTATATATATGTATGTATATATATGTGTGTATATATATATATACATACTCTCTCTCTTTATCTCATACTATATGTGTGTGTGCGTGCATATATATATTATATATACTATATATACATATGTATGTGTGTGTGTATGTATGTATGTATATATGTATATATAATATGTGTATACTATATATGTATATATATACACACATGTATTACAAACACACATACATACATACATACATACATATATACATACATATATATATATATATATATATATAGTTTATCTCTAAAATGAAATGTTTGGGGTATGTATTTCACTTTAAACTTTGGGTTAAGAATATAGAAATGAAATGACACAAGGGTGATAATCAAAGCAGATCAATTAAATACTAAACTCAAATATAAACACACATTGAATTTATTATACTGAGATAATCTAAATATGGAAAGTTCAACTAGGTTAGATATATAAATGACAAAGATGAGAAGTACTTAGCTTATTCTGATACTAATGTAGTTTTGGATCTATAATAGGTTGAATGTAGCCAAGAAGATAGTTTTGGAACAATTGATAGATTCAAGATCTAGTGTCTCTAGGTTTCTAGATAGTTGTGTTAGTCTTAGACAATTGTATCAACATTACTATCTGAGTCTGATGATAGTGTCCTATACAAAATATCTAGTGAAAAAGGATTTAACCACCTCAATGCTTTTGGGTTTGGCTTCACCTTCACTCTGGTGCATTTAGATCTAGGTCATGGATTGTCTCTCCTTGTGAAATGGCAAAACCCTAGATTTTCATCTTCAATATGACCTTGGATAAAAATGGGTTAGTGGGCATATAGTGTTGAGCTGACCCCAATGACCTCAATGTCAAAAGACACTAATTACATAGTTAATACTTTGAAGAGGGCCTCAAACTAATGTATTTCTCCCCTACATGTTGGATTTTGTTCGAATCATGCAATGTGCGTAAAAAAAAGTACAATAGTGACCTAGCTTGTAACTTAGCAAATCAAGCTCTTGGACTACTCCTTTAATAATTTAGACTTGTATATGTGTTGTACCTATGATTGACATGTAAATAGGGAAGCTTTAATCAATTGAATGCTTGATAGAGTGATTTTTGATAAGTGGTTTGGTCTCTTTGGTATTTTTTAGGTTTTGTAAGTGAAGAATGAGTGAGTGTTGTTCTTGTATTTATATCAATCCCTTTGGAGTAATAACTCACATTAAATGACTTAAGTCGACCATTGTAATATGATTCATTTACAAATTATATGACTTCAGGTTACTAGACACTTGCATCAGGGTAGGATAATAATGTCAACACTATTGTCTGTCCTGAACATTATTGTCCAAAGAGTAATAAAATAGGTACAGGATCATAACTTATAAAGGTGTAAGATAAGTACACTTTGAGCATTGTAGGAAAGATAGAAAATATGTGTCATTAATATAAGAGTGGTCAGACTAAGAGATAGGACAAGGGGCATAAGATAGAGCATATGCAGGGCTTGTAGAAGCAAGGAGGGTTTATAACTTAGAGGAACAACCAAGGTTTGAGTTTTTCCAAGTGTACAAGATTAAGGTTCTACATAGTCACAAAATATTATCTACATTTTCCCCCACTTTAATCTAGTAATGAAATTATTAGTTTAAATAAAAGGAATAAGTAATTGGGTGCATATGCATACCTTGTCTTTGCTGGAGTTGAATTTGAGTGCTTTGATGGTGACTAACCTGTGGTCAAGAGTATTTTATAGTGTAAAATCAATGCATATGATCTAGGTTAGAATTACTTAAAATAGATTAAAATTGCAAGAGTAAGATTTAGGAGTACACATGTGTGTCGATGTAACTGACTTGCCTACTAACAAGTTATTTTTATATAATATGTATCATTATAAGGCTCTAAAACTAATATTAGGATAAATATAGATAAATTATTAAAATTCATATATCCAAGGAGATAGATAGATAGAGAGAGAGATTAGAGGGTACATGCCTCTAACTTTGGAGAAAAAGTGAGTTACCACCTAGCAGCTAAGATTAGCTCAACCATGCAACCCAATAATACTTATAACCTGGTGAGTTTGGATGATCAACTCCAATCTAAAAACTTGGCAAGATTAAAGGATTTAATTGCCTCAACCATACCAAAAGGTGAGCCAGCTACTACAATAGATTGGCTCAATATGGTCTGTAAAAGTTGATGGGGTATCAGTAGATGCAATTGTTTTGGATTTTGAAATTGATTTGTATTTTGAAATATTAGGCACATGTTACATATAATATGTACCTTAGATATGTCTCATGCTAAAATTGTGTTTAACAATAGTACAAATGTATAAAAAATTTCCACAATTGTGAATCAAGAATTATATAATTGTGTGTTGCGGCCAATTCGAATAATTATGTAAGTGTGAAGTACATGCTTCTAAATCATAACCCCACTATATATGGAGAAATTTGAAAACTGATATAAGTAACAATGTGGAGGACATGTTTTCAAAACATGCCCCCACTATAAATTGGATATGTTGAATATTGAATAGGTGTGAATAACATGCTTTCAAAGCATGCCTCCATTGTAATTTGTGAACTGATATAAGTACCATACAATGAATAAATGTGGAGAACATGATTTCCAATAATGCCCCATTGAATCTAAAAATTATGAATGTGTGAAAGCCATATCCATATGACATGCCCCCACTGAATCTACAAACTAATATAAGTACCAAATACTAAATGAGTGTGGAGAACATATTTCCAAAACATGCCCCCATTGAACCTGATAACTATGTCAATTATGGAGATCATGCTTCCAAATCATTCCCCCTTTGACATGCCCCCCATTTGATGTGAGTGAAAAATAGGAACTAGGAGTTAACTCACCTCAAAAGGGTAAGATAATTGTAAAATTTGTGAATGTAACCATGTAACATATAGAAGGAACTTGTCTAGGTAAATTTATCATTGAAGCACATAGAACAAATGTGATCACATGTAAGTCTAAGATGCATGATAAATATCATGGCAAAATATAGATAATAAAGTACAAGATAAATAATAAAACAAGCACACGCACAAGAGCTCTAAAATGTAAGTCCACAAATAATGATCCAAAGAGACCATAAACAAATGGGCATGTTCAAATGCTGCATAATAAAAAAGGACATGACTTAGTCAAATAACCATGAAAGCAAAAATGACATATTCAAATATACATACCACAAGCAATGACATATATAAATGCAATAAAATCATACATAGGCATGGGGCCACAAGTAAAGGAGCATATTCAAATGCTCGAACAAGCAAGATAATATACTCAAGGAAGTGCATAAAGTAAAGCACAGGAGACCAACATAAACATGTCATAGTGGCCCATGGATCCAATGTGTTAGAAAAGTATGTCAATTATATAGCATATGAAGTACCCTGTGTAAGATATAATTATGGATAATAAGTGTAGACACCTAAAAATGGCCACCAATGGCTTCAACTAGACTTCAAACTGATTCTTACCAAGCATTGCAAATTAAGCCTAAAAACCACTAAACATCCCAAATTTGCTTGTGTATCATTCGTCAAATCTCAAAATCCCATTAAGACATCCCTAATTGGGATATCCTGCTGTAAGCAACCAAAATCACTCATGGATTCATCTCTAATCATCATATGACATCACAACATGCAATTTAGTCTATAGACCTATTAAATGGGGTAAGTGCACACATAAAATCAAATATTGGAAATGATAAAAGCTTAATTATAAATAATAAAAATGCTAAACCAAATTAAATGCCTAGTTGAATTATCCATGAGCAATTAATAAAATTCTAAAAAAAGAAATTTAAAAATCAATAATATTGTAGGTTTTCATGATTACCTTCTGTGAGTTGTCAAGCCTTTGAAAATATCTCACCCATGCCTATTCATTTCAAATCATGAGGTTTTGAAACCTTTTAACTCTACTGGGGTTAATTGACTCACTTAGGTTAAGTTTGGATCCATTATGTGTTCAAACTACACCTTAACTCACCTTAAGTTGGGTTTAGTTTCTAAACCTTTAAATACAAGCCATTGCCTATTGAATTTATGAGAGCTTTGATAGAGTAAAGTTATAACATTGATTTTATATCAAGATTGAAAGCAATAGTGATATAATGCCAAAATCATAAGCCAATCCATCAAGCAAGCATAAGCCACATATCAAAGCCAACCATGCCAAGGAGAGTAGGAGATAGCCAAACTCCATTATAGAAGGCTCTTTGAGCACAAGCCAAGAAAGCAAAGAACAAACCACTTGGAGATCTCAGGAAAGGTAAAGATTGTCATTATTTGCATTTTAGTTGTGATTTCATATTTATTTTATTCACTATGTTCCCCCTAAGATCTAGGCTTAGAGATGTTAGCTTTTTAGTGTGTTGATTCCATTTTGTTTTGTGAAACTAACACTTATTCTAACCTCCTCTCTATTGTTTAAATTCTTATGATCATAAATGGCATGCCTGATGGGACCTAAAGCACCCCACATACCAAGGAGATGAATATGCAACTCATAAATCTTCAATTGAATGCTTGAATATCTTCAAAATTGAAGTTTTAGCTTTGTTTTTGCCATATTTTTTATTTTTTTGCTAATTTGGATCTACACAAAGACCAAAATAAGTTAGGCATAACCAACATAAATTTTGCCTAACCATCATTGATTTTTCCTAATCGAGTTTAGTTCTAGGTGACCGTCATCAGTTAGGTTGTAGGGTAGAACATGGTTTACAAAGCTTAAATTTTGAATCTTTTGGGATATCATAATTATTATTTCTTGGTTTCATTGACCTTTATATTCTTTGTCTAATCATATCCTTGTAGGTTTTTGAGGAGTTTTTATGCTAACCATTGACTAACTAATATTTTTATCTCATTCTAGTTTTGCCTTTAGGTTCACATGTAATAGATCTTGATCCTTATTAATCGGTATCAGTTATTACCAACCAACATCAGTTCCTTGGTAACTGACATTGATCATAGGTGATCAATATCAGTCTATATGTTTTTAAAATAGGAAACCCAATAGCAATGTTTTGAAATTTTATGTGCTCATCATTGAAAGTGCTTCAAAGAAGAAAGAGATTCTCTAACACTTGCAGGTCCAAGGCAAGAATAGAGCATGAATTTGCAAGTTTAGACTCATGAACATTTAATTTTGGGTATTTAAAAGGAATTTAGCCAAGTCTTGAACAATTCATTTTGGTTCTAAAGGAATTTAGCCAAGTCTTGAACAATTCATTTTGGTTCTAAAAAGAATGGTTAAATCTTGAACATTTGATTTTAGTGCTTAAAAGGAACCTAGAATGGCTAAGTCTTGAACACTTCATTTTTGGTGCCTAAAAAAAATAATTAAGTCTTGAATATTTGGTTTTTGTGCTTAAAATAAACATAGTTATTTTAGCTTAAGTTATTTTTTGAAAATTCTTATAAGTTTCAAATAAGCCAAGGGGCCAAATAATGTAATCAAACATTTCATTTGGTGCCAAATAAGCCAAGGGGCCATATGGTTTGGGTGATCTAAAAACAACCTCTAAAGTCTTTCCACTTAGTCATTTATTTTCGTGCAATTTAGCTTGTGAAGGGGAGTTCATAACTTCTTCACAAGTTCTTTAGGGAATCATTGACCTAGGGTTTCATCTCTTGATAGTGTTTCAACCCCACTCCATAGTGCGGTACACAAATTAGGGTACGCATATTATGAGATTTATGGGTTGAATGGCTAACCTCTCCTTTTGTAAAAAAAACCTACGTTAGGTCTTGTTAACCAGGGGATTCCACTAAGTAGTCCATGGATGGAATCACTATGCAAAGGAATATACCCTTGCATAGTAAGTTATCTGGTATGAACTCAATTTATGTGAGGCATCTCTAGCATTATCCACACTTGTGACCAATCTAGACGTTAAAAAATTATAGTTTTAATTAACCCCATTTGACCAACCTGGTTAGTTATAGGATCTAAGACATTATATTTATAAGTTATGTCATTTCATCCTTTTATTATTTGGTCTTTGAGTCTGAAACTTTTATTTGTTTATACCATGTCATACTGAGTTTTGTTTATACATCAATCCTTTGTTTGAGGAGGTGTTATGTTGGCCATTTTATCTCACACTTTTTGCCTTAAAACTTTTTTCAAATTTGTTTGTGTGTCACTTGATTGAAATGGGTAATGTTGCACTGCCCACATCATTTAAAGCTTTTGTGCCTTAGAGTCTTTGAAACAAACCATTGTCACATATTTAGAGAGTGATAACACCATTACGTTGCTAAAATTTGTTTCATATACTTGTTTACCTTATGCTAAATTCCATTTTTTAGAACCAATGCCATGTATGTCTTTTAGATCTTTTCCTGGAGCCATTATACCATTCCATTTTGCCTAGCTTGTTGTTTGTTTGAAGATGCCTAGTTTCCCAAGTTGAGTTTTTAATTAAGCTTGCCAAGTTAAAATTCAAAAATTTATTGACTTATGTTTATGCCTTGCTTAATTGAGGATTAAACACTGATATTTCTCTTTTAGGTTGTGAAACTTAGGTTAATTCATTACCCAACTTTGAAAACTATTGCTTGGATCTTTGCCTAGTGTCGTTATGCCATTCAACTTTGTTTAGCTTGTTTAAAGGAGCCTAGTTTTCATTATTGCTTGTGCATTTTATTTGGGAGAAATAATTTATCTCTCCATGTGCCTCTTGACTTATGCCTTATGCCAATTGACCAAGTTTATGTTTGATTATGTATGCTTAGTCTATGCCAAAGTGTTCCAAGTTTGTTAGATTAAAATATCACCTTTGTTTAAAGTATATATTTTGACACCATGATTGGCCAAAAATCTTAGCACATGCCTTGTTTGAGCCTAGCTTTTGATGTCGTGTTTGGCCAAAAGACCTGACAACTTTTATTTTCTTATATTAGACTTATTTGGAACACCTTATACCTAGAGTTTGGCATGCTAGTTTTTATTCAAACACTTGACCTTTTATGTGTGAGACATTTAACATTATGCATATGACGTTAGAATATTTTATATCGAGTTTTTAGCACAAACCATTTTGGAGATACAACTCCCCTAGACCAAGATAGACCAAGTTTGAACCATTTGTTCTTTGGATATTATTTTTCAGAGTTTGTAGATCTCTAGACCTTTTACAGAGCTTTCATTATTGAGGTGGATATGTCTAGCTACACTTATGGTGGAGTTATGTACAATCTAAATTATAGAATGATCACACAAATTATCTTTTCTTAAGACCCCTATGGTAAAGAAGTGGTTTGTGAGACATATTCCTATCCTCCTTATAATTTTCATTTTGGGGAAAAAATCTAAGATCCTAAGGCACAACACGTAGTAATACCTTCTTTTGGATTCTTGATGTATGATTCTTTCCATTTTAAGACCACCCATTCCTCCACTTATACTATTAACCCTCCTTTAGATTACATGAGCCACCAAGCTCCATAATGTCTATGGAATACTATTTCTATAACAGGACCTCATCCTTTATCTTGTGTAAGCAACCAAACTTCACAATTCCATATCATTACCATTCTAGGACCTCATCCTTTGGCTTATATGAGAAATAAAGCTCCATGATTCTCAACCATTTCTATTATAGGACATTATCTTTTGGCTTGTGTGAGCAACCAAGATCCACATTTCCCTACCATTTCTATTCTAGGACCTTGTCCTTTCGCTTGTAAAAGCAACCAAACTACACAACACCCTACCATTTCTATTCTAGGACATCATCCTTTAGTTTGTGTAAGCAACCAAGCTTCATAATGCCTTACCATTACCATTTCAAGACCTCATCGTTTGGCTTGTGTGAACAATCAAGATCCACAATGCCCTATCATTTCTATTCTAGGATCTCATCCTTTGGCTAATGTGAGAAACCAAGCTGCATAATGCCTTACCATTTCTATTACAAAACCTCATCCATTGGTTTATGCTAGCAACTAAGCTCCACAATTCCCTACCATTACCATACCAGGACCTCCTCCTTTGGCTTGTGTGAGCAATCAAGCTCCATGATGCCCTACCATTTCTATTCCAAGACATCATCCTTCAACTTGTACAGGAAACCAAGTTCTGTAATGCTCTATCATTATCCAACCACTGATCATTCTTTATCTATTACTAACTATTCCCCACTTTAGAAAATGCCTACCAGTATTCTAGCCCTGATCAAGCTAGTTAGTACCTCTCCAATCGAGCCAATCATTTGAAGACCAAGATATGTTCAAAATTGGTATTTTATAACTACTTGTAAACTAAGGCCAAGAGAACCGACCAATCCAAAATGTTTTTGTTGAACCAACCATTTGTGATAAGTGAAACTGTGATTAATCACCTTTTGATACTATATCCATTGTTGAGGAGTCTCACTCTAACAAGCCAATATTTGATAAGTCACTTCTTAATGATTATAAATGCCTTTGGGAAAATAATTACCTTGACCATATGCCTATTTTAAAGAGCCTCCCATTGACAAGCCAATCTCTAAGGAGTTTCACTTTGACAAACCAGTCTCTGTGGAACCCATTATGATATCACAGGTTGTTACTTGTCCAAAACAAAACATTCAACAAAACATCATTATAACAACATCCACAGTAGATGAAGAATCAAAATTAGAGTCAGGTTCTATTCTTAAACTAACATCAAATTTAGCATCAGAAGCAAAATCAACGTTAGTCTTAGCATCAAATTTAGAGCCCTTTGAGTCAAACATAGCTTCAAAATTAGAGTATGTTTATGGTTATTACAACGTTAGTTACACATGCCTTGTAGATTAATTTGAATACATTTATGGTCCTTTTATAATTTTTGAGGATGAGTACTTCATCTTCGACACAAGTTATCCTTGTATCTTCTATAAGGATTGTGTAGCCTCTCCTCATTCCATTACCATTCCATATGCCATTAACACCAACCAACCTAGCCATTATATTGACATTCTATCTCCCACAAGTGTTGATTAGCACTGACATAATCACATCTTATTCAAATACATCTATGATGACATATTAATTGAAGAACATCAAAGAGGATAATACCAGATTCATGTAGAAGAAGAACAATCTCCTAGTGAAAATTTTTTGGAGGCACCAGGGGACAATCAAAGTTCAAACTCAACATCTTCTAGTGAAACCTTTTCGAAGGCGCTAAAAGATAATCAAATTCAAAAATCAATGTTCCTTAGTGAAACCTTCTCATAGGCATTAAGGGATAATCAAGATAACTTCATTGGTGAAAACCTCTTTGAGGCACCAATAACTGAGTATAATAGTCCTTCACTGCTTGATGAAGAAAAAATTAAAGATGAAATCAATATAGATTCCAATATACAACATAATTAGATGGTAGCTACTCTCAGGCCCAAATAATAGAAAAATCTGGTGGTCTTACCGAGATAATATTTAAAAGTCTTCAACCCCACCATAATCAAAGTTATGTTAAATCCAAAATCAACAACATTAGGTGTGCCTTGAAATCCCAATCTTCATTTATTTCCCATCCATTATACATTCCATTATCATCCACCTACACATCAACAAATCAAACTTATCATCCATTGTTAATCCTTATTTTACCATCCCTGGCCACACTTTATCTTGTCTACAAAGATATCTTGTCTTGACATTTGAAGGAAATAGAATCAACAACCAACAAAGATCACAAAAAAATCATTTGCATCTAAATCTGTAGGAGGTTCTTGACATGGTAAGTATTGAAAAAAAGTGCGGGCTAGTAATTTACATGATTAACTATTTTGGTTGTATTATATGTTGATTAAGATGTGCATTTCCACATCAAAAAGAACAATAGAAACATTTACCTTGGCCAAAAAACATTTACCTTGCCATTCCCTTACTGTTGTTTCATACCCTACCATTTTCCTTGCATTATCACTTGGGGGTAACCCTCTTACAATTTTATTCAATCTTCATTATCATCAACATCTTAACTAATGTCGCACCCTATACCATCCTACCATGTCATCTATATTAGACCAAAGCCTATTTTTAGCTATCCTACCTAAGCTTATTTTAATCTTAGTTCCTTTGGTTGTTCCCACACCTTCTGCAAGAGGAATCTAATCTAGTTTCAACAATTTTAAAATTTTGTGTTTAAATGATAGTCTATGAAAGTAGTGTGACAATTGATCTAGTAAGTTATCTTTCATTTACATTATACCAAGTGTTCTTAATTATAACCACCTTTGGGTAAATTAGAGTGCGCTATTGTGTTATGAATTATAACTGCCTATGGGAAAATTAGTACCACAGACATATGCCATTATTTCCTAATTATAACTACCTATGGGAAAATTAAGAACAACACCTTTACCATGTATTGCCGCATCACCTTTCCATTATTATTTTCATTTGCTTAGCCATTTTAGAGATTTGAAAACTTGTTGTGACCTAGTCAATTCTCCCTGCCTTTTATGTGGACAAAACTACTATGGCTCGAGGTAATTTTGGGACTACATAGGCCATGCTCAATTCACGTTGAGGTTAGCTTAGTCCCCCTTTGCCATACGCTCTCACCATTTTTTAACCAACCTAAGCCAATGCTCTCACAGTTTTGTGAGTGGTATCTCGTCATTCTCAATCGAGTTGAGATACCTCAAAATTCCAAAAATATTTAAAATCCAAAAACATTTATCTTTTCTAAGCCTAGTTAGTCATCCTCAGTCTACCCTATTGGGACAAATCCATTGTTAGAATGATTTTTGTCACTTTCACTTTCAAGATTTCTATGTGGTTAGTTTTTATTTTTTTGCTTGTTTGTTTTTTGTGTGTTATTTGTTTATTTGCTTTCAAAACTATGCCTTGACTCTATCTATCTGCATTCATTAGGTGATTCCTTGTGAATTATTCTTGAGTCTATCCATATTCATATGTCAACATTTTCATCATGGTTTTTATCATTGGTGCATTTCTTTGAATTATTTATTGGATCAAGAGGCAATCCTTATGCATGTTGCAACCAAGTTATCATGATGTTTTATATCATGGTGCCTACCATCATATGCTATAATAAAAATTAGCTCAGGAAGTCTTACAAGAAATGGAGTCATAGAGAATTCTCCTTGGTAACCTTAGCAAATCCTCCCACCCTCTTTGATCACATCAACCCCTTGACCATTATAATTGTATCAATGTTAATAAGTATGATCATCTTCATGTTGGTAGGTATAATTGAATCATTTCCATTGATCAATTCTTATTCTTGTATTCATCTCTTTCATCACTTTGTGCATCCTTGTATGCCTAGTTATTTTTGGCTTCCTCAGTCATTAGATCATTGCATCTATGTTTGTGCCTGCTCATCTTTAATCTAGCAATAGGTTACATTCTTAAGTTATGCTAGCCAATATTCCCTACTGGGGCTTAATCACACATCATTTTTCAATCTTGATCATCTTTAGGATTATAACTGCCTATGGTAAAATCATATTTTTAACTCATCATCCCTAACTGCGGCATATGTCATTGCCACTAATTATAACTGCCTTTGAGAAAATTAATGTCTCAACCTTTGTTACTGATTATAATCATATTTAGGCAAGTCAATACTTATTTTTAAATCAATACATGTAAGCATTTTCTTGATTAGATTAATCTCATCGATGGGTTAATTTCATTCTTCTTCTTGCTTCTTTTTGAGGGACTGTCTATCAAACGTCTGTGACGACCACTCCATCGAGGGGGCATCACTATAGGCTTCCCAAACATTATTTGAAGATTTTTATTCAATCATCATCTTATTTTAGGCATACATGCCTTTTTCATTCTTTAAAAAGATGTTACTGTACCTATAACTTTTAACATCTTCCCAAATAAGGGCAAACTGTAGACACCTAAAAATGGCCACCAATGGCTTCAACCAGAGTTTAGATTGATTCTTACCAACTATTGTAAATTAAGCCTAAGAATAATTAATCATCCTAAATTTGCTTATATATCATTCATCGAAGCTCAAAATCACATTGAGACATCCCTAATTAGCGTATCCTACCACAAACAACAAAAACCTCTCATTGATTCATCTCTAATCATCATATGACATCACAACAAGAAATTTGGTTTATAGACCTATTAAATGGGATAAGTGAACCCATAAAATCAAATCTTGGAAATGATAAAAACCTAAGCAGAATTAATTAAAATTCTAAACCAAATTAAATGCCTAGTTGAATTATCCATGAGCAATTAATGAAATTTTAAAAAAGCAAATTAAAAAATCAAGAATATCCTATGTTTTCAAGATTACCTTTTGTGAGTTGTCAAGCCTTTGAAAGTATCTCAAATTATCTCACCCATGCCTATTCATTGCAAGTCATGAGGTTTTGACACCTCTTAACTCTATTAGGGTTAATTAACTCACTTAGGTTAGGTTTGAACTCATTTCATGTTTAAACTACACCTTAACTCACCTTGATTTGGGGTTAGTTTCTAAACTTATAAATACAAGCCATTGCCTATTGAATTTATGAGAGCTTAGATAAAGTTATAATGCTGGTTTTATAGCAAGATTTAAAGAAATAGTGTTATAATTCTAAAATAATAAGCCAAGCAATCAAAAAAACATAAGCCACATATTAAATCCAACCATGGTTCCAAGGAGAGAAGGAGATAACTAAGCTCCATTACCAAAGACTCTTTGAGCACAAGCTGAATAAGCTACAAATAAATCACTTGGAGCTCTCAAGGAAGGTAAATATTGTCATTATTTGTATTTTAGTTGTGCTTTCATATTTATTTTGTTTACGATGCCCCCCCTAAGATATAGGCTTAGAGATGTTATCTTGTCAGTGTGTTGATTTAATTTTTTTTGTGAAACTAACACTTGATCTAACTTCCTCTCTATTGTTTAAATTCCTATGATCACAATAAGCATGTGTAAGTACATATGTAATATCAAACATACTAGTGTAGAATGATTATTTAATCATATAACATGTGTATATCAAGATCGAATAAGCAAATGCCCCTAATGTCCATATGACATGAGTAGAAGGAAATCTCAATATCTAAAATAAGAATGTATCATGTATCTATGTGTTCTTATATCGCACTTATGTAGAAGTGTGACATATATATTTATGTAGGAGTAATTAAGTATATGGTCCATAAATATGGAAGTATGAGATAGATGCCAAAGAGCCAATAGAATATGTAAGTACCAATTTTTTTTTTTGATTTTTTTAATGTTTTTGATTTTTTTGGTATTTTAGAGATAGGAAAGATCATCCTAAGATGCCATCCAACTCTTTGAGTGCTTGTTTGATTATTTAGAGTAGTAGTAAGAGGAACATGTATATGCTTTAGATATCTAAACATTGTATGTAGTATAATACTGGGATTCTATAGAGTCCACTATATGTGTCTACTATAATGATCTCTCAAGTACTAGCCTCCTAGTAAAGGGGATTGCCCATCCATTTTATGGTGGATTATCCTTATTAGGCTTCATATCTATTTGTCTCAGTATAAGTTTATTCTGTTCAAGATGATGTTCATATATAATTTTAAAAATTATAATTACCTGATTAGAATGAATGTATTTAACATACCCATTCACAATTGATGGCATTGCTCGAAGAGGGTGTATCCAAGGTCTTCCCAATAACATATCAAACATGCATATGGAAGGGATAACTAAAAAAATGGTAACCACATGTGCAAGACCAACCTATAAAGGCAAGCCAATCTCACCAAGAACCTTCAAGGAGGTCCCATCAAATGTTCTAACTGATTTGGTAGAGAAGTGTAAATCATGATGAGTGTAACCCAAGTGTGTAAGAAATGTTATGGTGCAAACATTTTATCTTTCACCATTATCAGTCATAACACTATGTATGGGGTATTTATCAAGGTATGCTTGAATGAATAGGGAATGAAGATCATAGTCATCATCTTTAATTTTAGTATCATCAAAGGAAATAGAAGGTCTCTAAACCATAGAAGGTATATGTCACATGTAATTACCAATAATCCCATCTAGTGGGTGTCTATAATGTGATGGAGGAGGATGTGCATTATATACCATTTGGACTTTTGGATATTTTTTATAATGGTCCTGCAAAGTATTATTAAATATTTTTTGTTTATGGGGATCACCAAGTTATGAACTTGATTCCTTTTAAGGATCTTCAAATGGGATATTTTTGTCATTGATAAGATCATGAATCTTGTGCTTCAAAGTAAAGAATCTACTCATAAAATATCCCTATCCTTGATGATAATCAAAATAATCATTCACATCATATCCTTTGGGTAGAGGTCGACTCATATCAACCTAAATAGGATGAGGGAGAGGTATAAGTTGGCACTCTAGTAACTGTGAGAGTGATAAAGTTGGGGACTCAGGTACATTTGTAAATTATCTCCTTGGTGCATTAGATAAGATAAGCCGATTAGGTTGTTGTGTAATTGTGTTAACCTTGATGGTTGTTTATTTTCTAGGCTTAGGAGGTTTTACCTTATAAATTGGTTTTATTTGAAATGTTATACTAGATGTATATGTAGTTGGTGTGTTTTATACATACTTGAGCTTATTGAAATATATAAGTTTTATTTTATGGTCCCGTACAACATGGCATAAGTTATAAAAATATTGAAACTTCTTAAAGATAATGGAATCATGTAAAATAGTAAGCACACTTTGCTTGATTATGTCTTGTAACTCTTTATCTTCCATAGGATTGGTCATTTTTATCTAGCATTGTCTTATATCTCAAGACATATTCATTGATAGGTTCATTGGTTCCTTGTTTGATTTTGGCTATTTGAGCATAAGAAACCTTTTCAAAAATGTTAATGAAAAAGTGTTCTAAAAACAAGTATGTAAGATCTTTGAATGCTTTTATGAATTGGAGAGGTAAATCATATAACCACCTCAAATCATAGTCCTTGAGACTTATTAGGAATAGTTTGGTTAAAAGTTTATCATTAGAAGCATATCTAAGGCATGTCACATAGAACATTTGAATATGTTGTTTAGGATCACACTTGCCATAATAAAATGTGAAATTAGGTACACCAAATAAACTTGGCAATGTGTGCAAAGAGATTTCAAGTGAAATAGGGTTATGTAAAACATCTTGTGAATCTATAGCATGAGGGGATTTTAAAGATTTTTTTTCAATATTTATAATGTTGTCTTCCAAGGTTTTTATAACTTAAAGGAATGATTGAATTGTAGGCCCAATGGGAGTTAGATTAGCTAGTTGAGTAGTCACCAAAGGGGATGAACACATGTTTTGAGTAACAATAGTCATTGAAACTGGTATTTATGTTAAAAAAATGGATAATTTAGTAAGAAGTGTATTAATATCAGTTTCAAGGAGCAATGGGTTAAACACATAATCCATTCCCCCATTAGATGTATTTATTTGTAGTGTGTTCAAGGGGAGGGATGTGTCCGTTAAAGTTTTAGAAATTTTTGCTTCAAGTATAGTTTTTAAGATCTTATTAAGATCTTTAGGGTTTTATTGAATGCATTCACAAAATAATGTAATTGCATGCACTTGATCATGGTCTAATTTTTCATTTTCATTTTTTTCCAGATTTTAATTATCCAAATATTCTTCTATGATAACCCTATTATCATTTTGTTCATTTTCAACATGGGTATCATCATGATCCAATGTATTAGATCTCTCATTGGTTTTAGACATCTTGGATGGGTTGAGGGGAAGCTAAATATGTTCAGTAGACACCCCCAAATCTATGGATATGCATAGGTTGCATGAAAAATAGTACCAATAGGAAATTAAAAAATATAATAACCTGAAACCCTAACTAGTTTAAAACCCTAAGAATAAAAAAATTGCATTCACATATGTTGGGTTCACCAAATTTTTAACCCTAAAATGAAATTTTTGGGGTATGTATTTAAATTTAAGCTTAGGTTTAAGAATGTATACATGAAATGGCACAAGGGTGATAATCAGATCTATAACATGTCAATTAAATGCTAAACCCAAATATAAGCATACACTGAATTATTTATGCTGAGATAATCTAAATATGAAAAGAATAACTAGGCTATATATAGAAATGAAAAAGAAGAGAAGTAGTTAGGATTATTATAATGCTAATACTATTTTGGATTTGGAATAGGCTAAAATCAAGTGGGAAGATAGTCTTAGAACAATTGTCAGATTCAAGATCTAGTATTTCTGGCTATCTGGACAGTTACAATAACACTAGTCATTTGTGTCGATAGTACTATCTGAGTCTGATGATAGTTTTATGTATTAAATATATAGTGATATAGGATGTGACCACCTAGATACTTTTATGTTTGGCTTTACCTTTGCATTGGTGTATTCAGATCTAGGTCATGGACAATTATTCCTTGTGAAATGGCAAAATCTAGCTTTCCATATTTAATATGACCTTAGAAGAAAATGGGTTAGTGGGCATGCAATGTCAAGTTGACCCCAATGATCATGATGTCAAAGGATTCTATTCACATATCTAATAATCTGAAGAGGGCCTTAGATTGATGTGTTTTCCCCTGCATGTTAGATTGTGTGTGAATCATGCAATGTGTGTAAAACAAATACAACAGTGACCTAGTTTGTAACTTGTCAAATTAGGCTCTTGGGCAGTTCCTTTACTACTTTAGACATGTAGATGTGTTTTACCTATTAATAGTATGGAAATAAAAAATATTTGATCAATTGAATGCTTGATAAAGTGCTTTTTTATAAGTGCATTGGTATTTTATAAGTTTTTTAGGTGAGGAATGAGTGAGGGTTGATCTTGTATTTATATCAATCCATTTGGAGTAATAACTCACATTAAATCACTTAGGCTTACCATTAGAATATAATGCATTTTAAAATTGGATGAATTTATGGCACTGGACATTTACGTCATGGCCAAATAGTAACATCAATGCTACTATCTATCTTGGACTTTAGTGTCTAGGGAGTAGTAAAATAGGTACAAGATTAGAACTTTCAAAGGTGTAAGATAAGTACATTTTAAGCATTTTGAGAAATATAAAATATATGTCATCAATATAAGACTAGTTGGACTAAGAGATAGGCCAAGGGAAATAAGATAGAGTAGATGTGAGGCTTGAAAAATCAAGGAGAGCGTAGAACTAGGAGGAACAACCAAGGTCTATGTTTGTAAAGTACACAAGACTAAAGTGATACATAATCACAAAATATCATCTCTATACACACACACACACACACACACATATATACATAAACATATGTTTGTGTACATATACATATGTGTGTGCATGTGTGCATGTTAGAAAATACATTTATATTGTATACGGTACCTAATGCAAATGAGATGCAAAAATGTGGCACAAAGGTGGCACAAAATTCATGAAACTAAAAATTCTTAGTTGCTTCACTTTTTTTCCACCTTTATGCCATGAGAATTAACATAAATTCTTTAAAGTTTCACTACAAAAAACCTAAATAATTGTCGATTTATGATGTGGATTTGACCATATTAGTGGAACTAATTACAATTCATATAGTTCTGAGGAACCACTAATGATAATGATGTCATATATGGGCATGATAATCCTATTGGATTACATGATACATCACCCCAAATGGCATTTCATTGCTTATCCATACCTTAACACTAACCCTTACATAGGCATGATGGATGGTACATTAGGGTCATATATGCATATGTTGGAATACCCATTGTAGTCATGCAAATTTGGACATGAATACTTGTTAATGTCAGTTTTAGCCCACTTTTACTTTAATTGACTTGAACACTTAATTTAAACCTATTTCACCACTTTAATATATCATCATAACCTATATGGACCTATTCATTTCTAAATTGATATCTTACACTAAGAGAAATGTTCTAAATTGCTAAAAACACCTCTAAGCATCTGTACAAACATCTCAGATCCCAAATTCATAAGTTTCGCTTCATGTCAAATTGAGAAGTAGGTGATAATAGTGGTAGTCAATTTTGTCCTCTATGGGGTGATATTTTCCTTCACCCTTGCAATGGTCACTTTTGAAATTTAAAATAACATGGGACTTTCTCCTTTTGTATTGCTATAAAGGCACATCTATATCACCTATTCTATCAGTTACAAATTTTAATACAGAGGCATACTTACACTATTACACAATGAGAAAAGCTTCCATGTTCTTCTAAAATTTGATTCTAATCATTTGAAGTAATCCTTAGCTAAGTCAATAGCCTATTTTATCCAAGTGAAATAAAACATTATCAAGTAATCAAGCCATTTATATATTCATACATGTAGTCAAAGGAGCACAATTACACAAAGCACTGTAAGTGGGAGAATTAGGCTTAATTTCCCTCTTCAGAGTATTAAATACATAGGCAATGATCAATCATCACCAAAAGTTAACTCGAATTGATGACTGAATCCTGATAGACTCAAGATGCTAAAATACAAAGACTTCTAACTCATTTAAATTATTTAGAAAAATCATAAGACTTTAGAGTTCTCATTCTTTATGAATAAAGGTGATGAATCCCACTACAAATCCAATGATAATGGACCCAATTTAGCTAATAGAAAATTAAAATGAGTGGGAAGGGGTGTCATGACATATATAGATAGGTCCCTGGTGGATGGGCATATCATCAACTATGGTAATCCATGGAAGGCTTGGTGGGGGAGTAATAGATCAGATGACCCCTATTGGATTAACTATTACGGGTTTGACTTAAGGGGTTTGGGGGTGATCCACTCATTGATTATGAGGTAGGGAATGGGGGAAGTCATGTAGTTTCAATTGGGTCATATCATCCCATTGCACTTCCCCTTTATTCTATTTTTATTTTATTTATGACACTTGGATATCGATGTAAGATTTTATAGATCTAAAATTATTATTTTTATTTTTAAAACAAAA
Organism: Torreya grandis; assembly: GCA_037957365.1. NCBI lineage: Eukaryota > Viridiplantae > Streptophyta > Pinopsida > Cupressales > Taxaceae > Torreya > Torreya grandis. The sequence goes on along the minus strand of JARHVA010004259.1, from coordinate 1,141,366 downwards.
AATAAAATCTATTTCTTATTTCTTGGTTTATTAATTATATTATGATTAGTAAAATTTAATTTCTTTCTATTGGGTGAAATTACTTGGCTATAATTTGAGAGAATATTTTTGCTTTTTGATAATATGGCATGAACATATGCCTAAAACACTGCATGTTAGTCTCACCCCTAGTGTATACACATAATATTTTAAAAATTTATCGATTACTGATGCTTTCTCTCTTTCAAGAACCTATTGACTCTTAATCTCTTTGAGTGCACACCTTAAAAGGTGCACCATGAAAGGGGTGGGTAGACCATTGATGATTTGTAAGATTATTATCCCCTATATCACCACTTGAAACCAATACAAAATTCTCCTATATACTTCGCTAAGCTTTGCCAACTCTCTTACATACTCCTCTAAAAAATTCATTGCCTTAAACAACCCCTACCTAAGCTAAGAACTCTTTTTGACATTTATCGAATAAAGTTGGCTTGGGTTGACCCCACACTTAAAATATACGAGCACATTATGAGACTTGATCAACCTTGACTGATCCAGTCTAAGACCTAACTGATTTTATTAATTAATGATACAGGGTTGATTAGGTGGACTCTATCGGTTAAAGTTTCATAATGGTCTATGGTAAGATACAAAAATTTATACACATCCATTTTTATCATTTCAGAGAGAGATGAAGTAAATCATTATTTATGCATCTGATTATCCACTATTCTACTTGACAAGTATTTCTTAGGGTTTTAATTCTACAATTGGAGATACAAATCTTGTCTTGTGGAGAAGTCTTTTGGCTATTTAGGAGAAGTCATTTAGTCTACAGCTCTCTTATCTTTTTTATCCCTATAAACTACAATAGCCTCTTATGAAACACCTTGGCCAAGGGAAATATTGAGGTTTGATAGGTTCATCTTCAAGGTAAGTATTCTTAAACTCTTGTGCATCCTTGTTAAAGTAGATAGATTTGCTTTTGTTAGCTTTTATGCTTCTCTCTCCATGCTTTAGGATTTACTCTACATTGAATTGAGTATAGATATTCTATGCATGTTTAGTTTCATGTTTATTACCCCCATTTTGTGCCACAAGCTTTGTTAAGCACTAAGGTTTTACTTTACTTTGTGAATAAGAAAACATAGGACCTAGCTAGGGTTATTGCATGGTGTTACTTGACTAGAGGCTTTGTAACCCTCTATAGTGATATTATTGTGGTAAGGGACACCTTGGTTAGGTTTAGTAGGTCCATCTTGGTCATGACCTTGATTATCTAAATATACCAACAAGTGGAAGGGTAAGTGTGATTTATCTTATATGAGCTAGGATTGATTTGTAGATCAACTTTACTTTCTATTGTATATATTTTGGTGAACCCAACATGAATCTAACCCTTGCAGGTTTTCTTTCACACATTCATTTATTATCATCTATTATATATTTTTATTTCTACATTACTTGATTGAACTTGTTGATATAGTCAAACATTTTATGTGTAGGTTTTAAACAGTTATTTCGATTAACTTTGTAATTCTATATGCAGGTCTTCTCTAAAAATAGGCAACTAAATTGATAAACTCAAATTAGTTCGCTTTTTCAACCATAATTTTATAGACTTGGTTAACCCTATCAATTCAAGTCATTTTCAACATACATATTTGTAGACTTCATCAACCCAGTCAACTCTATTATAAAAATAATAAAATCATCATCTGAGTAACATTATATAAAAATATAAAAGTTAGCATCTTAAAAATTATCAGGGTCATTCTTACCTTAATCATTTCTATTATTCATTTAAAGTCCTATTTTTCAAAGTTTGTAGTCTATAAAACTGAAACCCTACAATGAACTGGGTTGAATGGATCGATATAGTTCCTTAACATGTTTTATTTTCTAGAAGGCTCTATCAACCCATTCGACTGTGTTCTTTTGGATCTTGCTTCTATAGACAACATCAAGCTTTTCATCTCTATTTTATATTGTTTGCATACATGGTCACTTGAACTGACTCTATACTCTTCAAAATCAAGGAATTAAAATATCTTGTTAGTAATTAATTCACTGTTCATGTTTTTTACTTGTTTTCTTAGATTAAAAAACATAAACTAAATATTTAATTTTTAATTTATCGATTTAGTCACATTAATTTTCTTTTTCACACACTTCCTAATCACATAACACCATAAAACATTAAACAATTTCTTCCCAAGCTCTACCTACTTGGATTTCATCACCGAGGGGGAAGATGACTTGGTTTTGTAACCAATTATAAATACATGGTTGATGGTATATATTAGAAAATCACCCAACACCCTTATCACTATGAGATTGTGAAGTGAGGGGATAGGCCCCAATACCAAGCCATTATCATAATCAATACAGATCCCTTTCAGCCTTAACTACTTGAAACTATCCATAAATTACTTTTATAGTTCCATATTATAATTAACTCCCTATCACATTAATTTCAAAAATTATTATAACTTAAAACATTAAGGAATGACCATTTAGATTAACATTTCTATTTTTTATACTTACTCTCTGATCATTATATGTTATATTGAAAAAATTGTACTTGCCAACATTGGTACAAGATTTGTGTTGTGTGCTACAATTAGATCAAACACATTTTATCTAATTTTTTGTGTGCTCAATTGAATTTGCTTAGTTATTATATTGAAAAAAAAAAATCATGTCTTTAGAACATAGTTGACCTCATAGACTTAGTCTCCTATAGGTTACTTGTTATGTTTATCTTCAGTCTATAGGCGACCTATATTACTATCAATATTCTATACTCCCTCAGTTTTACCATCTATAGAACACAATTGAGCAGTTTGACTATCTTTTACATCCTGTTCTCTTGAAATTTCCTACAGACTCTATCAATCTAGTCGACTCTATACCTCTTGGCTAATATTGTCAGGTATTTGGACAACTTTGTTCCTAATAAACACCTTTACTTTCTAATATGAGATTCTTCCTTTTAGCATCATTAAATGCCCTATCTAAGTATTTTTTTATAACCTCAAACCATTTAAATGATATGTATGATGTTTTTTTCTTCTTACCTTTGTTACCCAAGAGGATCCTTACTCTTGGATCACTTTTTCTCATCCCTCATATTTGGACTGTAATATGGTCCAAATTAATCTGACTGATGAGATTGATGGATTAGATCCATTTTACACTTCTTAAGATAATTCTCTCTATAAAGCACCTTATTACACTATGGGGGTAATTGACATAAGCATAACCAACAACCTCATAGGAAACCTTCTAAACACTAATAAGCTACCTCTTAGAAATCCTCCACCTAGCAACCATCCCCCTAATATCAATTTGGGGAATGTTATAACTACTAATCCTAACAATCCACCCCCCAACACCAATCCATCAGTTGATACCACTCAAATTATTGCACTTACAGTGCAACAAATAAACATCATGAAAACATATAATACTTCTCAAATGATGAAACTACAACATCATTTGATAAACATGGCTAATTATCCTCTTATTATTCTTCCCCAAAATAACCAAAATTTCATTCCTCCACCCCTTAAAGATGTCATAGGAAATATCATTACCTTACCCATTATGCACATCAAGATACTTCAACACATTCAATATGAACCCTTAGCCCCATTCATTATTTATATTGATATTGGTAATATTTATCCAACTATTAAATATGATGGGACTAACGACCTTGCATCATTCATCAAAGCATTTGGTAATCTTTATAAAGAGTGGATGCAAACTAATACCTTCACCACTACCCAAATTTTATTTAAAACATTCACAAGTGACATATTAGAATGGTATAACCAACTCCTCCAACATTGTATATGAAAACTTGAGGATTTAGTCAATCATTTAGCTAAGGAATTTTAACGTAATGATCTCCCTAAAAATTATCTTAACAATTTCATTAATGCTGAATAATCCCCTTTTAAATCAGTGCATCATTTTATTAAAAATTGGAAATCTCTGCCTCACAAAATTGATCACAACATGATTGATGATAACTTGTTAAAACTCTTCATAACTACCTTAAAAAATCCCTTTCAATAAAAGCCTCTAACTCTTATTCCCCAAACTCTAAATGATGCTATCAGTCAAGCTAAGTGACAATACTTTATAATGAAATAGTTTGAACCCAACATTAAAACCAGCAAGGGATATTTTCAAAAATCCACTAATTTAATCACTATAAACCCTCCTCAAACAAATCTAGGAGTATCTAAAATCGATAATCCCCAAGCTTCCCATGCACCCCTAACTGTTCAATAAATGAAATGACTTTTAGCTCCTTCCAAACCTCACTCCATATCACGTTTTGGGACATCTTGCGGTGCCCATCTACATATCACTTCAAATTCTAGGGCATATGATGATGCCCATATTTACATCTAATCACCCATTGGGGAATCTTATGATTCCCACTATTATTCTATATTGCATACAAACAAACAAATTCAACTTCAAAAAACTTTACAAGACACATAGGCTTGTATTTCACATTCTCATATTTGATATAGACATTAGCATAGATTTTCCTTGTTATTTTTGTCTCATGTTTCTTTATTTTTTCTCCTTCATTTAGTCTATTTTTACACAAACCTTTATTCCTTCCCTTGGTATTTTGGTTTCTTTATTTCATGAGTTGCATTGTAATACCATGCATAGGACCTAGTATTCGTCATGAATTCCTTTTACTTTCATACATTGATTTTTCATATCAAGTTTGTTATTTTTCAATACTTTGTTCACCCACTTGGGTTTTTATTTTGTGAGTGTTAGTGTAAGACCTTGGATATGACCATGCCCTCATCATAGATACCATTTTATATTTTTTTCCCCACCCACTTGGGTTTCTCTTTTATGGGTTATCATGTAAGACCCTATATAGGACCAGGCTCTCCTCATAAAATCACCATATTTATTTCAAACACTTTTACTAAATCAATCATTCTTTTTATAATGTTAAGAAGTTGTTACAAATTTGTGATCCCATATTCTCATCTTTGGTTTTTGTTTCTTTTATGGATAAAAATTATAGAAAACTCTATGTTAACATGTTTCTCTACACTTACATACATTCTTATGATAAGGAATCATACTTACCTGTCGTTGTATCATTTTTCACATTATCACATTTTTTATGATTTGAAGTAATTCAAATTGTTTCATGTTCATTTTACTCTTTATTTCATTTCCTTTCATTCTAATTTATATAAAATAAGTTTGAATTTAAGACCACACTTTTATTTCACATGAACATACAAGAGTTGTAGACACCATACTCTCTAAGTTATATTTCTTAACAACCACATCCAAAGTTTTCAAATGATATTCATTGTTAGCAACCATGTTTGGTTCTTTGAATCCATATGAAAGAGGAATTGAAAAATCCATCAAAATTTAAAAGATAAATCATTTAAAACAAAAGGCAATGATCAAAAGGTAATATAAACATAAAAAATTCAACATCACACCAAAAAATGTGATTTATAACACATCTCCTATCTCCCATCGAATCTAAAACTCCACAATTGGCCTCATACTAGAGTTGAGGTCTATTGGGTTATGATAGACTAGTATATTGAGATAGGAGAATTCAAAATAATCTATAGTGCTACCTACTTTATCACATAAGTACCCAATCTTCATAGTAGACTAATGACTCTATATGGGGTCCTAAGGAATGGGGAACATGTTGTGGGAAGTGTTGTGACCAAATATTGAACCTTAGAGTAGGGTGGTCAAGCCTCCTTTATATTTTGGAAATATGGGAATACTTCTAGGTATGTGGGTGTACTTATAGAAGAAGTAGACCTCTAGGTTTAAAAGATAACTCATTGAATATACCTTAAAGTGCTTGTCACCTAACTAACTATTTGCTTGTGGGAAAAGGGATAGAAGTTTGCATGAAAATAAACTAATATATGGGGGTGATACAATAGAAATATTTACACAAGACTATCATACTTCTTTCACTAAGAAACTAGCTTACAACACTAGTTTAAAAGTCCTAGAATACACTAGCATTAATATTTCAATATGAAGGTGACATGCATGAAGACTATCTAAGGTAAGTGAAACCATAGATTAGTTGTAGATAATAAGGCTCATTATACACTTAAGAATATATCCATACACTTAAAAAAACTTCATATGACCTATTAGAGTGGAGTCACTTGCATTAAACACTGAAGGATTAAGAGAAAGCAAGGATAAATAGATATCTTTTAACTATTCACTATACATCTCTTCACACACTTTGATAAGATGAGATAAGAACTCAAACTAGATTTCATTTTATTGTTCTAAGGAAAGGTATAATGTCAAAATTAGTAGGGCTTCACCATACATGGTGTGGTATTAGTCTACAAGAGCCAAAATGGCTTCTACTTATAGAAGTTGAGAGAAAGGAGAAGAGAATGAAGTGCAAGAGTCACTAGGACACATGTCATGCTGAGAAAAAGAGTTACATGTGTAATAGGATGAATTTTGAGATAGACCATGCAAGGTATAGTTGGAAAAATGTCTCTCCAAGGCATGAAACTCATGAAATATGGCATATGATTCCTCATTGCTTACTCAAAAAATTGCCTTCATCATTTGGCCATCTTGAAACGTCCCAAAAATAACTAAGGATATATTTGATAATTGAAATGAGAGGGAGGGGTTGTATAAATTCTCCAACATGTATTTATTGCATTCCTAATCATCAGGATTATTTTGGAGATGAGTTATCACTCCCTACAGTCCAAATAACTCCTCTTTCACTCACCTCTCACACTTGACACCAAAATTTCTTTTAGTTTCCAATTATGATCCATATAAAGGAGTGTATGATACCTGTTATGAATTTTTTTTGCCTTAGATTCCTTAGATAGGCCTTAAAAAGCGTCTAACTTGAAGTTCTCACTCTCTTACTAACTTGTTCACTATGCTAGTTTTGACTGGCTAAGATGAAAGGCACTTGCAAAGACACTTGTGAGATCTTATACTAAAATAAATGGATATGATAGGATATATTAGGTCCTATTTTCTCTCCCAAAGTTTATTTCATCCTTTAAAACCCTTCTGTACCTACACAACACCAAAAACTATCAAAGAAAGTTATTTTATACCCTATCTATATAGGTAGGGTATAACTCAATATGATAGGGAGGAGCCTTGGGGAGTTTTATACAACCTTAAATCATTTACCAAGCTATTATATTCCATATATATTAATCTCCTTGCTCATTTTCCCAATCAAGTCTTTAACAAGGGTTTGAGAGGGTTTAGATTACTTTTACCCTTTAAGGATGTTTCATATAGGTTTGACATCAAATTATCTAACAAATTACACAAATTTATTTTTTAATACCTATTTAAACATCCCAAAACTCATTATACTCGCATGCAAAGTGTCCAAGTAGATATTATCATCTTAAATTGGCCTCTCGAGCTTTGTTCATTCATTTTGCACACCCTGAATTGGTTTGAGTTAAAAAATGGATTTCATGTGGTTTATTTTGAATTTTAATAGATTGATAACTTATCTTATCCTCCCATAAACCTATTACAAGGCTTTGGAATGTTCTCCTAGCACTAGAAATGAAGTTGACCCTCCAATTGGGCTTTAGGCCTAATTATACCTGATAGGTCTAATTGCATGCTTGTGAGTCTAGTCCATTTTGGCATGTTTCCAACATTTGTGAGGGTTTAGCTATGTTGGTCCATGTCTAGATCAACCTTATATATCTTATTTAAATCTTTTATCAACCGTCAACCTTACTTTTTATCTCCTTTCTTCAAAACCTGTAGGTTTGCATCCTAGGGGAGTACCCTCTGTTTGTGACAAAATAGAGGGTACTTCCTCTATTGTCTCATTAAAAGTGATTATTTGAGGAGATTATCCAAAACATGGGGACATTATATGTTAAGTTTCAGATCTTTATCATATCATTATACCCCCAAAATTCTTTAAAACCCAAGACAAATCCTTAGAGCATTGACTATGTGCAGGGTCTTAGACACAGGCTGTAGGTTGCATTATTAGAGCCTTTTTCTACATTGTTTCCATGTTATGAGAGTTAAATGGAATGGAAATTTACACTATGGAGGTGTTTATAATTCTCAAAAACTTCTTATCATCCATGGTTTCACCCTCAACTTATGTCCTTGCTCCACTAGGCCTGATTGATAGGCTGACTATGTTTTACCTCAGAAAAGGCCTACCTATAAGTGCATCTACATAGTTGGACCTTGAATACATTTCCCCAATATATTATTAGGGTTCCCATGGTTTTTTTCATATATTTTAATCTATATAAGTCATGTACGTGCTATACCATCTTCCAAAACACCATACTCCTGCTCACTGTCAACTATAGTTGGCTAATTTGGAGTAGGCAAGGGTTTTTTATATGGATATTAGCCTTAGAGAATGTGATTAATACCTTTAGGTATTTTGAATAATTTTAAATCACCATATATTAATAATTACTTGAGTATGGAGGTTATCATATCCTAAAACTCATAGTCAGGCTGTAGGTGACTTTTTTTAAGAAGGATTCACCTACAGGGACATATTAGAGGTATACATATTGAAAATTAACCATTATTGATGATTATTGAAACATAAATGGTATTATAAAATAAATAATATCACTCAATCATTAATATATGCCTCTACATTACAACTTTGGGTTTTGAAAACACTTGAAAGCTCAAAACCTGTAGAAACCATTGAATGATCACAATGAATAAAAGTGAAACTTGGAGGTCCTTAAACATCATGCTATTTTAGTCATACATCCATTCATTTTTGCATGTATATTACCATAAGGTAGGGATTCAAGGTATATTCATAAAAACTTGATCAAACTATATGTAACATTGTTATATATTAACTCTAAAAGAACCGAGGGCTCTAATTTGATGTTTTTAGGGATTTTGTCCCTGAACTTAGGTCTCTTCATTTGGGGTAACATTTCAAGATTGCCAACAAGTATAATGATTCAAACATGATTTTTATTATATATTAAACATCTTAGGACCTAAATTAGGGTCTCAAGTCATATTAAAACACCTTTGAACAACTATTCCAGGTCTCTGTTAGTGTCACCTATAGGTGGACATTTCCATGTGCAGGCAGTGAATGAGATTATGGGTATTATGCATGATATATGGACATTAAAATATGTTTATACCTATTTGAAAACCTTAAAATGTATTATTACAATATTTAAGGTCTTAGCATGAGCTATATGCCTTATCTTAATGTAATTATCCCCCTGAGAGCACCTATAGGTGTACATCTATGGCTGACAATGTATATATAACATTGACTATCACCACAGTCCTTATGATTTTTGGAGGAAATAAATTGATTTTTGATGCTTATAATAAGTATACAAACTATTTTAACTCTTCATTACCTTTTATGGATGTTTTCGCTCTTCAAAACATCGTGACTGTAGTTGGAAACAAGCAGAAGGCTGACTGTGTTTTCATATGACTATGTTATTGATTAATGCATGATATTGAGAGAATATAATTGGAAGGAGGGTAATTATCATGACATTTAAAACATGAATTACATCATCTCTCTCACATGTAACCATTTTAGAGAAGGAAACATTCTACAAGTAGTGAAACTTGACTACAACCTCACTTGGTGACACTAACCTGTAACCTAAACTATTTAGCTCATGAAATCACTTCTAATAATGAAACTAAATATGGGAAAAATGAGAGGATGGATTATACATCATTTTAAATTATAATCATAAATTGAGTTCTATGAACTAGCTCAAACAAGAGCAAAACCTGTAGGGTGTGGGAAATATAAAGCAAAAATGGATAGTCAACTTGTTAAGGATGGTTCATAAAGTATAGGACACCATTCCTACAAATATAAACATGATAATTAATTTAACAAATTTTACTATCCACCACCTAGATATCTTGATCTAGAAGTCCTCTTACTGATTGTCCTATCCAAAGACCTGTTGACCAGTTTTGCTTGCATAGTGGAGGGATGGAGAGATAAAACAATTTTAGCCCAATTTTGGAAGTTCTAAAGCATGTCAAGAGTGGAAATAAGTAAAAGGATGTTGAAGATCCATCCGATAATATTTTCTCATGTGCCACTCTCTCCCATAGGTTGTACAACGTTTGAAACTCCCTCTTTTGCATTTATTTTCTTGATTTTTAGTTAACACCTACAAGTTTTTGTTAGTATTGACATTATTAACAAGGAATATAACAGGGAATAACATGAGGGATTTTGAGAAGGATATTATGACTCTTATCTAGGCTATAAAACTGATCCACCTTATTTATGACCCATAAAATGACCCCTAAGTGACATCAAATGACACAAATAATAATTTGAACTATTATCAAGGATAATAAGACATTAAATCACATCAAATGAATTATGACACACCCTATAACATATTACTAGATCCATATATCAAGTTTTTAGGTATAGGGCATTGACCCATTTTAAATTGTGGTAAAAAATGATCAACATTCTTGGCGATTTCCCAAGGGTGGTATGCTTGCTATACCATGACCATTAGCCTTTTCCTATCCATTGGGATATGGGGTCAATTATGTATAGATATGACACTAAATTTTCCTTTTAAAACATACCAAATGATAGAAAACTCAAGAAATAACACCCAAGACAAGAAACCAAACAAACACACACTTGAGCTTCATGAGCACTTATGGAACACACACACAAACCAAACTAACTAACTCAAACACAAACTAATCTAAAAGAAACACTTCCTCCTGGATCAAAGGGGAAGTTTGAAACCTATATTTATTCATGGAATGAAGAATCAAATGAGGCAATAGCCTTTTGACCCTTGGCTTTGATGCCTCCATCTTTTTTATGGTGTTTGACAACTTCATTGGCATGATGTTCAGTGAAAACCATGCAAATATAATCAATTTAGCTATGGAGATGAACTCTTATTGCATCCAAACAACCTCAAACTTCTCATGGGACTCCTCAACTACAACCTCTAATGATGATTCCATAAGACATACCTTCTTTGTTTTCACTATGCTCTCAATAAAATTAGGTCTTCTTTTAGCTCCAAGTTCTTGAAGCTCATCAATGAGCTCTGCATAGTCTACCCAATATTCGTCATTATCCTCCATGGGAAAATCTTTCTCTTCCTTCTCAAATACTTTACCTTTAACTTCATAAATATCTTTAAGCTCTTGAAAGAGATTCATTTGTAGCTTCCAATCATCTTTGTACTTATTATCATCTAGAACCACTACCTCTTCAAATTTCTCTTGATGTATGAGGTCATCAAGATGATATTATTTATGCTCTAAATGATATGAGAGTGGCTCAAAATTAGGCTAATGTTTTGAGTGTTTCTTAAGGACTATATCTTCTACCTTGGCCTTATGAGACTATTCTAGGACTGTAACTTCTTGAGGAAAGACTTGAAGTTCACCTTTACCCTTGATAGCACATTCAACTTCATACTTGAGATGATAATCTACAAACTCATGATTAGGTGTATAATCCTTAGGTGAAAAATTTGAATCATCAATTTGTTCAAATTATTGATTTATGACATGAAATTTCTGCCATAATTCATCCTTCTCATGACCATCATGTTCAATAGCTTCTTCATTATGGACAATAAGTATGGGGTCCTTATCAAGCACTTCCTCCTTTACGTCTTGGCCACATTCCTCATAGATAGCTATAAGAGAATATTCAATATATTTATATTAATTTAAGAAGGTAGTGTTTCACTTGTTTTCACCAAGGGCAGACCCTATGGTGGTTTCCTCTTCATAGTTACTCATGTCATCTTCTTGATCAGCTATGACTTGAGCTCTTTCTTCTTCATTTGCTTCCCTCAAAATGGGCTCCTTTTTAAGAAGGGGTAGGGTAGAAGGTTGATGGATAGGCTCATGATTTAGAGGTGAGGAATGAGGTGTGGTGAAGGGATTATGCATTGGAGATAGGTTGTGAGATGTAGTGGAAGGCTTATAAATAGATTTAGGAAAGATGACTTCACTAGTAAGCTCATAGGGAAGTGATAGTTTGGGTTGGTTAGAAGGAAAAACACCTACATCAGTAGAAGTTACACCTTGTTAATAGCCTCTTTGAGGCTCTTAAAAAACAACCTATTCATTCGTAACCTCTTTTTCTTCCCACATCTTTAGCCTATATATTGAGCATTAAAGACACTTCTTTGCCAAGTCTATCTATTCTTTGATACCCCATTGATTTCCCTCTTTCCCTTCAACTATCTCTAACACATGCATATAAATTTAGAAAATACCTCTTAACCATTTCATGATATGATTAGGAAGCACACCAAAATAATTATACCATGTCCCCATATTGTCTCCATTATCTAGTAGCTCTAGTAGGAGTTCAAAGAAGTATTTGACATGAGGTTAGGCTGATTGAGGAGGAGGTTAATGATGAGGTTTGAGGCCAAATTTATGTTGTTGGGTTTGAGTTTCTAAGAATTCATACCTTGTCTTGTTGTATCTTTATGTAAAATTAATGGGATTATTTTATTCTTCATGATAAGATTCATAGGAATCCTCTTGACATTGATAGGCATCATGGTATGATAGGTAATGATCATATTGGGATTAACAAGAGGCCATTCCTTGATATGTTTCTTGATAGTCTTCTTCATAGGGCTATCTAATAACATGATGTCTATATGGAGAGGGAAATGGAGGATTATAGGGATACCATGGCTTATAGGATTGATATCCATTTTAATAGGACTATTGAGGGGTATAATATAGCTCATAACAACGCTGATAGGGAGGTTTTTGATAGGGGTATTCACCATAGTTATTCATATCATCCTCATATGTTAAATGAGATGTCAAGTACTAATAAAAAACTTCAATAAAAGATAGCTAGGATGCTTACAACTAGAAGTTTTCATTCGGAGTCTCCACTGGTGTTATCTTGCTTGATTTTAAAGGCTAATTAGAGGAAAGACACACCAACAGTCTTTCCACTCTCTTGGACCTTGGTCCCATTAGGCATGACAAAACTATTGTCACCAAATCTTTCAACCTATAGGAGGTTTTTCAAGCCTCCTACATATTTGGGTAACATGGTAATACTTCTAGGTATGTGGGTGTACCTATAGTAGAAGTAGACATCTAGGTTTAAGGGCTAGCTCTCTAAATATACCTTAAAGTGCTTGTCACCTAACTAACTATTTTCTTATTGGAAAAGGGATAGAATTTTGCATGAAAATAAACTAATCTAAGGGGGTGATACACCAAAATTATTTCCACAAGATTATCATACTTCTCTCACTAAGAAACAAATCTTAAAACACTAGTCTAAAAGTCTTAGAATGCACTAACATTAGTATTTCAATATGAAGGTGACATGAATGAAGATTATCCAAGGTAAGTGAAACCATAGATTATTTATAGATACTAAGGCTAATTTTACACTTAATAAGAGATCCATACACTTAACAACATTTCATATGACCTGTTAGAGTGGAGTCACTTGCATGAAACATAAAAGGATTGAGATAAAGCAAAGATATATAGATATCTATTAACTATTCACTAACAACTCTCCACACACTTTTACAAGATGAGATAAAAACTCAAGAAAAATTACATTTTATTGTTCTAAGGTAAAGTATAATGTCAAAACTAGTATGGATTCACCATAAATGGTGTGGTATTAGTCTATAGGAGCCAAAATGGCTTCTTCTTATAGAGTTTGAGAAAATGGAGAAGAGAAAAAAGTATAAGAGTCACTAGGACATGTATCATGTTGAGAAAAATAGTTAAATATACAATAAGATGAGTTAGGAGATATAACATGCAAGGTCTACTTGGATAAATGTCTCTCCAAGGCATGAAACTCATGAAATGTGGCGTATGATTCCTCATTGCTTGCTTAAAAAACTACCTTCATCATTTAGCCTTCTTATAACGTCCCAAAATTAACTAAGTATATATGTTATGATTGAAATAAGAGTACAGGGTTTTATACATTCTATAATGTGCATTGGTTTCATCCCTAATCATCAAGATTCTTTTGGAGATGGGTTATCACTACCTGTAATCCAAATAACTCCTCTTTCACTCACCTCTCACACTTGGTACCAAATTTTCCTTTAGTTTCCTAATATAATCCATATATAGGAGTGTATAAATTTTTTTTAGACCCCTCATGGCCTTATATTTCTTAGGTAGTCCTTAAAAATGCTCTCACTTGAAGTTCCCACTCTCTCACTAGCTTGCTCACTATGCCAATTTCGACTGGCTGGGATGAAGGCACTTAAAGAGACACTTGTGAGATCTCTTGATAAATTAAATGGACATAATAGGATATATTAAGTACCAATATCTCCCCTAAAGTTTATTTCATCCTTTAAAACCCTTTTGTACCTATAAAACACCAAAAAAATCAAAGAAAGCCATTTTATACCCTATTCATATGGGTGGGGGTAAAAGTCATTATGATAGGAAGGAGCATTGGGGAGTCCTCTACAACCTAAAACCATTTTACAATCCATTTTACTCCATTTTGATGCATCTCCTTCCTCATTTTCTCAATCAGGTCTTTGGTAAGGGTTTGAGAGGGTTTAGAGTACTTTTTCCCTCTAATGATGTTTCATACAGGTTTGACATCCAATTATACAAAAAATTGCACAATTTTTTTTTAAGACCTCTTTCAACATCCCCCAACTCCTTATACTCCCATATAAAGTGTCCAAGTATATATGAGCATCTTAAATTGGCCTCTCGAGCTTTGTTCATGCATTTTACACAACCTAAATTGGTTTGAGCCAAGAAATGTATTTCATGCGGTTTCCTTTGAACTTCAATAGAATAAACACACCTGGTATCCTCAAATAAATCTATTACAAGGCTTTGGAATGTTATCATATCACAATAAATGAAGTTGACCCTCCAATTGGGCTTTAGGCCTAATTAGACCTAATAGGTCTACATGCATGCTTTTGAGTCTAGGCCATTCTGGCATGTTTCCAACATATTTGAGGGTTTACCTATGTTGTTACATGTTTGGATCAACCTTATATATCTTATTTCAATGTTTTATCAACCCTAAACTTTCCTTCTTATTTCCTTTCTTCAAAGCCTATAAGTTTGCATCCTAGGGGAGTACCCCCAGTCTTAGACAAAATAGAGGGTACTTACCCTATTATATCATCAAAATTTAATATTTGAGGAGCTTCTCCAAGACATGGTGATTTTATATGTTAATTTTCATATATTTATCATATCATTAGACTCCTTAAATGCTTCAAAACCTAAGACAAACCCTTAGAGCATTGACTATGTGCAGGGTCTTGAACACAGGTTGTAGGTTCCATTATTAGAGACTTTCCCTGCATTGTTTCCATGTTATGAGAGTTACATGGAATGAAAATTTACATTTTTGAGGCATTTATCATGTTTAAAAACTTCCTATCAACCATGCTTGTACCCTTAACCTATGTCCTTGCTCCATTAGGCCTGACGAATAGGCTGACAATGTTTTACCTTAGTAAAGGCCTACCTATAGGTGCATCTGCATGGTTGGACCTTAAATACATTGACCCAAGACATTTTTAGGGTTTTCAAGGTTTTTTTCATCTATTTTAATCTATCCAAGTCATGTCCATTCTATACCATCTTCCAAAACACCATACTCCTACTCACTATCAACTACAATCAACTGTAGTTGACTAATTTAGAGCAAGCAAGGGTCTTTTATGTGGATATTAGCCTTGGATAATGTGATTAATACATTTATCTCTTTTGAATAATTTTAAATCACCATAAATTAATAATTACTTGAGTATGTAGGTTCCCATCTCCTGAAACTCTCTTCATGATTTGGTCAATCATGTACAGTTAGGTTGTAGGTGACTTTTCTAAGGAAGGATGCACCTGTTGGTGCAGATTAGAGGTCAACATATTGTAAATAAACCCTTTTTTATGATTATTGAAACAAAAATGATCTTTGAAACTAAATAGGATCACTAAATTATGAAGATATGCCTCTACATTAAAACTTTGGGTTGTGAAAACACTTGAAAGCTCAAAACCTATAGAAACCACTAAATGATCATAGTGAACAAAAGTGAAACTTGGAGGCCCTTGAAAATCATGCTATTTTAGTCATACATCAATTATTTTTTTCATGGATCTTCCCCTATGATAGGGATTCAAGGTAGATGCATCAAAACTTGATCAAACTCTATGTAACATTATTATATATTAACTCTAAAAGCACCAAGGGTTCTATTTTGATGCTTTTAGGGATGTTGTCCTTGAACTCAAGTCTCTTCATTTGTGGTAACGTTTCAAGATTACCAACCAATATAATTATTCAAACATGCATGTTATGATATATTTAACATCTTAGGACCTTAAGGAGGGTCTCAAGTCATATGACAACACCTTTGAACAACTCTTCTAGGTCTCTATCAGTGTCACCTGAAGGTGGACATTTCCATATGTAGGCAATGAATGAGATTTTGGGCAATATACATGATATATGGACATTCAATGATGTTTATACCTATCTCAACACATTAAAATGGATTCTTAAAATATTTAAGGGCTTAAAATGAGCTATATGCCTTGTCTCAAAGTAATTATCCTCCTGAGAGCACCTTTAAGTGCACATATATGGCTGACTGTGTGTATATATATAGTATTGACTTCCATCACAGTCCTTATTATGATATTTGGAGGATATAAATTTATTTTTAATACTTATAATAAAGTATAAAAACTCCTTGAACTCTTCATTACCTTCTATGGATGTTTTTACACTTCAAGGCACTGTGATTGCAGTTGAAAACAAGTAGAAGGCTGATTGTATTTTCATATGACTGTGTTCTTGATCAATGGATGATCATGAGAGACTATAATTGGATTGAGTATAATTTTAATGACATGGAAAACATTAAATACAACTTTTATCACTCACATGGAACCATTTCAGAGAAGGAAACATTATGCAAGTAGGGAAACTTGACTACAACCTCACTTGGTGACACCAACTTGCAACTTGAACTATTTAGCTCATGAAATCACTTCAAATAATTAAATTAAACATAGGAACCATGATATGAGGGAGTATACATCCTATAAAATCAAAACTATCAATTGAGTTGTATGGACTAGCTTAAACAGGAGCAAAACTTACAAGGTGTGAGAAATAATAAGCATAAATGGATAGTCAACTTGTTACGAATGGTTCATAAAGTAAAGGCCACCATTATTCCAACTAAAAAAATTAAAATGGATCTAAAAAATTGTACTATCCACCACTAATAGCTCTTGATATAGAAGTCCTCTTGTTGATTGTATTATCTAAAGACATGTTGATCAGTTTTGCTTACATAGTGGAATGACGTAGAGGTATAATAGTTTTAGCCCAATTTTGGCACTTCCAAAGAATTTCAAGCATGGAAATGAGTCCAAGGAAGTTTAAGAGACATCTCAAAATATTTTACCATCTTCCACTCTCTCCCATAGGCCATACAACCTTTGAAGCTCCCTCTTTTGCACTTGTTTTCATGGTTTGTAGTTAACACCTACAAGTTTCTATTAGTATTAACATTCCTGACAAGGAATCTAATAGGGACTGACATGACGGATGTTAAGAAAGAGATTATAAGACTTTTCTACCTTATAAAACCATACCACTTCGTTTATGACCCATAAAATGACCCCTAAGTGACATCAAATAACACAAAGACTATTTTGAACTATTACCAAGGCTAATAAGACATTAAATCACATTAAATGAACTATGACACACCATATAACATATTATTAGACCCATATATCATGTTTTTGGTTATAGGGGGTTGACCCATTTTGACTTGTGGTAAAAAATGGTCAACAAGAAGGTAGGTCCATTTTAACTTTTCATACATATATCCTTCATGGGATGATATTCATACTTCATTTGATAACCCAAAATCTGTGTGATTAGGAGAAGTGCTTCACAGTCGTTAATGTCAAAAGGCCTCTTATTTTGAAAAACCTAATTTTAGTGTCTTGAATTCAATAAAGAGTTTCTCTACCTTTATCTTTCCTTCAAACCCCCACCACCCATTTCATTTTCTCCCTTGATAGGCAAGTTTGATTCTAAATCTATTTTTGCACTTCTATACTCCCTTTTCTTCACATCTTAAAATAAGCTAGCTCCACTTTATTTTGGTTTTATCTATCTTTAGAATAAGATAGTATAATTGAGTGATTATGAATTATCTTGTTTTTACCATTGCTTTACGTTTATAGAATTGTCTTGGTTTATTTTAAAAAAATTCATTGTACTTTATTTTTTCAGACAATTTTGTCCATTTTTGTTTTTTTTCTCCTTTTTTTCATACAACTATGTCCATTTATATTTTTAGTACTTTTTTAAATTGATGAGTGAGTTTGGATTATTAATTCTCACTCACCAATGTTATTTCCCCTTTTTTATGTACTTTCTCCATTGATAATTGAGTGAGGATTGTTACTACTCACTTATCAATGTTGTTTTACCATTTATTGCCCGTCTTTGTTTCAGTAAGGATTGTTATTGATTTTACATTGATGTTAGATTAACATTTTTACTTGTATCCTTAATTTGAATTGGTTTATTTACCTTTATTTACACATACTTGTTTGAGTTTTTTAGTTATTTAGTTGATCCGAGCAACATTTCAGGTGACAATACGGGTGACGGTTCTACCCCAATTGGTGGCAGAACTTCTGGGAGCCATAACTTTTGCACCATAGCTCTATTTGACTCCTAGTTTGAACCATTCGAAAGATAAAAATGAGGGAAAAATAATGAGATAGAATAGAGATTTTCTTGGTGGGTTTTGACCCCCCAAAAATAAATGGAAGTGACTTAAATTTTAATTTTAGTAGTGCAGTCTAAAAATAGTAATTCCTCAAATTCTATATTGTTGTAAATCATAGA
Organism: Torreya grandis; assembly: GCA_037957365.1. Classification (NCBI taxonomy): domain Eukaryota; kingdom Viridiplantae; phylum Streptophyta; class Pinopsida; order Cupressales; family Taxaceae; genus Torreya; species Torreya grandis. The sequence goes on along the minus strand of JARHVA010004259.1, from coordinate 1,122,378 downwards.
AGTCGAACCACTTGATCTCCCTAGAGATTGGTGACCTTAGACATCCTCCTCCTACCTTTAAAATGTGTATAAATGAAGATTTAACTTGAAATGGAAATCGGACATTTCTTCTCAAAGATAAGCTTATGTTTGGATCTACAAATTTGATGAATAAAATATCTCTTCTCAGAGATAACATTATTGTTATTGTGTTGTTCTTGTTTCTTGAATTATATTTCAACCAAAGCTTCTAAGTTTTGGATCAGTGGTATCAGAGTGGTTTGTATTTAGAGTGTATGATATCGAGGATGAGGTTAGATTACATGAAGTTTGGTTGGAAAATAGAACCAATAGACTATCTACCTATTCACTGCAAACAACCTCAAATGGTAGACAACACCAAGACATCCGATCCTTTCAAGGAAATGGTGAATGAAGCCCTCTAATAACAACAAGCATAGATGATACAATAATTCACCCAAATCATCCAACAAATCTCCATGGGAAATTTTGGATCCTCATCTGTACCCCCACATCATTTTAGTGCCCCAACACCCTTAAAGGTTTAGGTGAATTTTGATATCCCTATATTTGAAGGCAAAATCAATGCTGATGTAGTATAAAATTGGTTGGATCAATTGTATTCATATTTTTTGATAAATAAATTCATTGATAAAGAGAAGATCACTTTTGGTCTTTTGAAAGAATTATTGCCTATCAAAAATTGGTGGGAAGTGTACAAGAATTGATTCAGTATGGATGATATTGGCCTTGATACAGAACCTACCTGGATGATTTCATAGAAGTTATAAAGGAAGAATACTACCCCATTGGAGCATATGATGATTTGTATATAGAGTGGAAACAACTTTTCCAAGGTAAGGAACAATATGTTCAAGATTACACTGACATTTTTCATTCTTTATCTATAAGATTGGGCATCTAGGAAAGTGAGAAACACAAGGGTTTGAAATATCATGGTGGTCTACAATGGTATATATGGGGGGAGATGGAACTCTTCAATTTGGAAACCCTTGATGAGGCATACAAGTTCATGGTGAAGATTGAGTAGAAGCATGGAAGAATGAATATGAAGAGTCAACCTTCAAAATGGAAAAGTGATAAAGAAGGTCAAACACAGGGCCAAAATTGGAAGTAAAAGGAAGGGAAGATTGAGAAAAGGTGTGATTACCATAAATATGGAATGCACTCCAAAGAAGAATGTCAAGGAATCAAGTCCCTACTTTCTGAGTCATAATCATCAACATCTACTGCTCTACCTAATACACAACCTACAGTTGAAGAGGATGAAGAAGAGATTGTAGATGTTGAGCTTGATGCCATCATTGCTTCATCATAGACCCATGAGGAGAGGCCAGATAAAAAGGAAAGGTTGTTTCACTCTAAGTTATGGGTGAAAGGTAAGCCTTTACATTTCATTCTTGATAGTGGGGGTCAAAAGAATTTAATCTCTGCTAATGTTGTGAAAAGCCTAAATTTGTCCATGAAGTCTCACCCAAAGCCATACACTATTGGATGGTTGAGTCTAGAGAGAAACCTCTGTGTCATCCACCAATGTATTCTCTCATATTCAATAAAACCTTTCCAAGATGAGGCCTTATGTGATGTGGTCAATTTGGATGTTTATGATGTACTCTTTGGTCAGCCATTCATGTATGATCGACATGGCATCTATGAATGAAGAACTTGAAGGATCACCCTCACTCTTAGAACATGACACTATAGGGTACCAAAGGTACCACCTTCTACATCTGTTTCCTAATTAGTGCCAATAAGTTTGTTATCATGGTGGTCAAGCCACATGAATCTAAAAGGGCCGATGTTACATCCCTAACTACACAAATAACAAAATAATAGAAGTAAATAGATAACAAGTGAAGAAGTTCACAACCTTCCATCCACAAACTAATGGTTAGATAGAAATGGTGAACAATCAGGCCCTACACAACTCCATAAAGCATAGTCCATGCTAAGTATGCATCAAGAATCAAATAAAAACACAACTACCACACTTGATGACAAATCTACTTCTCAAGGAGGGAGGAATGATTTGACTAACATTTTAGGTGATAATTCAGGTGACGGTTCTACCTCAATTGGTGGTAAAACTTTTGGGAGCCATAAATTTTGCACCATAGCTCTGTTTGATTCCCTGTTTGAACCGTTGGTAAGCTAAGAATGAAGGGAATCTTGTGAGATGGTAAAGATCTTAGATCAATGGGTTTTAACCCTTGAGAAATAAATGGAAGATCCCTAAATTTCAATTTTAGTAGTGCAATCTAAAAATAGTAAGTTTCTAAAAATAGTAATTCCTTAAATTTTGTATTGTTTAAATCGTAGAAGTTGAACCACTTGATCTCCCTCGAGATTGGTGACCTTCCACATCTTCCTCCTACCTTAAAAATGTGTATAAATGAAGATGTAACCCAAAATAGAAATCAAACATCTCTTCTCAAAGATAAACATATGTTTAGATCTAAAAATTTGATGAATAAAACATCTCTTCTCAGAGATAGCATTATTATTATTGTGTTGTTCTTGTTTCTTGAATTATCTTTCAACCAAAGCTTTTACGTTTTGGATTATTATTAGCCTTAAATTTTTAGTTACTCAATTTAGTTTAAAATTTAGCTTGGTCATTTAGTCCTAACTTTGCATTTATCACCCTCGCTTAACAAAATTTGAAGTACATCATGCCTACACATGTTAGTTATCTTGGATTTCTTGCATTTGTTTATTTTTGCTCTTTAGTTTTATATCCTTGGATTATTCCAAAGTAGTCTCTGCACCCTCCATGATCAAAAATAAAAATACATTAGACAATCATACAAAAATTAGGGTAAGTGAAGGTACATATACATTACTTTTATTTCAGTTATTTTATGCTTTAAAATACTACAATTTATTTAGCTCTAGCATTCTGTGTTATGTTCTTTTACTGAAGCACCATCCCATGTTACACCTGAGTGACACATGATGAGCTTTGATTGGGGCACATGTATACACTTAATATTTTCAAAATTTATCAATTATTGATGTTTTATCTCATACAAGAACTCATTGAGTCTCAATTTATCTGAGTACATGCCTTAAAGGGTGTAATGAGAAAGGGGTGGGTAGACCATTGGTGCTTTGTAAGATTGTTGTCCCCTATACCACCACTTGCAACCAACATAAAGCTCTCCTATATACTTCCCTAAGCTTTGACATCTCTCTTACACTGCTTCAAGCAATTCACCACCTTAAACAACCCTTATCTACGTCAAAAACTCTTTTTGACATTTATCAAATAAAATCAGCCTGGGCCAACCCTGTACTTAAAATATATGAGCACATTATAGGATCGTTCAACCTCAACTGACTCAATTTGGGACCTAACTACTTTTATTAATTAATGATACATGGTTGATTGGGTTGAATCTATTGGTTAAACTTTAAATATGGTTTAAGGATAGCTTCAACTATATATACACATCCATTTATGCCATTTTAGAGAGAGATAAAGAAGTAAGCCATTATTTATACATCTAATTATCCACCATTCTACTTGAGGAGTATTGCTTAGGGTTTCAATATTACACTTGGAGATATGAATCTTGTCTTATGGATAAGTAATTTAGATAAATAGGAGAATTCATGTAGCCTAGAGCTTACCTATCATTATTATCCTTAAAAACCATAACAACCTCTTGTAAAAGACCTTTATCAAGGGAGAGACTAAGTTTTTATAGGTTTGTCTACAAGGTCAGTATTCTTAAACTCTTAATCCTCCTTATTAAAATTGATAGATTTATATTTTTTAGCTTATATGTTTCTCTCTGCATGCATTAGTATTTCCTATACATTAACTTGAGTAGAGATCTTCTATGCATGTTTAATTTCATGTTTATTACCCCCATTTTGTGCCACAAGCTTTGGTAAGCACTAGATTAGATTTTAATTTAATTTATCATTGCCTTTGTGAATAAGAAAACATATGACTTATCTAAGGTTATCATATGGTGTTGCTTGAATAGAGACTTTGTAACCCTCTCTAATGATATTATTATGGTAAGAGATCCATTGGTTGGGTATATTGGATCCATCTTGGTCATGACTCTAATTATCTAAATGTACCAATGAGAAGAATAGTAAGTGTGATTTATTTTCTCTGAGTTATGATTGATTTGTAGATCATAATCACTTTATCTTGTATACATTCTAGTGAACTTTATATGAATCTAACCCTTGCATATTTTATTTCACACATTCATTTATTATCATCTATTATATATTTTTATTTCTGTACTACTAAATCAAACCTGTCAATATAGTCTAACATTATGTGTGCATGTTTAACACATAGTCATTTAGATTGAATTTGTATTTTTCTATGCAAGTCTTCTCCAACAATAGGTAACTAGATATATCAACTTGACTCAGTTCTCTTTTTAAACTACAGGTTTGTAGAATCAATAAATGCTTTTGACTCTATTAATAGGTCATTTTTAGCATACATGTTTTCAAACTTCTTGAATCCATTCATCTCTGTTAGCCAAACAAAAAATAATCATTTGAGCAACACAACATAAAAATGTAAAATTCAGCATCTTAAAAAATTAATAAGATCTTTCTTACCTTCTTAGTCATTTTTATTCTTCATTTAAAGTCCTAATTTTCATAGTTTTCAGTCTATAAAACTATAACCCTACAATTAACTAGGTCGACTGGATCGACATAATTTCATAGCTTGATTTATTACCTAGAAGACCCAATCAAGCTATTTGATTGTGTTCTTATGGATCTTGCTTCCACAGACAACATTGACCCTATTGACTCTATTCTATATTATTTGCATACAAGGTCACCTGAAATGACTCTGTACTCTTCAAAAACAAAAGAATTAACCTATCTTGCTAGTATTAATTCAATTTTCATCTTTGTTTCTTGTTTGCTTAGAGTAACAAACATAGACTAGGAGGTTTTTAATTTACCAATTTAGTCACATTATTTTTCTTTTTCATACACTTCCAAATCACATAACACCAAAAAGTATTATACAATTTCTTCCCAAAGTCTACCTACTTGGATTTCATCACCAAGGGGGAAGCCAACTTGATTTTCTGGCCAAGTATAAATACGTGGTTGATGGTATATATTGACAAAGCACCAAACACCCTTATTATTGAAACAACTAATGGTTAAGTGATGTTATTTATATACCCTTAATACATTAAATTACATTGGTTAAATAATAATATATTTTATTATTTATCATGTGTTTATCCTTATGTAAATAAATAATAAAATATATTAAATGATCTTTGAAGAGGTTGGACCCATTAATGTGGTGGTTGGAAAAAGTCAGATTATAATGATCAAATTACCTTGCCTATATGATAAAGAGTTTATATTGTAAGATGCAATGAAAAAAGGAGAGCTGAGACAAATGAGGAGATGTGGAGAACGCATTTTTAGGTTATGTGAAGATTGATTTAAAAGAAGTGAGAAGAATAAAGATTGTATTGGGTACTTGTTAGTTTCTCATAATATGAATAATTTTTGTGGGTTTTTACCTCTTGGAGGTTTTCCGATGTATATCTTGTGTTGGTTTAATGTATGCTTTTGATCTTAGTCTCATATCTTGATCGATTGCTCATATGCATTAGTTTACTTGTTTTATTATGGTATTAGAGCTAGCTGATGTTTGATCAAGTGGAAATGTTGTAGGTCAGGCTTGTTGAGTTGTGTTTAAGATCATTTCTATTTAAAACACATACATAAGAGTTTTTTATCTTCTATCTCATTCAAATTTTTATGATTTATGCATTTATCTTGTCTATGGAGCATTTGGTTATAGATCTGAGCTACTAAAAGTAATTTCAATGAAAAATCAACCTTGGGCACCTTTTTTTTTGGTCTGTAAAAGGCTTAAATCTTGTAAAATTCATTGAGAATTTTATTTTTAGTGTTTTTAAAACTTGAAATTCATTTTTAAATGCCTGATCTTTATTTTTTGGCATACTAACACTTTTATAGAAGCCTAAGAAGCGTCAAAATCATTTTTTGATTGATTTTATTCCACTAGAGAATGATTGTATGGACTATGTTGGCTTAAAATAGTAAAAAATTAATCAAATTTTCATTTTTATTGATCTGGCTATTATTTCTCTTTTTTGAGTGGATAAATCCTAGTTATTTTGGCTTGCAATCTCTCTTGCAAAGCCTCTAAAGCTACTTGTTAAAGTTATAGAGGATTAATTTTATAAGGTGTTAAAAATGATGTCTCTAAGGTGTCCAAAAATGTCCATTAGGTGACAAAGAGTGTTCATGAAGTGTCAAGGTTGCTTGCTAGTCAATGATAAAGTGTGCTTTAATAGTCATGCATGGATCTTCAGTGTTTTTTTGGACAGGCAGGTTGATGAATGATGTTGATGATGTGATAATGTTTTAGAGGCCCTATGGGGTGTCAATAATGTGCTTCAATGGTCATGCATGGATCTTTAGTGTTTGGTTGGATAGGCAGGTTGATGGATGGTGTTGATGATGTGACCATGTTTTAGAGGCCCTATGGGGTGTCAATAATGTTAAGAGTGCTTATGTAAGTTCAAGGTTTCAATTTGGTTCATATTTGTGTTCATTTAGGCTTAGTTAGTCTTTTGTCAAATCAGACTGAGTTAGCATATTAATGATGTTAGAATTCACACGTGTGAAGGTGTCAAAAGAAAATGATTACATGGGTTTGTTGAGGTTTGTGTCTAAATCATGTGTTTCAAATTTTAGGTCTTGCAATGGTGTATATAAAAAATTATGGTAGTGAAAATATGGTCTCCCAAGAATATTTCTCTATTTTCCGTACTTGGCCAAATTTGCATTAAAAAGTGATTGTTGGAATTCAAATATTTGAATTTACAAAGGAAAATTAGTCCTAATTGTTTTGACTATAACTTTTGATGTTGGATGAATTTGATGGTGGTCTAAAAATAAAAGTGGTATATAATTTCAATAGAAATCCAAAAAAAATAATTTGGAGATTTTATTGGTTGTACACTTGCATTTATTATGGTGCAAAGTTGACTAAGGGTTTGAACTTCTTCTGCAAGTGACCCGATAAGGATGTTTGAATTTTTATTGATGGTGTTTGGATGTTTCAAGGTAAATTAGCTATTGGAGAGTGTTTTATACTCCTTGAGGATAATTTTTATGGATTTTGGTGGTTTGACCAATCCATCTTTAGTATGAAAAATTGCTTACAAGTTGAATTTTAATTCATTCATTAGGTTTTCATGTACAAGACAAAATGTTTGATAGGTTTTACATATGCAGAGGTGTATATGGATGAATTTAATATTTTGAGGATGGATTAAGGGTCATGTGGCATTGAAATATGTGTTTTTCAATGGTCTTATGTTCCTAGTTTTGCTCAGTGAAGTGCTAAAAGGGTGAATAGGTCTCCATGGACCTAAAAGGGCTTCTTAGGCTTAATTGAAAGGTGTTGATGCTTAAGGGTGGTATATCAAAGCTATGGATTACCTATGAAGGTGATATTGATATTATTATAATTATGATAGAATACTTGAGTTTTAAGGCATGCCTCTTGGTTGACCAAAAAGATGATGATCATGAAGGCCCTATAAAGAGTATTATCAAAGATGAAGGTTTCTAGAGTTGATATGCGAAGTATAATGAAGTGTGAGTGTGATTGGAAGATGGATTAAAGAGTTGAGTAGGTTAATTAGTGTATTCATGACCTGTATGTCATATTTATAATGTTAGAATAATGATTCTTGTAGGGTTGAAGAGTGAAGATGAGCGAATAAGTATAGAGTGATTCAAAAGGGTATTTTGGATGCATTGTTTGTGTGTAAAGGCTTGAGAGAGTGTGAAAGATTGAATATATGTATTATAAATTATTTATCCATTAGATTGAAAGGAAGTTAGAGTTTTAGAGCTATTGATATCAGAGGTTTTGTGTTGGTTCTCAACATCTAGGACAAGTTGGTGCTTGTTCATGCTTGGGAGTGGGTGCTCCTTGTGAAGTGGGTACTTCACTAAAAGGTCTCTTATTTGTGATTTATTATAAGATTGTAGTCCATGTGTTGGTCATATTGAGAGTGGACTTTATCCCCCATGAGGTTTACCCACATAATTCATGTGTTATGTGCCATTGATCTTTTATAGCTTTCTTTATGAATGGTTTATATGCTTCATGAATGATTATGATTGAGTGCTTAAGAGTTTAAAGTCTTGGAATTGGATTTGAATTTATTACATCAATGATTCACCCCCCTCTCAATTATTATACCACTAACAATTGGTATTAGAGCCATACCTTATTTACAAATTTTAACCACTTGAAGGTGATCTTAAGTACAATAGATGACAAAGAGGCTAAGACATATCTTCAAAGTGAACTAGTATGTGCCTTATCAAATATAAAACATATAGAGGAATAAAATTAAAGATTTAAAAACATGAAAGGAAGTAAAAATTTAGATCTAAATTCCTCTATATGTTATGAGATTAATTCAAGCATTGATAATGCAAAGACACAAATAGGTAGAATAGAAACAACAGTCAAGAATTTGTAGGATCTGATGGATAAAGGCTTAAATCAAAGAATGGATAATCTAGAAGATAAAGATATGATGTGTGTGTGTGTGTGTGTGTGGGTGTGTGCGTGCATGTGCGCGTGCGTGTGCACGTGCGTGCACTTATATCTAAGGACAAGCAAAGTTTTATCTCTACTAAAGCACTTAAATATGAAAAGTCTTGGGTTATTGATGGCTGAGTAAAAGGGATGACTAACATGAACAACTATATTTATGTCATCAATGGGTAATGTTACTGTTATAATCAATATGGTCACATATATAGAGACTATACTTTCTCTTTAAGGAGTAAAAATGAGGCTCTTGCTATAACTACAATCAATAGGAACATATAGCCAAATACAAAAAGAGGGAATATTAGAAAAAGGACATTCAAATCATTGACACCATCAAATGGTTCAAGGAAGACAAATCCAAGATTGAAGAAAAGAAGAAGTAGGATTCAAATATTGCACCAAAGGAAGAGTCAATGTTTATTCAAACTGCCTTACATACTCTAGAGGATGAAAACAAGAAATGGTACATAGATAGTGGATGATCAAGTCATATGATAGGATAAAAGATCAAGTTTATCTCTCTCAAAAAACATAATTTAGGTTCAGTAAGATTTGGTGACAATAATTCTATTAACATAGCTGTGAAAGGTTCTGTTAGGTTGGATAATGGTCACATTAAAATTGAAAATGTTCTATATGTAGAAGGTTTGAAACACAATATTCTAAGTGTTATCCAAATGTGTAAACAAGGAAATGTTTGACTTTTCATGACAAAGGGTATGAAGTGAAAAGAGCCAAGTCTGGCAAATTTATTGCAAACATTCACAAGGTAGATAATAAATTATATGTGTTCCATGAATCTAATAGGGATGAGTGATGCATGTATCAATTAGAGGAAAGTTAGATTTGGAATATAAGACTTGGACATATGAATTTTGAAAACTTGGTGAGGATCAGTTCAAAAGGATTAGTGAGGCATATGCCTATAATCACTTATATCCTCATACTCTTTAGAAGGCATGCCTTCATGGGAAATAAACCAAGAGAAGCTATAAATCAAAGGAGAATTCCACCACATTACCATTATAATTGATCTAAAATGATCTATGTGGACCTAAAATAACTCAAGGTATTCAAAGTAACATCTATTTCATGTTATTAATTGATGACTTTACTAGGTTGACTTGGATATATTTCTTTAAAGAAAAATCAAAAGCTTTTGCAAAGTTTAAAGCATTGAAAGATCTTATTGAAAATAAAAAAGGTTCAAAAAGCAAGTGTGTGAGATCAAATAGAGGAAGATAATTTTGGTCTTATGAGTTTGATACTTTTTATGAGGAATAAGGGATTAGAAGACAATATTCTGCTGCTAGGACACCCTAATAGAATGGGGTAGTTGAGAGGAAAAATAGAACTGTCCAAGAGATGAGTAGAACCATGCTTAAATATTCCAAACTATCAAATGGATATTGGGAAGAGGTTACTAATACATCAATTTACATCTTAAATAGGTGCCAAGTTAAAGTAAATGGTGATAAGACTCCATATGAGCTATGGAAAATAGGGAAACTAATGTCAAGCATTTTAAAGTGTTTAAGAGTAAGTGTTTTATCAATAGGGATGAAGAAAATCTTGGAAAATTTGACTCAAGGTCTAATGAAGGAATCTTATTGGATTAATCTTACATAATTTTTGCTTATATATGTTTCAATAAGAGACTCCACAAGTTTGTTTAAAGTTATAATGTAAGAGTTGAAGAGGTAGGTGAAATCAAGAAGCCTAACTTGGAGATAAATGAAACTATAGAGAACCCTAATTCAAGTAATGAAGGCATACCTGATCAATTAGATGATGAAGTGGAAGAGGTAAGACAAGAAAATATATCCACATCTAGGAGAATATAGAAGTATCATCCAATTTCCTAGGTAATTGGAGATGTGAATGCTAGTTTGTAGACTAGAAGGAGAATGTTGATCAATCAAAATCAACAAGACACAGCTTTATTATCCAAGGTTGAACCTAAAACATTCTTGGAAGCTATCCAAGATGAAAATTGGACATACGGAATATAGATAGGAATTGTTCAAGTCTAAAATATGAAGTTTCATGCCTTGGATTGATCATAAGTAGGTCTAATGATCATTTGTTTAGTTTGTCTATTTTGCTTAGTGATCACTATCTGGTGAGAGTTCATCTTGAAAATTTGGTGATTTTTAGGACTATGAAGCCAACCAAGGGTAGATGAACGTTGGATATGATGTGTCTATGTGTGAAAGGAGGTATGGATATATCATTATGCTTCCATTATAATTCTAAGTTGTTTTAGCACAATAACAAGGGTATACACAGGGTTTGTAGACACATAATGACTGGTTCTAGGTGTCAAATGAGGATTGGTGAGTGTTCAAGGTAAACTTATGGAATATATAGGTGTGTTTACCTCATTTAGGTGTGCTTTAGGTGGTTTCTAGGTTTGAAGATCTTTTTAATGCAAGTTAAGTAGTTTTGGAGACTCTCAGGTATGACAATCTACGCATAAGGGCTAGAAGGTCAAAAACCATTTCATGGTGTTATGGGTTCCTAATTGAGTTTGACCTCAAGATTTAATTGAAAAGTGTGTATTGGTGACCTCAAGGTGTGGAATAAGTTTTAGGATCTAGTGTTGATTGAAAGGTGGTAAGTTGACCAGATTTCTATTTGATGCCCTAGTTTTTGCACCATGTGAGTTGGTGACCTTCCCAATGGAGTTGAGATATAAAGATAATTAATCCATTTAAATGGACAAAAGGGTGATAAAAAATTGTTTTACAATCATCTGAAAGTTCATAGTTTGTCCTATGGATGAGTTTTTATGTAAATGGATGGTTAATTGGTAGGTCAGCTTGTGAAGGAGATATGGTGTAGAGGAAGAGTTTGATCATTAATTATTGACATGTATGATGGGGAATGTTAATTTAATCCAAATATGAAATTTAAATCCATGAAAGTGTATACATAAAAATTTATGGGCTCTCAAGGTTTAGGTAGGGTTATTAGGTCTCTAGGCAAGGCTAGTGTGAATAAAAGTGATTTTGGTCATTTTATCCAAATGACCAAGGTATTATTGTTCTTATATGAGTATTTAAATATATTTTGAACATATTTCATGTTTTGAGTATGGATTGAACATCTGCTATTGATTATGAAGTTGACATGTGAGAGAAAATTTGAAGGTAACTATGAGGTATCATCATGGTTGGAGATGGTCTGAAGGTAATTAAAGGGAGCATAAAGTTAGGAGTCTTATGGGGAGTCCATATTAGTGTTATTAAGATGTCATCACTCCCATTTTATTGATATTATGTGTTTCTTCTTCATATAACAGGGCATGGTCAAGATGGTATGTTGTCAATGAGCAAGACTATGAAGATCTGGTAAGAAACAATATGCACAGTGATAGGGGGAATTTATATAATATATCATAATATATAATTTATTTATGTTGTCTTTTAAAACATTTTAAAATTTATAGGTCCTCAATATTAGTAGGTGAGCCCGCTTTGTCATTGTGTTAAAGGGGGAAAAAGTGTTTGCAGAAGGAGAGTATGTGTATAACTTCGTGTTGGTGTTAACATCAATGAAAAAGGGGGAGATTGTTGATATGTTTTAAATGATGTATCCATTATGTATAATAATGTCCATTATGTGTAAAATAGTGTTCATGAGGTGTCAAGTTTGCTAGCTAGTCAATGACAAAGTGTGCTTCAGTAGTCATGCATGGATCTTCAATGTTTGGTTGGATAGATAGGTTGATGGATGCTGTTAATGATGTGATCATGTTTTAGAGGACATATGGGGCGTTGAGAATAATTTTAGTGCTTATATGAGTGTAAGGTTTCCATTTGGTTCATCCTTATGGTCATCTAGGCCTAGTTGGTCTTTTGGCAAATTAGATTGAGTGAGAAAATTGATGATGTTAGAATTTGCACATGTAAAGGTGTTAGAAGAAAATGCCCATGGATTTTTTTTAGGTTTGTGCCTAAATCATGTTTTTAAAATTTCATGTCTTGACATGGTGTGTAGATAAAGTTATGGTATTGCAAAGTTGCTCTCCTAGGCATATTTCTCTATTTTCCATACTTAACCAAATTTGCATTAAAAAGTGACTGTTGAAATTCAAATATTTGAGTTTAAAAAGGAAAACTAGTCCTCATTGTTTTGGATATAACTTTTTATGTTGGAAAATTTTTATGGTGATATTAAAATCAAAGTGGTTAAAAATTTCAAGGGAAATGTTATGTTATGGAGCTTATTTCCATATTACAATGTATTTTAAATACTGTACATTTAAAATGCACTATACACTCTTTATGTTGACTTGGCCCATGGTTTTGGTATCTATTATTATATAAAATTTCAATGTATTACCTGTTGATGTATTATAAATGGATATACTATAGGTAATACATCATCATGATCTAAGTTTTTAAAAGGTGTACAGAGTGTATGAATTCAAGTGCAAATTTAGGGGAGTTTGTAAAGCATAATTCCAAACAATATTTGTGCATTTTAATTGTGAGAAGGTTGATCTGAGAGTGGATTGTACTCTTGTGGATTGTAATAAAATTTGAGTAAGTGTTTCTTGGTAGATGTAGTCCATATTGGGTGAACCACGTTAAATCTTGTCTTCTTTTTATGATTTTTTTTGTTCTTTATGTATCGCTATTCATAGATTTTGTTATTATGATTATGTGAAATTATTCTAAATTAATTTTTTCTTTATTTCTAACAAGAAATCCAAGAAAAATAATTTGGACATTTGACTGGTCGTACACCTACATTTATTGTGGTCCAAAGTTGACTAAGGGTTTGACCTTCTTCTACAAGTGACCCAAGAAATATGTTTAAGTATTTATTGATGGTGTTTGGATGTTTAAAGGTGAATTAGATATTGGAGAGAATTTGAGACTTTCTGAGGATCATCTATATGGATTTTGGTGGTTTGACCAATCCATATTCAATATGAACAATTGATTACAAGTTGACTTTTGATTCATTCATGGGGTTTTCATGTGCAAGGCAAAATGTTTGATAGGTTTTACATATGTAGAGATGTGTAGGGATGAATGTAATATTTTTAGGATGGCTTAAGGGTCATGTGGAATATACCTATGTGTTTTAAAGTGGTCTTGTGTTTCTAATTTTGCTCAGTGAAGTGTTAAAAGGGTGAATAGGCCTCCATGGACCTAAAAGGGCTTCTTAGGCCTAATTGAAAGGTGTTGATGCTTAAGGGTGGTACATAAAATATATGGATGACGTATAAAGGTGATATTGATCTTATTAAAATTATGATATAATACTTAAGGGTGAAGGCATGTATCTTGGCTGAACAAGAAGATGATGATCATGAAGGCCCTATTAAGAGTATAGTCAAAGATGAAGGTTTATATAATTGATATGCGAAGTATAGTGAAGTGTGAGTGTGCTTGGTGGATGGATTGAGGAGTAGATAATGTTGAGGAATGTATTCATGACCTATAGGTCATATTTTTCATGTTATAATAGTGATTCTTGTAGGGTTAAAGATTGAATATGAGCGAATAAGTATAGAGTGATTCAAAAGGGTGTTTTGGATGCATTGCTTATATGTGAAGGCTTGAGAGAGTGTGAATGATTAAAGAGAGGTGTTATACATTGTTTGTCCAATAGATTGAAAGGAAATCATAGCTATGGAGTTATTGATATCAGAGATGTTATGTTAGTGCTCAATATCTAAGACAAGTTGGTGCTTGTTCATGCTTAGGGGTGGATGCTCCTTGTGAAGTGGGTGCTTCACTAAAAGGTCTCTTGTTTGTGATTTATTATAGGACTATAGTCCATGTGTTTTTATGCTTGATATTGTGTTTTATCACCCATGTTTCTCACATAATTCATTTGTTATGTGCCATTGATCTTGCATAGCTTTCTTTATGAATGGTTTATATGCTTCATGAATGATTATGATTGAGTGCTTGAGAGTTTGGAGTCTTGGAATTGGATTTGAATTCATTGAATCATTGATACAACCCCATCTCAATTATTGTACCTATAATATAATTCATCTTGGATTGCTATTTTTTTGACATGTGGGAGCTAAAAATATACGTAAGATCATATTTTGGGCAATAAATCTCAAATCTGATCTCTCCATTTACTTAGTTTGGCCCTTTCTAAGTAATTTAGACCTTTAATTTGCCTAATTCAGATCCTATATCTCATTCCAAATTTTCACTCTCCTCCCAAGCACCATACTTTAACTTGTATGACCTCCATGAGCTGAAAATTAGTCAAAAAAATTCTCATCTTTCAATTTTTAAAGCTTGTTTGCTTGCCCAAAAGGTTAAATCTTCCTATTTTGGGCCCATTTCTCTATAAGAACTTGTGGAGATTTATTTCAAAATATAATTTTTTTATCTCCCATGAGCACCATTTACAACTAGGCAGATTTATACATGAAAATTTTAAGTCAAAAATTGGATTTTGAAGGGTACAATGGCTTTATCTTGCAAAATTAGGAGGCCTGGAAAAATTTGGGGGAAAAAAAAGGGCTTTAGATAGAGATATGAACTACTAAATATCTTCATAAGTTTCATTAATCTATAGCTTACCTATAACATGAAAATAAATGGTTAGTAATAGTTTTGCAATGTATTTATTAAATATATGAATAATTAATTACCTTTATTTTAAATAAGTGGATGGTGGGTCACTTCTTTTTTTGAGTTGTCTTTATCTAAAAACATTTAATTATTTTTTATTATATGGTCAACAAATATTTATTTTACATGCATTCAATATTTTATTTAAAAATCATAATTAAGTAAATATGTTTTAAAAACTGTATTTTGCATGTGTAGACGTGTAATGGTCAAAAGGTAGTTGACTATTCCCATTATGGAAACCTTTTATAAATATGAGGTCCCGTGTTCAAATATCCATCTCAATATTATTTTTAGTCAAAAAATAATTTATTATTTTTAAAATAATTAGTTTAAATGACCTTTTTTTATCGTCCAATCTCTCACATGTGAATATTGTGATACTTTTGACATTTTTGACACCCTTATCTTATCATATTATTTATCAAATATTGTCATGTGATCAGTTGATATTTAGGTTATTTTACATTCTAGACACATTAGGATGATTTTTTGTTTGATTTTAAACTTCCTAATATGACTTTTAGTGTATAAGTTATCTTTGTGATACTTGCGACTTTTACTCTTGTTGTAGTTATTTATGTTTTTTGAATTATTTTGCAATCAACTAAGTGGTTAGTATTGTTTATTCACTAGAATATTTGTTTTTATTGAAAAATAAAGTATAAATCACATTAAAAAGTTTGGTTTCTAAACCTTTTTTTGTCAGTTTACTATAAAATACAAACTTGTAGTGTCAACTTTAAAAGGAAGATAAAATATTCATGACTCAAATTACAATATTAATTATTCATAATAATATATGTAATGTTTTGTTAACATAGTATTAGATTATTGATGAATTTATTGTATGTGCATCACATAACCTACTTATTAAATTTAACATGCTTGATTTCAAGTTTACATATACTCTTATTGAAGGTCGTGTTAAAGCTTGACTCAAAAACTATGTGCGATAAAGCTAATCCCTTTTTACAAACACCTTGTTGTTAAATTTATTAGAATAGATATTTCATATTATGTGGTTGTTAATTCTAGATTCATATAGAATCCATACTTGGATCATTAGTAATTAGCAAAGTAGATACTTTGGTATATAAAATGAACTATGAAATCTGGTTTATATTATTCTTCCTTTGATAGTGATAATTTATTTGGTTTTTATGATGCTAACCATACAATTATATTATGAGTCTACTTGTTTATGTGTTTATGTTTGGTGTAGGTGTTATCACTTGGAGCACTTCATGTGGAAGTTACTAAAGAAGCTTTGTGGGTATGAAAGATGATAGAAAAACATCGTGTGGAAGTTCCTCATGATACCAACCTTCTTGGTGATACTCAAATTTGTATAGCTTTGGTTAAAAATCCAATGCAACACCAGAAAACTAAAGCCTATTAGAATTCATTCAATGTTGGGCCTATCAAAGTTGCCATTGAGGGGGAGTGTGCATGACAATGTCACTTCTTAACAACATTATGGGTTGTGTGTTTCCTTATATCTCTCTATACTTCTTCTCATTGTAAAGCATTGAGATATATCACTTTATGTGAATTTGGTAGACTTCATATATAAGTATACACTATACCCAATACATAGTAGCATGGAGGTCTTTTTGTTATAAAAGACTCCAATATGCTTGGTTGATTATTCATGAGAAATTATGGGATGTATTATAACTATGGGATGTAGTCTCACAATCATGATAACCTAAACTCACTCTAAGTGGTTTAGAGTAACATAGTGTAATTCATTTAAAGGTGCCTATGGGGACATAGTGCAAAACCTTTAGATATCTATGAGTCTATAATGTAATTCCCTTAAAAGTGACTATGTGATTGTGGTTATATAGTGTAATTCCTTTGGGTATCTATAGTTGTGTAGTGTAATTATTTTAAAGGTGATTACATGATTGCGGTTACATAGTGTAACACCTTTGGGAATCTATAGTTAAATAGTGTAATACCTTTGGGTGACTATGTTTACATAGCATAATTCTTTTAAAGGTGACTATGGCATGATGAATGATGTTTCCTTCAATTATTACTTCCTAAAATTCATCACAAGAATGGTTCATGGAGTGTAAGTTTGTTATGTTGTTACCTTATACAACTCATCATGTGGATGGTTCATGGAGTATAACTCTATTGTTATAAAGGTGATTATGATACCCACTTAACATTAAAAGCGAGTATTGAAATAACTAATGGTTAAGTGGTGTTATTTATATACCCTTAATACATTAAATTATATTGGATAAATAATAATATATTTTATTATTTATCATGAGTTTATCTTTGTGTAAATAAATAATAAAATATATTAAATGACCTTTGGAGATGTTGGGCCCATTAATGTGGTGGTTGGAAAATGTCACATTATAATGGTCAGATTACCTTGCCTATATAATAAATAGTTTATATTATAAGATGCAATGAAAAAAAGAGAGTTGAGATAAATGAGGAAATGTAGAGAAAACATTTCCAAGTTATGTGAATATTGATTGAGAAGAAGTGAGAGAAATAAAGACTGTATTGAGTACTTGTTAATTTCTCATAATATGAATAATCTTTGTGGGTTTTTACCTCTTGGAGGTTTTTTCACATATATCTTGTATTGGTTTCATGTATTCCTTTGCTCTTGATCTCATATCTAGATTCATTTCTCATATGAATTTTTTTCTTACTTGATTACTTATCACTACAAGATTATGAAGTTAGGGGGTAGACCCCAATACTAAGCTTGTACCATCATCAATACAGATCCTTTTTAGCCTAAACTACTTGAAACTATCCATATATTGATTTTATTATTCCTTATTATAACTAACCCTTATCATATTAACTTAAAAAAATTGTTATAAATTAAAACATTCAAGAAGAAACATTTAGATTAGCATTTCTATTTTTGCTGCTTGCTCTCTGATCATTATATGTTGTATTAAAAAAATTATACTAGCCAACATTGATAAAATATTTGTGTTGTGTGATACAATTAGATCAAACACATTTAATGTTATTACTTATGCTCAATTAAATTTTCTTAGTTATTATATTAAAAAAAAATTCCTAGATTTAGAGCACAGTGGACCTCATCGACTCAGTCTTCTACAGGGTGCTTGTTTTATTTATCTTTAGTACACAATCGACCTATTTGACTATGTGTCTTTTAGATTCCCTTTGTTTTAACATCTATAAAACATAGTTGAGTATTTATATTGTGTAATTTGCATCTTGTTCTCTTGACCTTTCCTACAGACTCTATCAACCCAAACTACTCTATACTTCTTGGCTGATACTATTAGGTATTTGGCTAACTTTGTTCAAAATTTTCACCCTTGCTTTTTGATCTCAAATTCTTCTTTCCATCATCATGAAATACCCTATTAGAATCTTTTTTTACAAATTCAATCCATTTAGATGATATATGGGATGTCATTTTCTTCCTACCTTTGCTACCCAAGAATATCCTCATTCTTAGAGCACTTTTATTCATCCCTCATCTTTGAAATGCAATATGGTCCAAATTACTCCAATTGATGAGATTGATGGATCAGATCCATTTTACACTTCTCAAGATAATTCTTTCTATAAAGAAATTTATTACACTATGGGGGAAATTGACATAAGCTTAACTAGCAACCCCATAGGAAACCTTAAAAACACCCATAACCTACACCCTAACAATATTCCACCTAGCAACCCTCCCTTTATACAAATTTGGGGAATGTTCCAACTACCAATCCCAATAATCCACCAATTAATATCACTCAAATTCTTTCATAAATAGTGCAATAAATAAATATCATGTAAGCATTTAATATTGCTCAAATGATGTAAATACAACATCATTTGATAAACATGGATTATCACCTCCTATTCTTCTTCCCTAAAATAACCAAAATTTCATTCCTCCACCCCTTAAAGATGTCATGAAAAATATCATCCCCTAATATATTATGCACAACAAGATGATTCAACACATTCAAAATGAACCTTTATCTCCCTTCATTATTTCTATTGATATTGGTAGTATATCTCCAACTATTAAATATATTTAGACTAAAGACCCTGCATCTTTCCTTAAAGCATTTGGTAATCTTTATAAAGAGTGTATTCAAACTAATACCTTTGCCAATACTAAAATTTTGGTTAAAATATTCATAGGTGATGTATTATGATGGTATAACCAACTACCCCAACATTCTATATGCCAACTTGAGGATTTAGTCAATCCTTTAGTTAAGAAATTTCAACAGAATGATCTTCCTAAAAATTTTCTTAACCATTTCATTAATACTAAACAATCCCCTTTTGAATCAACTCATGATTTTATTAAATGTTAAATTTTTTTGACTCATAAAGTTGATCACAACATGATTGATGATAACTTGTTCAAATTATTCATATCTACCTTAACACCTTCCCTTCAATACAAGGTTTTAACTTTTGCTCC
This sequence comes from Torreya grandis, assembly GCA_037957365.1. Classification (NCBI taxonomy): domain Eukaryota; kingdom Viridiplantae; phylum Streptophyta; class Pinopsida; order Cupressales; family Taxaceae; genus Torreya; species Torreya grandis. Next base: position 1,102,658 of record JARHVA010004259.1, on the reverse strand, counting down.
CCAAACTCTAAATAATGCTATCGATCAAGCTATGTGATAAGAATTTCTAATGAAACATTTCAAACCCAAAATTGAAACCATCAAAGGATCTTTCCAAAACTCCACTAATGCAATAAATAGAAATGATCCTCAAACAAAACTAAGAGTAACCAAAATAGATAATCCCAAAGCTTCCCATGCACCCCTAACTGCTCAACAAATAAAATAACTTTTATCTCCTTTCGAACCTCACTCCATATCACATGTTGGGGTATATTACTAAGCCCATATACATATTACTTCAGACTCTGGGGCATATTACGATGCTCATCCCTACATCTAATTACCCATTGGGACATCTTACAATGCCCACTCTTATTCTCCATTGCATACTAATTAACATATTCAACTTTAAATTTTTTCCATGACACATAGGCTTGTATTTCACATGCTCATCTTTGATATAGATGTTAACATAAAATTTTATTGTTATGTTTGTATCATGTTTCTTTATTTTTTATCCGTCATTTAGTCTCTTTTTACATAAACATTAGTTCCTTCCCTTGGTCCTTTGGTTTCTTTATTTCATGAGTTGCATTCTAATACCGTGGATAGGACCCAATTTTCCTCATGATTTACTTTTGCTTTCATATATTGATTTTTCATATCAAGTTTGTTATTCTCCAATATTTATTCATTGACTTGTGTTTTTCTTTTATGAATTGTGGTGTAAGACCATGGATAGGACAAGACCCTCCTCAAAAATACCATTTTTGCTTTTTTTTTCCACCACCACTTGGGTTTCTCTTTTATGGGTTACAATGTAAGACCATGGATAAGACCATGATCTCCTCATAAAATGACCATATTTATTTCAAATAGTTTTACTAAATTGACTATTATTTTTAGAATGTTAATAAATGGTTACAAGTTTTTGATCCCATATTCTCAGCGTTGGTTTTTGTTTCTTTTGTAGATAAAACTTACACAAAAAACTATGTTAACATGTTTCCCTACACTTACATACATTTTTATGATAAGGAATAATACTTACATGTTATTGTATCCCTTTTCACATTATCACATTTTTTTTAATTTGAAGTAATTTAAATTATTTCATGTTTATATTCCTTTTGATTTCTTTTCGTGTCATTCCACTTTGGATTAAAAAGGTCAAATTCAAGATCACACTTTTATTTCACATGAATAAAAAAGACTCTTAGACACCATACTCTCTAACCTCCCTTTCTTAGCAACCACTTCCAAAGTTTTAAAATGATAGTCATTTTTAGCATCCATGTTTAATTTTTTGAATATGTATAGAAAAGGAATCGAAAAAGCCATGAAAAGTTAAAAGCTAAATCATTACACCGATAGGTGTTCCTACAATGGCATCAGGGGGAGGTGGCTAGGAGCTCTAATGATGTGATAATGTTAGCATTTAATTATTTGAAAGCTGGCATTATAAAATAAAAAATAAAACAATTTAATTATATCAAAGTGGACATGATTAAATAAAAAAATAAAATAGCACACATGGCATTTAAAAAAAAATAAAAACATAAAATACAAATGAATTCAAACCAAAAAATAAATTAAAGTGAGAGAAATACAAATTAAAGAAAAGTAAAAAAAAGAATAAATTGAACTATCATTCTATATTGAGCATATTACTTCTTTTCTCATTCTTTTTCAAGTACAACTTCTCTCATGCTTTTCTTGTGAAATTGATTTCCACTTGATTGATTACATTATATTACATTATCATAATTAATAAATTAATAATCATATTACCACATCATATTTATTATCACATAATATTTATTAATAATAATAAAAATGAAATTGTAAAAATAAATTAACATAAAAAATATTACAACTTCATATCATATTATCACATCATATTTATTATCATGTCATCTTTATTAATAATCATAACAATAAAATTGTAAAAATAACTAATTTATAGGTAATTAACAATAATATTTTAAAAATAAATTATCATAAAAAATATTACCACATCATAATAAATAAATAGATAATATACATATAATCATAACTAATTTATAGGTAATATAGATTTTAATGCATTTAACTTATAAATAATTATAACAATGAAATTGTAGAAATAAATTATCATAAAAAATATTATCACATTATAATAAATAAATAGATAATATAAAAATAATCATAAATAGATATAATATAGATTTTACAACATCATATTTATAAATAATCATAACAATAAAATTATAAAAATAAATTATCATAAAAAATATTACCACATCATAATACATAAATAGATAATATACACATAATCATAACTAATTTATTAGTAATATATAAATTTTATAGCATCATATAAATAAATAATTATATTATAAAAATAAATTATCATAAAAAATATTACTACATCATAATAAATAAATATATAATATACACATAATCATAATTAATTTATAGGTAATATAAAAATTTTATTAGATTTTATATCACATTTATAAATAATCACAACAATTAAATTATAAAAATAATTAATTTATAAGTAATATATATAGATTTTACCACATCGTATTTATAAATAATCATAATAATGAAATTATAAAAATAATTAATTTATAAATATTATATATAAATTTTATCACATCATATTTATAAATAATCATATCATAATAAAGAATTATAAAAATAAATTATCATAGAAAATATTACCATATCATAAATAGATAATCATAATTAATTTATTTGTCATAAAAATATCACTACATCATAAAAAATATATAAAAAATCATAATTAATTTATATATATATATATATATATATATATATATATTACCACATCATATTTATAATAGATACTCATAATTAATTTATAAGTAATATGTAGATTTTACTGTAATATATTGATAAATAATCATATTACATGAAATTTTAAAAATAAATTATCAAAAAAAAATGACCATATGATAATAAATAAATAAATAATATATACATAATCGTAATTAATTTATAGGTAATATATAGATTTTATCACATCATATTTATAAATAATCATAACAATGAAATTATAAAAATAAACATATTTATAAATAATCATAACAATGAAATTGTAGAAATAAATTATCATATAAATAATTATAGCAATGAAATTTTAAAAATAAATTATCATAAAAATATTACCACATGATAATAAATAAATAAATAATATATATATAATCATAACTAATTTATAAGTAATATATATATTTTATCACATCATATTTATAATAAATAATCATCATCAATTTATAGGTAATCTATAGATTTTACCATAACATATTTATAAGTAATCATAACAATGAAATTTTAAAAATAAATTATCATAAAAAAATTACCACATCATGATAAATAAATAAATAATATACAGATGAGGTAATATATACATTTTATAATAATATATTTATAAATATATTTTTATTAGATAAGGTAAACCCAGATTTTATAGGGACCCAAAACCACAAAAGTGAAATAAAGAGTTTAAACCAGGCCTTACATGGCTGAACGAATAAAAAGTCCAAACAAAAAAAAAAAGAGCAAACACAAAAAGTATGTTAATTGGAGGGACCCTCTTGGGTATCCTCCTTAGTAGAATTTTCCTTTGGCAAGAAGTTGGTCTTATCTTTTGAGGCTTTGGCTATGGTCCAATTCCTAGGACCCTGAACTTGTTTACCAGGGAAAATCATCCTCAGGCATTTCTAGCCTTTCACCTAGGGGAAGGGATGCTTAGGGGGGACCCCCTAGGGGACCCCAAGGGGGATTTGGGGATGTTAGGGGATTTGAAAATTTTGGAAATGGGAGGGAGTAGGGTAGACCGCACCAACACATGGGTCGTGGCCTCTGCTACCCTGTGAATCTCATTCTAATCCTAGATCAGTTTCACCAAACCAAAAATTGCTTACTGGACCTGTATGTAAATTTTTTGAAACATCAATTTATTTTTCTCATGCTCCTCTATTACAGTGGTCATACATTTCTAAACATAGGTGGAGGGAGATCTGAGGGTGATGGGTTTAAGTTTAGGGATGAAAAGCATTTTCAAGGGAAGGTCATTCAAAGGGGAACGGGGCAAGGTATTACGAGGAGAAAGATCAGTGGTGGGGAGGGAGCTCGTAGAGGGATCCCCCTTTGGGGGCCCCTTTGAGGAGTCTTCCTTAAAGGATGATCCTTTAGGGGGGAATTTTTTTCCAAGCAGGGTATGACCATGTTTTACCAGAAGAAAGATGAGGCCTTAATGCAAGATCATGTTAGCTGCATTAACTTGGTGGAAGAGGACTATGCTTTATAGGGATTTTTGGAGAAAATAGGGAAGACTGATCTTAAAACTAATGAAATGATTGAGTAACATGAAATGGTGATAAAATATCTAGGTATGCTTACCTTTGAGGGTCAAGTACCACATGACTTATAAGTAGACTTTGGGCCAATATTTGGGTAGGTCAGAGTGGGGAAATCCCTTTTTCTCTATTTGTAAAAATTTATTGGTTAAAAATAATTGATGTAGCAACTCCTATTTATTTGATTGATCCTTATATTATTTTGTGCCTGTGTAAGCCATGCCCATGAATTCTCCTATTAACTCCTTAGAAACATTAATGGAAATCCCCCTTATAAAAACCTTCCTTCTTGACCAAGCTATAAAGTAATATCTTACCACTAGAGGATTATGTTTGGTGATATGCTCCATATACTCTATTAGCCTACCTTTCTTAAGCTTTTTCCACACCTTTTTATTTTCATAAACCTCTTTTTAGGATGTTGGCTCCATTCTATCTCTATCACCACCCATGTTGACAGGTGTTGCAAGGTTGGAGGGAATGGGTCAAGGGTTTTGAATGCTAGAGAAATAGCTAAAGCTTGTGATATAATGGATGCCCTCTCAAGCCTTCCAAACATAATTATGTTCCTTTTCCTTGAAATGAATGTGGGACTTAAAAACCATGGTTAAGCCCTTTGAGGTGAAAAACCATATGTGAGAAGACATGATGGATTTAAGCAACATGTGTACTTTTAGCTCAGATGACACTAAGTATCATAGGGAGATGATGCCTTCATTATAATAGATAGTTAAACCTTGGAGTTTAACTCTAGTGCTGGCTAGAGTGTCTACCATTCCATTACCTTCCTTATATGTATGGATGAGTTTAACTTGAGGAAAGGTGTGAAGGATAGACTTTGCATCTTCGACTAGGTCCTTAATAGAATGATAAGGAGTGGTTTTTTATTCTAAGGCATTAAGGTTATTGAGTGAATCTCTCTCTATTATGAATCTACTTTGATTAAGGCTTTATGCAATTTGAATACCCCATAGAGTAGCTTTAGCTTTAGCTAGATGATTAGTCTATTTACCCATGGGCCCCACATAGGCCACCAACAGTTCACCATTTTAATTTCTTATAATTCCCCCTCTGCTAACTAGATTAGGGTTGCCTTTAGAGGAACCATCAAAATTGAATTTTATCTACCCCACTAGGGGGGATTTCCATTTGGTTTACTTGCATATGATGTCATTTGAGGAGGAGCTAATGACTTGTTGGAGATCCTAGTTGTTAAAGATGAGTTGTGCAAAACAGGGGCAGGCTCCTTGTCATTGGGAAGAAAATCCTTCTAATTTTTTGAAATGGCTTGACAAAGTCTAAAAAATATGTTATTTCATTGATGCCTTTTGTTTCAAAACAAATTATCATTACATGCTTTCTAGATGCAATAGAACCAGTGGGGGAGTATAAGATGCCAAAGGAAAGACAAAGCTAGGATATTCCATAGGGGATTCTATTAGAAGATGAGATCCACTATGTTGTTTGGCTTGACCCAAGTTAAGTCAAAATCACTAAGAATCTTGTTGAATAAATTTAGGTTGAAAAGACATTCCAAATACAGATGTTGAGTAGATTCCTACACCTTTTTTTAAATTAGGCATTTGTTTGGGATGATAAGTCCCCTTTTGGTGAGGTTGTCAACAGTCAATTTTTTTTTATGCTACAATCTAGAAAAAAGGTTGATCTTAGGGGTTAGATGCTTTACCTAGAAGTTTTTCCAGTGGTCCTATTTGCTTTCCACATTAGGTTCAATGGCATGACCTATGGACATCGAGTACTCTTCACTGTCTTCTACTCTCCAAATGAAATGGTCATCTTTTTAAATTAAGGGGATATGTAGATTATCAATAATTTGGTTAAGATTTTGGATAGATTGTGATTCTTCTGTGGAAAACCCTTCACTAGGGATGTCTTTCTATCACTTCCTTCTATCCTTGATTTCCCATTAGTCCTTGATCTTAGACCCCCATCTATATTTAAGTTGACCATGTTAGCCTACCCAAGTCTCTTATAAAAAGAGGGGGGTTGGGGGATAGCCATGCATCCTCTAAAAAATCAATTTTATTGCCATTGCCAATTTTCCATAAGATGCCTCTTTTGAGGAGGTCTTTGCATTAGGATATGGCCTTCCAGAAGGTGGACCCTCTGGGAGGTCCTTCATCCCATAGGAATGCATCCTCTTCCACACCTTATAGGTATTTGGCCTTGAGAATTATAGTCCATTATCCTTTCTCTTTCATTATTTGCCAACCCATTTTTGCCAATAAGTCTCTGTTCATTGAGCTTATACTTCTTAGGCCTAGACCTCTGTTTGCTTTTGGGAGACACACCTTTTCCCAAGCAACTAGGTTGAATTTGAACCTTTCTTTTGTTCTTCTCTAAAGATTTTTTTTTGGATTTTCTCGATTTTAGATGCAACATTGGCTGACATTTTGAAAATTTACGTGAGATAAATAGGAATGCTTTGAATTATGGGCTCAAAGAGATAAAATTTTCCTTTCTATGTGAGAAGGTGCCCTTTCCACCCTACTAATTTCTCTTAAATATGGTCAATTAAGGGATTCCAAAGATGGGAATCCATTTTTCCAGCCAAGAGGGGAATACCCAAATGATTAGTTGAGAGAGTATCCGCTTAACAATCTCAAATCTTTATAATCCTTTTCTACTAGGTGTGAGGCATATTTATGAAGAAAAGGGAGATTTTTTGAAAATTAATACATTAATTATACATATTTTCATAATTATTAAGGTTGCATTTGAGGTTTTTAGCTTCCCTAGTCAAAGGTCACCTAGAATGATAGTGTCATCAATGAGCTACTGATGGGTAATAGGATCCATGTTGTGAACAACTGAGATTCCTTTTATCTAACCTTGACTGCAAGCCTATTTCAAACTTCTCCCCAACATTTCAACTAATATGATGAAGAGGTATGGGTAGAGGGGGTCACCCTATCTTAAACCTCTAGAATCAAGGAAAAATCCTTTAGGGGCCTCATTTATAATAATGGAGAACTTAGGGGTAGCAATGTAATTCCAAATAATTTTTTGAGTATCATGATTAAAACCAATCTTTTCCAAAACCTAAAATAAAAACTAACTGGAAACCTTGTCATAAGCTTTGGACATATCAAGATTAAGTAGCATACCTTTCCTAGAAGATTTCGTGATGGAATGGATCACTTCATGAGTTATGATAATGTTATCAAAGATTTGTCTGCTAGCTATGAAGGCCTCCTGTTGTTCTCTGATGATAGAATCCAAGAAGGGTTATATATGCTTAACCATGATAGAAGAATAGATCTTATAAATGGTGTTATAGAGAATGATGGGTCTAAAGTCTTTGATGTTGTCTGCCCTTTGTTTATTAGGAATTAGGACCAAAAAAGTATTATTGATTTCTTTTAGGATAGATTTAGAGCAAAAGAATTCTTTGATTGCTTCTTCAACTTCTAGGTGGATGATGTCCCAGAATTCTTGAAAGAAAAAGGAGGGGAAGCCATCAGGTCTTGGGGACTTCAACCCATCCATAAGAAAAACTACACTTTTAATTTCCTCGTTAGAGGGGATTTTAGTGAGAGAGGCATTATCCACAACTGAGAGAACCCTATCAAAATTAGATAATGCTGAGAAGATAAGAGAATTGTATATCTCACTATCTTTCGAGAGGATATTCTTAAAGAAGTTGAGGATATGCCAAGATATAGCCTCTTCATCCTTATTGGTGGTTCCATCCTCCATTAGCAATTGAGTGATTCTATTGGAACTCCTATGCCTAAATATTGATTAGTGGAAGAAACTGGTATTCCTATCTCCCTCTTTCAACCATAAACATCTAGATTTTTTCCAGTAAGCTTCTTCTTTTGCTTCAAAATTGTGGAAGTTGCATAGAATTTATTTTTCCCTCTCGACCCTCTATTTTTTGAAATCACCTATACCACTAGCTTATTCAATGTCTAAGAGTTCTACCTCAATAGATTTTTTTAAAAATAGAATGTCACCAAAGATTTATTTATTCCAAACTTTTAGCTTGGTTTTCTGGAAGCTAAGATTTTCAGTGAGGATAAACATAGTTGATCCTGAAAAGGGTTCCTTCCATCACTCTTGCAAAGAATATATGAGACTAGGATGGTGAGTCCACATGCTCTCAAATCTGAATGTGTAATATTTAGGTTTAGTGATTTTATCATCTTCAAAGATTAATGGGTTATGATCAGATCCAATTCTGGGAAGATAGTAAAGTCTATTGGAAAAAAGGATATCCCAATTTAGGGAGATCAAAAATCTATCTGGTTGGACTTGAATCAATTTTTCTCCCAGCCTTCTGTTGGACCAAGTATAAGGAATTCCATATAAGTCCACATCAACTAAACCTACATTAGAGATGAAATCATTAAATTCAAGCATGAGTTCGACTCAAAATTTAAACCTCAAAAAAGAAATAAGATCCCTGGTAGTTCTTTTATGTAAAGGACACAATGTTGTCAGTGAGTGCAAAGACACCTCCTTTTTAGTACCCCAGGGAGAGAGGAGTGTTAAAGTCTCCTGCCATGATCTAATTCCAATCAAGGCAGCCTTGAAAAAAATCCACAAGGGCTTTCCATAAAAAGTTTTTGGTAGATTTAGAATTAGGGGCATAAATATTAGTGAGGATCCAGTTGTCCTTGCTCACAATGTCAGCGAATAGTACAAAAATTTGATTAGAGGATTTATAAATTAGGTCTCCCTCTAGAACATCAGGGTTCCAAAAGATGGCTAACCTCCTAAGGCTCCTTTGGACTTAGAGGTGAGGACATGGGCATTATTCCAAATTCTAGCTAAACTGGTTATGAGAGTAGAATCTAACATTTTGGTTTCTGAAAGGAGAAAAATACAAGGGTTGAGCCTTGTGACTGTGTTACAAAGAGTCCTTTATTTTTTTAGGTTGTTTAGATCCCTAATATTTTAATAAAGCACTCTCATTTAGAATCTTGATTGATCTTAAGAGTTTGCTGGGAACTATTAGAAATCTCTTTTGTAGTTTCTAAGCTATGAGTTAAGATACAAGGGGATCTACCCACCAGCTTAGGGGTGACCCCAAGGTTAACTTTTTTTCACCTATTTTGGATTTGGGACAACCCAATTGCCCTTCATCTAGGGGGGATGTCAGGAAGGAGATGGGGGGTTAGGAGGGAGACTACCAACCAAGCTAAAAATGGGGGGAAGGAGGGGAGAGGGGGGGAATGGCCCTTATGGGGTAGAGAGGGATAGGCCCAAACCCTAAAAAATGGGGATTTTACTAGTAAGGGCCTTGGCAGATGATGAGGGGGTGGGGGGGAGGAAGATGGGAGGAGGAAGTTGAGGGGGGAGAACTGGGGGAGAAAGAGAGGGTGATCAGAGGGGAAAAGGAAGGAGGAGGAGCCAAGGGGGGATAATTAGGGAGGAAAGAGATTAAAAGGGGGAAGAGAGGGAGAGGTCACCAAGGGCTTAGGTGACAGGGGATCAAAACATAGGGGGAGGGGAGGAGGGGGGAGGAGAGGCCATAGGGGGTGAGAAGGTGCATCTAAGGGGGGAGGGGGGAGGATAGGCCCTAGGAGAAGGATGGGGGGAGGGGGAAAGAGGGGGCAATTCCAACCTACTAGGGGGCAAGTGGGGATAAAAGTAGATAAAGAAAGTAGAGGTGAAAAAGGGTTGGATCATTCCATACCTAGAAAATTATTTGAAGAGCGAGAGGATTGCAGGGTCTGAGGAGTATAAATAATCATGTAGAATGAGGTGGAGCCTCATAAAGGCACTAAAGAAGAGGGGCTAACCTTCTCTTTATGCCCAACTGAAGTGGTGCCTTTGGAATTGTTAGAAGGCTAATTCTTCAGATGACCACTAGGAGAGCCAATCTTTAGTAGGTGCTCTAAGTGAGAAATAAGCTATGAAACATTAGATTTATCTTGACTCAAAGGAGTGACATCTGAAGGAAGTCCCTTTTTTGGGAAGTTATGTAGAGAGTGATTAGGGACATTGCATCTAGGGTAGATGATTGAGTTGTTCTCATAAACAATACACTGAGACCATATCTCATACTTAGATTTAATCTTGATGTCATGAAGAAGGGGTTTGCTAACTGACAGGAAAATGTGAACACAAGCTGCCACCATCTTTCGATGAGAGAGTGATCAGGTCAATTTTAATGGGTTGACCTAGAGCTCTAGCTATGCCAAAAATGATTTTTGGGTTCTAAAATTCTAGGGGGAGCTCAGGTAGGAGGACCCACATGGGGACATCATCCAGGGTAGAGGAGCTAAGGGAAGAGCCAAATTTCCATCTCTTGATAGATACCCCTACGTTCCCCATGAACCAGGGACCTTTCGAGAGAACCTTAATGTAGTCTTCTTATAGAGAGAATTTCATGAGAAAAAATCCTCTAGCTAAGGTGATAACTACCAAGTGACTCTTCAATTTCCATATTTCTTTAGCCCATTTTTAGAAGGCATTGATGTTTGGATAAAAACCATTTACTCAAGTAATAATAGATTTGGCTAGTTCCATGTCAGCTTATTCCACAAAAGAGTCTGGGATTGGGATGAAAGTGTCATTATCCTCAAAAATGAGGAGAATGTGGAATCCCAAAGTGGTCTGGCCCACCCAATCTAGTCCCTTTACCAAGTCAACCCATGAGGGTTTCATAATACTTGAGACAAATTCTCCCTGAGGAGGATAAGAGATGCCCTAGACTTTTGGGTTCGAGGATGATATGGGGGGCCCGTTATCATGGGAACCTAGGGGATATAACACCTCATGATTACAAACACATGATTCGAGAGTGACATTGAATTGGTGTGAAAAAAAGGTAGATCCATCTGTATGCCACTTATATGGATCTAGGTCGATAGGTAATCTCACCTAAATAGGAATTCAAATTGCTGAATGTCCTCTACCATTCACTCTAGGTTAAAATATTTCATTATTTTAAAATTGATGAAGGTCCTCTGCCTAACATATTTAGAAATAATCATAACAATGAAATTTTGAATATAAAATATCATAAAAAATATCACCACATGATAATCATAATTAATTTATGGGTTATATATATATAGGTTATGGTATATTATTTTATTTTTTTATCATGATGTGGTAATATTTTATATGATAATTTATTTCTACAATTTTATTGTTATGATTATTTATAAATATGATGTGGTAATATATATATATATATATTACCACATCATATTTATAAATAATCATAACAATAAAATTGTAGAAATAAATTATCATATAAAATATTACCACATCATGATAAAAAAATAAAATACCATAACAATAAAATTTTATTTAAATAATATAGAGATAATCATAACTAATTTATAGGTAATATATAGACTTTACTACATACATCATAATAAATAAATACCATATTGCTCTCCATTTCCCATTTTGAAATTACATTAAATATTTTTATTAAGTATTTTTATGAATAATAAATATTTATCTTTACTTTATATGGTCACAAATGCTACTATCATACATATATTAGATAAATTTATCTAAAATACACTGATAAATATCATTCTCGAGGCCTTCACAATTCAATACGATATAGGTATCTCAAGAATGATATCTATCAGTGTATTTTACATAAAATTAGCTAAGATATGTATGCTAAATTAAAATAAAAAGTAATGATCAAAAGGTAATATAAGCATCAAAAAGTCAACATCATACCAAAATACATGATTTATAACACATTTCATATCTCCCATTGAAGCTCAAACTCCATAGTTGGTCTCTCATATTAGAGCCGAGATCCATTAGGGTGCAGAAGGCCAATAGATTGGGACAAGAGAATTCAAAATAATCTATATTGCTACGTAATTTGTCATTCAAGTACCCAATCTTCATAGTATATTGATGACTTTGTAAGGAGTCCTAAGGAATGGGAAACACATTGTGGAAAGGTAGTTCCATTTTAATTTTTCATGCATATATCCTTGTTGGGATGATATTCATACTTAATTTGATGACCCAAGATTTGTGTGGTTATGAGAAGTTATTCATAGTGCTTAATGTTGAAAGTCCTCTTATTTTGACAAACCTAATTTTACTATCTTGACTTCGATAAAGAGTTTTTGTACCTTGATTTTTCCTTCATTTCCCCACCACCCATTTCATTCCCCCCCCTGACAGACAAGTTTTATTCTAAATCTATTTTCCCACTTCTATAATCCCTCTTCTTCACATCTTAAAACATGTTAGAACTAATTTATTTTGGTTCTATCCATTTAGAATAAAAGAGTATGCTTGAGTGACTATAGATTATATTATTTATACCATTGCTTTACATTTATATAATTGCCTTGGTTTATTTGAAAAAAATTCATTGTACTTTTTAAAGACAACTTTGTCTATTTCTTTTTTTTTCGTACTTCATTTTTTTAGACAACCATGTATGTTTCTATTTTTCAATACTTTTTCTATTGTTGAGTGAGTTTGGATTATTACTTCTTATCACCAATGTTGTTTCCCCTTTTTATGTACTTTTTTCATTGATGATTGAGTAAGGATTGTTATTGCTCACTCATCAATGTTGTTTTGCCATTTATTTTACATCTTTATTTAAGTAAGGATTGTTACTAATTTTTAATTGATGTTATATTAACATTTTTACTTATATCCTTAGTTTGACTTGGTTCGTTTACCTTCTTACTTCAGATATACTTGTTTGAGTTTTTTTAGTCATTTAGTAGCCTTGAATTTTTGATTACTCAATTTATTCTAAATTTTGACTTGGTCATTTGGTCCTAACTTAGCATTTATCACCCTAGCTTACCAAATTTCTAAGTACGTCATGCCTATACATTTTAGTTATCTTTGATCTCTTTTATTTATTTATTTTTTCTCTTTAGTTTTGTATCCTTGGGTTATTTTAAATTAGTCTCTACGCTCTCGACGATCAAGACTAAAAATATGACAAACAACCATCCAGTGATAAAGGTAAGTCAAGGTACACATACATTAATTTTATTTTAGATATTTTCATTTCAACCATTTACTTTTAGTTATTTTATGCTTTAAATTACTACAATTAATTTTAACTTCAATGTTGTGTGTTGCTATCTTCTTTTCTTGAAGCATTATCCCATGTTACACCTGAGTGACATGTGATGAGATTTGAGTGGGGCATATGTATACACTTAATATTTTCAAATTTTATCAATTACTAATGTTTTCTGTCTTATATGAACTTATTGAGTCTTAATCTCTCTGAGTGGACTATGAATAACTTCTCTTAACCACACAAATCTTGGGTCATCAAATTAACTTCTCTTAACCACACAAATCTTGGGTAGACCATTGGTGCTTTACAAGATTGTTGTCCCCTATACCACCACTTATAACCAATACAAAGCTCTCCTCTACACTTCCTTAAGCTTTGAAACCTCTATTACACAATCTCCCAAGAAATTTACCACCTTAAATAACCCCTACCTAAGACAAAACCTATTTTTGACATTTACTAAGAAAAGTTATCCTGGGCTAACCTTTTACTTGAAATATATGAGCATGTTATGGGACTCGATTGGCTTAGACCGACCCAGTTCAAGACTCAACTAATGTTATTAATTAATGATACATGGTCAATTGGGATGAAATTTTTTGATTTAAACTTTTAGAAGGGTTTAGAGTTAGATCCAACTATATATAAACATCCATTTTTGCCATTTTAGAGAGAGATGAAAAATTAAGTCATTATTTACACATTTGCTTATCCACCATTCTAATTAAAGAGAATTGTTTAGGGTTTTAATACTACACTTGGAGATACATATATTATCTTATAGATAAGCCTTTTGATACATAAGATTTGTGTAGTCTATATTTGACATATCTTTATTATCCTTGCAAACCACAACAACCTCTTGCAAAACACCTTTACCAAGAGAGAGATTAAGGCTTAGCGAGTTCATCTTTAAGGTAAGTATTCCTAAAATCTTGCTCCTCATTGTTAAAGTAGATATATTTGCAATTATTAACTTTTATTCTTCTCTTTCTATGTAATAGGATTTCCTCTACATTGATTTGAGTGTATATCTTCTATGCATGTTTTATTTCATGTTTATTACCCCCATTTTGTGTCACAAGATTTGGTGAGCACTAAGTTAGATTTTAATTTACTTTGTGAATAAGAAAACATAGGACCTAGCTAGGGTTATTACATGGTGTTGCTTGACTACAGGATTTGGAACCATCTCTAGTGATATTGTTGTGGTAAGGGACCCCTTGGTTAGGTCTAGCAGATCCATCTTAATCATGACCCTGATTGTCTAAATGTACCAATAAGCAGAAGGGTAAGTGTGATTTATATTCTCTGAACTAAGATTGATTTGTAGATCAGATTCACTTTCCCTTGTATACACCTAATAATGGTGAGCATATGCCAACATAGGAGTCTGTTTGTTTCATTATGCGGTGCTGATGAGCCCATTCTAAATCATTGTATCCCATTATGATAACTCACACTAAATTCTATGAAAGTAAGTAAAAGTTATTCCTTTATCAAATGATCATAATGTGTTTATTAAATATATGTATTTTTTTGCTTGCTAACCTCATTAATTTGTAATGATGAAAAATAGGCTAACCAGGAAGATCAGATGGATTATATAGAATAATCAGGAGGATAAATAGTAAATAGGAATTACTACCATGTTGGAGGGTTTATTTCCATGTATAAAGTTATAGGTTTATCTTATTTCAACTTCTTTTAAAATTTGTTTTGAATGAGGCCTTAACCTAAGTTAATTAGAATGTTAGTTTTAACTTGCATTGGGCTTTATTTATTGTTAAAATATGTCAATGGCTAATATAAAATGCAAATATCCTCAATTTGTAAGTGTAATACTATTAAATGCATATGAGGGATCTAATTTTATTTTTAAAAAACTTTTGCTCAATCGGATTTATAGACCCTTTTTTTAATTTTTTATTATGTATTTGATGCAAAAGTGGTACAATTTTTTAATTTAATTTAATTTTTTTTGTGTGTGTGTGTGTGTGTGTGTGTGTGTGTGTGTGTGTGTGTGAGAGAGAGAGAGAGAGAGAGAGAGAGAGAGAGAGAGAGAGAGAGAGAGAGAGAGAGAGAGAGAGAGAGAGAGAGAGAGAGAGAGAGTATGTATGTGCATGTGTATGTATTTATGCATGTGTATTTATGTGTGTATGTTTAACCTTAAATTTAAATGAGTGGGGACATGGTTAATAATATAGAAATTATTCAATCATAAGGGTGATAAACCAATCTATAGAAAACCAATTAATTTCAAACTCAAATAAATGAATATTTTGAATTATAATACTGAGATATGATAAATATTGAAAGTATAAAATTTGAAAGATGTTTAATTTATTGAAATACCAATGAGAAATGATACTTAGTTGGGTTTACTGTGTGAAAGTAGATCAAGACTAAAAACCTATGGAAAGTATGTAGGATAAATATTCTATATCATTCATAAAATTCTAAAAATTATACTTTTGTAGTCGTAGACACTACCATTAGATCTAGACACTACTGATAATGTTAACATCTAACTATGATGAAGGTGTCTAATACAAAATAATGGCTATATTTTTATGTGACCAACTTCATTATTTTGGGATTTCTATTTCCTTTATATTGATATATTCAAATATGAGATGCAGGTTGTCACTCTTTGCTAATTGATCAAGCCCTAACTCTTCACTCCTCTTTACCATTAGAATAAGTTTTATAAAAAATGGGTTAATGGGCTCATGATGTCAAGCTAAAGTTAATGACCCTTATGTCATTAAGTGCTTACTACATAGCCAATATTCCAAGGAGGGCCTTAGACTTATGTAGTTGTCCCCTATACGTGGGAGTGTGTGTGGACAAGGGTGAAATATACTATACGAAGGTGCATGTAGTGATCTAGCTTGTAACTTGATAAATATCACTCATTAGATACTATTTGAATGCTATAGACATTTTGTATGATTGATCCTATGACTAATAAAGAAATATGGATGAATAGGTAAAAATAAATTAGTTGTGTAATTGATTGAATGAGCCTTGGTAGATGCGTACTTGATATTTGATAGCTGAGGAATGAGAAGGCTTAGAATTATTTTTATACCACACATTTTGAAAATATCTCATGGTAAGGTTAATTAAGAGAAATAAGCTGACCAATAAGTTTTGAAACATTTGCAATTTCAATGACTTTTATAAACTAGACAATATATACGTATCTGGACACTATCATTAGCAGTAATGTCCCTTTGTGACTAGTAGTGTCTAGAAAGATAGAAAATAAGTATGTATCTAAAATTGATAGTAAAGGATGTTTATCAGGTTTCAAGATTTATATGTAGTAGAAGAGACTTGGGTCATGAAAATGATATGGATCAGACTATGAGATAAACATTTAAGCATAGTGAGATGGTAAATGCGATCCTTTTGAGAATAGGGAGGTCTAAAAATGAAGGTAGAGACCTGATTGTTATTTGTCAAATGTAAAAGACTAAGATGTTATAAATATTGAATTTTAGTATCTACATTTTCTCCCCTTTTAATCTAATAATGTACAAGGATGAAATTACTAGTTTAGTGGAAATAAATTTATACCTAGGTGTGGACAACACACCTTGTGTTTGCTTGAGCCAACTTAAAATTTTTGTATGTGAATGAACTAAAACCAAGAGCATGTTACATGTGTAATTAGTGCATATAATATGAATTGAATAATTCAAAACTACTTGAAATAAAGAGATTAAAGAAGGAGTAGACATGTGTGTCAATGTAACCATGTTGCCCTTTGATAGTTTGTCTTGGTAGAGATGCTCCCTAGTTGAAACATTGAAAAGAGGTTCACAACTAAACCTTAAAGATGTGAAGATTGGAATTGGAGGGGGATCATGCCCCTAATTTGGTATAAGGATGAATTTATGCCAAGTCCATTTAGAGCATACAATCTCAATTACAAAATTCAAGTAACCAATATCTCATATAAATAATCTAGCTAATTTATCCAATCTCACCTGAGTTAAATGGTATAACTATATAGACCCATAATAATAAAATCATAGTGTCAAGTCCCTCAAGGGTGAAAAATATCAATCAAACTAATAAAAAAGAGCCAACTACTGTAACAAATAAAAGCTCAAAAGGTGTATCTTGGTAAGGTCAATGTATAAATGTGTGTATAATCTAAAAGTGTATCTATAATTTGGTGCATGTACACCTTAAATATGTCTCAAGCTAAAGAATCTATCAAAATGTAACCTCTACTATGTAACATATGTATAACATGTATCACAAATATGAAAATATCTAGCCCGAATATGTGCTCATTGCATAGAATTTTCTCCATATATATATATATATATATATATTTATAAATCATGTAAATTGTGTAAACTAAATCAAAATTTTCCCATTTTGTCAACTCTATGTATTTGGATTCATGTCTTATATGACATGTATCCACTAATATGCCCCTTGTTTTGAGGTGAGGGGATTGAAAAAGTGATAATCAACTTATCTCAAAAGGATAAGAAAACTATGTTGTATTTGTATGAATCATGTAGTAAATAAGCATATAGTAGTGTCATGTCAAAGCATATATATCAATAAAGCTTACAGTATGCATACATAATAATCCCTAAGATGCATGATATGAATTATGGAAATGTCTAGGATGACAAAATCAAGAAAAAATCAAGCACACATGCAAAACTACTCAAATGTCACACAAGGAGGGGTCCAAGGAGACCAAAAACAAGGGGCATGTTTAAATGTGCTACACTCAAGTGGAAGACATGTGCAAATATACACACACCAAATAAAAATAAACATATTGGGTAGTGTGGCCAACAAGAAAAGGCACATGTTCACATTCTCGACAATCAAGACAAAGAAGCAAATGATAAGTACACTCAAGTAAGCTAATGTAAATAGATGAAGTAATGAGATATAAACAAATAGCATAAGCATGTCATATTAGTCCCTACATACATGTGTTATAAAAAATTCATGTAGAACAACATATCAAATACACTATGTAAGATAGCAACATGAGTATAGGAGTGTGTAATATATATAAGCTTAGTAAGATAATGGAAAATGATCATAAAATAATAGATCCTATGTCAATCATGAGCATATAGAAGCAAGATGTCCCCAATGTAGTGTATCATGCTAGAAGAGGAAAGGTCCAACATCTGCATGCTTGAGATATCATAGATATAATGTATATATGTATCACACTCAAGTGCTTGTGAAATATAAGTGCGTATAGAGATGATATGTTATCTACTAACATAAATTAAATAGCATATGCAAAAGCTAAAAAACATGTGAAATGCTAAATATTTTTGGTATTTATTTGAATGTTTTTGTATTTTTTTGAATATTTGTTTTTTTTGGGATTTTTTTGTGTTTTTTGGAATGTTTGGAAAGAGAGTGATATCCAATGATTCCATCTAAGGGATGTTCATAGGGTTATCTATACTTTGAATGTGGTACACTAAACTGGTCATGCTACCAAGGATTATGTATATGGGCTAAATCTAAAGGTGTAGAATATGGAATACTCTATGTATGTCTCATAGGAATATGTGATCATGGATCAATATTAGTAGAAGTAGTGATTCGTAGAATCCATTGTTAAGTTCTCTTTGGTTTCCTTGGTGTAGTTGTAATTGGAACATGCTTATGTGCTCTTAGATTGTTTGAAGATGCACAAGCTATCCAATGATCTCAATATGAGGGTGATAATTTGTGAGTGGTAAATGAATAACATTTCATGATTGAAATATACCATATGTGTGCATAGAAATATCATAGTGTATCATGTTCTTCTGGTAAGTTCATATTTGATATCTTTAGTTTGCCTTTATTTGTGTTTGGTTTTGCATCTATTGGTGATGGATTAAATCAATATGTACTAGGTCTTGTAGGTATGAATATATTATGTTGTAAGTTATCGAGATAATCAAAACATAGTTTGTTAAGTTGTTCATCTGAAGATTGTTTACCATTTATATGAACAGTGAGAGTATAATGGTTTTCATATGAGGAAGGGCTTGTAATTTATCCCTTTGTAATGACATTTGGAACTTTAGATTTGTCAAGTGTCTCTTTCTTTTTGACTTATTTTATTATAAATCCTACTTTAAACATTTGATGTGTCCATTTCTCTTTTTGTAAGATTTCATTTTAAATTGTTCCTTTTTATCTTGTGTCTTTTATAATTTTACCTTTTCATTTTGATCTTTTTGTAACATTTCTTACTCTATATTTTCCTTTTGAATTTTTTCTTGATTTAATTGTACCTTATTAATTTTCCCTTGTTTTAGGTTTGGAATATGCAATTGTTTTTGCTTTGAATTATTCTTTGGTACCCATACTTTTTCTTTTTTCACTTGTGTTTTATGAGATGTACTCATAATGTGATTGGTTTTCTTGATGCATGTATTGATGATAGGATCACCACTATCTTTAAAACATTGTATTTTGTTCTTTAATGCAAAATAATAATCTTTATGATGTTCATGCATTATATGACATGCTCAGTAGTATTTTGATCTCCTTATAGGATGTAGAGGAGGTAGTTGAATCACTTTGTTTCAAAGCATTTCTATCATGATTTCACTTGGACTCTTATTAACCTTTTGTTCACTTTTGGAATCATTATTTATAGATGAATTCCCATTTTGGTTCTTATTTTGATATGAAACCTTGTTGGGTATAACATTGCTAGATGAAGATGTAAACACATTATTAACACTAAGATATTTTGGATTCTAAATAAATGTAATCTGAGTTTCCAATA